>WOXC01005375.1:0-347443 GCA_011680675.1 Gymnobelideus leadbeateri | reverse complement strand
CTTCTTCTTCTTCTTCTCCTCCTCCTCCTCCTTCTTCTTCTCCTTCTTCTTTTTCTTCTTCTTCTTCCTCTTCCTTCTCCTCTTTTTCTCTGCTGCCTTCATCTTCATTATTTTCTCTGTCTTCTTCTTTTAACCAACCCCATGATTTCATTGGTATAGGGAGCTCCTGGTGAGGGACTTCCTCTATCAATGCAGTTTGGTACCTGTTCAGCAACTTACTTAAGAGAGTTTCTGGGAGCACTAAGAGGTTAAGTGACTTCAGAAATCCAGTACATATGAGAGATATGACTTGGGACATTGCTTATCTTAACTTTGAAAGTAGCTCCCTATCCACTCTGCCATGCTACTCTCAATTGTGTCATGACTTATAAATTAATTTTGGCAGCTTCTACAAAATGTTGACTGATTGAGCCTGAAGTACATACAAACTTGTTTTTTCCTCTACACAAAGCTATATCTATGTTTCCTTGTCTTTTACCTGTACAGTTGACTTCTTTGAACCTTAATGCAAGACTTTAAATTTATCACTGTTACAATTAATCATATTAGACATGGTCCTTCATCCCAAACTTTGAAGGGTTTTTAGAATCCTAACTAATCATATAATGTCACATGATGCATTATTGATATTCCTCAGCTTTGTGTCATGGACACATTTGACTGGCTTTCTCAATATGTCGTTATCCAAATCACCAATGAAAAAAATTGAAAAGACTGGGACTGAGAACCGAACTCTCTTCCCTCATTTCACAGAGAGATTTCCTTCCAACTTAATGATTCATTAATAGACACATTTTAGATCTAGCTTCAAATCTACCTAGTTATACTATACTCAAACTGATCTGTGATCTTATTTCATTGGATATGTCCAATGAGGTACATTGTTCCTGAAAACTTCCATCTATGTCTTTTCACCCTGTACCAGTCGTGTCTGGGTTCTACCATAAATTCACCAGTTATTCCCCCACCCCACCCCATTCCATTGCTCCCCACCTGATATGCTAGAAGTCTTCATCGTTTTCAGTGGATATCAATGGAGCAGTTCAGCTGTCCACCTAGTGTCTCTTACCCGTGACTCTAACCCGTCTTCTCTCCCAATTATTTCCTATACTATTTCCACATATTTCCCTGTATGTCAACTCTACTCTGCTGACAACTTTTAATCCACCTCTTCTTTCAGGTTCCTTCTTATATGTTGCAGTCTATCCACACTGACCATGCTACCTTCCTCTGTGATGTGATATTTACTTTTGATTTAAGAGACTCGTGCACTTAATGTCTTTTAACCATATACAACAAGATTAGAGTGCCAGCACTATGCTTTTTTGTTTGTTTCTTTGTTTTTTAGGAAGAAATTTGAGGTAATGAAAGAGGAGAGAATACAAGATCCTGTTGTATTTATTTTTTATAGGTTAAAAAAAAGCCTCATTCCTAGAGCACAGTGCTTCTCTAAAGGGTCTCTTTCAATTAGGCATCTCACATGTATATAAAAGATAATTAACTCACTGAAAGATAGGGCAACAAACCTAACCTTCTTGGGGACCTCCTCATCTCAATTGTGAGGCAAGGCATGAAACAGGGAGATAGGTGCTAACAACAGGTAGTAGTTATGTAGTATTTTATACTTGTATCAGGGTCTCTTCAAAAAAAGTCAGGCTGGCAGGACTGGGTCATGGAATCACTATTCTCCTCAAATTTTTTTCTCTCCACAATCTCCTTGAATTAGAGGATATTTTTCATATATATATATATATATATATACATATACATACTCATATGTGTATATATACATATATACGTATATATACATATATATATACATATATATATACACATACACATACATACATATTCTACATACTCTCTTGTCATGGCACTCTGTAAGTTTCTCCCTCATTTGGGAGGAAAGAAAATATATCACATGCCCTGATATACTTGTAATGACTCATCATTCCTTTCTCCCACCTACATCTCCAGCTGTTGAAATCTTTTCTTTCCTTCAAGACGAAACTTAAATGCTATGTCCTCCATTATATTTTCCCTAACCCGTGTGGTGGAAAATGAACTTTACCTCCTTAACATTTCTCATAGTACTTTATCTGGACCATTTTTTTGCACTCTATTGTCCCACTCTTCTTTGTAGTATAATCCTTTGTGGCTTTACTCCTATTTGATTAAAATTTTCTTGAAGGCAGGTTTCTCACCATATTTGTCTTTTTATTCCTCAAAGCAGCATGGTGTAGTAGATAGATTGTCAAGTCAAGAAGCCAAGCAAAGGGCTTCAGCTCCTGCCTTGGGTACACTAACCAGGGAGACCTTTAACTTCTTAGAATTCCAAGCCAATCTCAAAGGCTATGTAAGCATTGCTGTGAAAACTATGTATTACCTCCTTTGATAAAAGGGAATTTCCTCCCTTGGGGGGGTTCCCTATACCAGTGAAAATCTCAGATCTAAATCCTATCCCTAGTCCTAGTAACAACATAAGGCTTTATATATAGTCATACTTGATACAAGTTAATCTACATGAATTTAAATAGATAAAAATCACTCATGATCTCTGACCTCTGTCTTATCTAGATCTGCCTAATAAGAGTAAAGGTGAAATTCTAACGTTACTGTGAAGCTGGAAAGTGATTTCCATTTACTTAAGTGACTTAGGAGCCAGTCTAGGTGGGAGATTTCTATTCAAACAAAAAGAGAAATTAAATTAAGAGCAGTGCTGCACTTTAGCTAGGGAAAGACAAGCCCCACCCTTGCCCTACATCTTATCTCATTCTTATCCCCCCACTTTGGAAGACCCTGCTCTTCACAGGCACAAAAATTTAAGATAAAAAGGAAAATTGCTGAGTAAAACTAAATAATTATGAACGGCCTGCAGAGTCAAAGCTTATTTTAGCTTATCTGTATGAGATATGGCAATATATGGAAGCACCCAAATTAAGCCAGTCAAGTGTCCTGAAGCAAGGGTCGAACTGAGGTGGTTGGTTACTCATGCCCGGGACAAGGTCAACTTTGTGGAGAGCTGGGTCTCCACAGCAGCGGGAAGGAGATTGCGGATTGTTCTGGAGAGGTTATTTCGTTGCTCTCCTCAGCAGTTTCTAACCATAGGAGAGTTCGAGGTGGGAATTGGGATTCGGGATCGGGGAGAGAATTCTGGCTGCCCCAGAACCCGCCGACCAGGATGGACCAGAAAGGTACTGCTTTGTCCCAAGGCGCAAAACACCAGCCAAGGGGCAGAACTTGGGGGCAGGGCCATGAGCTGGAGACTGGGTCATAGGGGTGGTGGGATGGGGGGACAGGGAAGGAAGGGGGAATAAAGGGAAGGGGAATGGGAGGTGTTAAAGCCTCAGTATGATTTTTTTCAGCCTTTATCGAAGCCCCTATTTGTTTCAGGATGCTCTGGAGGCTTCCTTTGGTTGGATTGGCGAAGTCTACTCAGTGGAGGAGAAAGGTATTTTAGCCAAAGGCATAATGAGGCAGGTAAAAGCAGGAGTGACTCATCAAGGTCGTTCTGATCTGCGGACCCCCCCCCCCCCGCCCCCACACACACATTCCCAGATACCATGGAATGAAATTAAGCATACATTGAGACATAATAAGAGCAGCAGCTAGAATTTCCGTAGAATTTTAAGCTTTGAACAGCAGTTTCCATGTTACTGCATTTAATCCTCACCTTGGAAAGTATATACTATTTTTATCCCCATTTAACAAGTGAGGAAACTGAGGATGAGAAGGTTAAGTGACTTTCCCAGAGTCACACAGCCGCTAAGTGTCTGAGGGTGGATTTGAACTCAGGTCTTCCTAACTCCAAATCCAATGTTATCTCCACTGTGCCACCTAGATTAGACAGTCTAATTACTCTCTTTTAAACCTTGAAAATAGTAAATTCGTATTTAGAAACATCCTTTTTTTGTTCTTTATTGTTTTGGGGAGAATGGGTCTAGAAGTAGCTATAATCTCTGGAATGACAGATTTCATCTCCCTGTGAAGTGAGGCATCTTGAAACTGAGGTGGGAACAAGCAGGTAACTGGGGTGACTGGGCTGACTCACAATCTCAATGCTCCAGGCTAGTGTTCCCCAAACTAATCTGACAGTGCCCCCCATTAGTTAAAAGAACAAGTATTTATTTAGAAATTATATACAGGTGTGCTATACTAATATATTGTTATGAAATATACAAAAAAGACATTAAAAAGGCAATGGAGTTGAAATAGTAAATTTTAAAATATTTTATTTATTAATGGTACAAAACCCTTTTGTTGTAACTATTTTTTTAGTGAGAATACTGTGATTAAATATATATTATTAATTTAAAATTGTTTTGGAAAATAGGACAGACTTATAAATTATAATTATTTTAGTAATTAATTATTCTGTTAATGGCTAGTCAAGCACATGGACTTTTTTGGAGACTTTACTGAAAGATACATAAGAACTATATACATATATATGCACACACACACACACACACACACACACACACACACACACACACATATATATTAATCAAGGTAGTAACTTTTATGATGCAGACTATCTCTATGAGCTCATTTGGTATGGGGGTTCCAAGGTGAGGAGGCCTGCATTTTCTCTGCAATATACAGACTTGGAGAGTTACCTTGAGAGCTGAGAGTTTTGCTATTGCCCAGGATCACAGGGCCTTTGTGTGTAAGAAGCAGGATATGAAGCCCAGGTCACCCTGGATCCAAGGCTAGCTCTCTGCTTATTCTACCACCTGCCTTTCATATTTTGTACCACTTTATGTACGGTTTTTTTGGTGGAGTTATTTCATTTCATTTTTATTGGTATTTGTGTATTGTTGCTATTATATTTTGTGTGTGTATCTACTTTTAAACAATGATGTTCCAGCCAGACCAGAGTAGGCACTTTTCTCCAATCTCTTTCTCTCTTGCCTCTGTGTACTCCAGATCCTCCCCTTCCCTGCCCCTCCCCCTCCCCCGCCCTCTCCTCCTCATCCCCCCGGCCTGGAATGCCTTTCCTCCTTATCTTAAGACTGTCACACACCTTCTTTAACTTCTTGATTCTGCTACAGAGGAGCCACCTCTTCCCTTACCCTACTCACTGTAAATGTTTTCCCACCTCAGTTTTTCTTCAGCTCTTTGACCTGGCCTTCAGCAGAACCTATTCTATATGATAAAGATTAATGTTATTGTCTTTACCTGTAAGTCCCTTGAGGGCAGGGATTATACCTTTATCTTTGCAGTGTTACTGCCTAATCAAGAAGCATGAATGGAGTCTGCTTATATATCTGGTACAAAGCTGGGTGCTGGAGATACTAATGCAAAAGACTGACCTCAATGAGTTTTACATATTCCCAGGGGGAGATAATATATTCACATATGATTAATACAGATTGTTGTTATTTGTCCTTGTTCTCAAAGAGGACCTTGACATTGGGGAGGTGATGCCTAGACATGCAAGTGAATTGGATTTAAGTGAGGAAGGGTTGTGCAAAGTCACTAGCCTCACTTTCTCCTCCAGAGCACCTAGGTCCCGTGGCCAGATAGATCCGAACAACTGGAGATGGCCCAGGATGCAGTGGGTTACCTTGGTCTTTTCAAGCTATGGTCTTTTAACAGGTCTCAGTTTGACTGAGGCAACACCCATTCAATGATTAAGCCTTTATAAGAAATGAAGCAGAGAATAGCCTCTTTACCTAGTCCAAAAAAAAAAATTGATCTGGAGGGGAAGACCTACTGGGTTTCTGGCCAAAACAGAAACAATTGCTATTTACATTCATTCTGAGCCAATCGGGGCCCAAATAATGACCTAGTAGGGCTTGGCCTGGACCAGTTGTTGGCCAAGCAATGAGAGCCAGACTGATTTGGAATTAAGGCTGGTCTTTAAGAAAGAAAAGTAAATAAATAAATACATGTTTCAGAGATTAAAATTTACATTCCCTTTGGCAGAGCACGTGCAGGTGAGGGTGTGATACCTTATGTGGATAGAAGGGAGAGAGAGACAGAGACAGAGAGAGAGAGAGAGAGAGAGAGAGAGAGAGAGAGAGAGAGAGTATAAGGAAGTATGGAAGGAATGGAGAAAGAAAGAAAGAAAGAAAGAAAGAAAGAAAGAAAGAAAGGAAAGCAGGAAGGAATGAAAGAAGGAAGTAAAGAAAGAAAGAAAGAAAGAAAGAGAAAGGGTACTTACTAAGCTATAATAAGAACAGTCATTCCAAAACATCTTGACACCTCTTCCCTGCCTCCTTCCATTCCCCACCCCCTTCTTAAAAAACTCTGTGACACTACCACAGGTACATACAGTGCCAAGGAAAATGAATTGAAGCTCACATAGAGAGAGCACATAGAGCAAAGGAGAAACTCAGATCTGGTCATAGGAAGTATTTTTCTCCCCTTCATTGGATGGCTCAAGAAGTTGCCCCTCATTTTGGTGAATAAGCATCCATCCTGTTCTAGGCTCCCTAAAGCAGACCCTGCCATCAGGTGATCTGGGGATAGATTATATTTAAAATAAATACACATTGATTTGGGGGACACTGGAAAGGTCTCTTGAAGAAAGTGGCATGAGCTTAAATTCCAAGGGGCATTTAAGGTTCAAGAGATGGAGGTCAGGAGGGGAAGAATTCCAGGCACAGGGGACAGTCTGTGCAAAGAAGGGATAAAAGGAAAAAGGATGATCTGTAGATGTATGTGCAAAGAAGGGATAAAAGGAAAAAGGATGATCTGTAGATGTATGTGTGTACACATATACACATGTATATACATATGTATCATTTATGTATATATTACATATAAACATCTTAGTTTGAGAATATTAATCACATAGTATTCATATAAGTACCATAACCCTATGTTCTGAACAGTTAACTATTTTGGATGTCCTTGTTTTTGCTTCTTAGAATTCCTAATATGTCCCACTTTGGCTATTTAAAAATTCTGGGTACATTTTCGAAATCCTCAATGATTCACAAAAATAAGCCACTTTTAAAATATATCATAATCATTAATGTTAGGACTGTAACTATAAATTTAAAATTTCTCTGGTCTAGAGAAGTATATTTAGCAATGATTGAGACAAGTTCTACTTGATTTTTTTCTTAAATTATAATTATGATAAATTTTGCATATTTAATAAAAGTGCTTTTTATTTTAAAGAAAGAATTATTCTATCTAAGATTTCAAAAAAGAGGGCACTATGAAATGTAAAGATAGTGTTGCCTTTTCATTGTCTGGATTATTTGTACTATCAATACAATATAAACTTCAATGTAATACACAATAGAATTATCTTTAAAATTATCTATATCATGACAAATGTTTTTTCCAAAAAAGAGGCAAAATTTTTAGTTTTTCTTGGAATAGATAATATTGGGGAGTGATAGCAGACTTTTTATGTATTCTGACTTCTGGGTATCAGCTATTGTGTGCTATTGAAAGCACTTTCTCACAATGATGCTATGGGCACTTGTGTTGTGTTGAAAGACCATAGGCAGCATAGAAGTGAGGTGGGTCCTCAGGATGTCAATTGTTTTCCTGGAATGTTTGATAAATAGTGTTGGGAATAGTCTTTAATTGTCAGTGGTCTCATGTGTTGCATGGAATTCAATGTAGTAATTTAAATTTAGATGGTCATTTTGGCTCTATACAATTCAGTGTTTTAAATCACATTATGAAAAGATGAATGTTATAATAAGCCAGAGGCATAAAACTTGCAGAGGCCTGCAAAACTCTCAAGTGTTGGAACCAGATTAAAATTTAATTGAGCAATGTTTAACAAAATAAAAAATAATACAGTGTGACATAGGCAATAACTGATAATTTATGATGTTCTAAGTCAATATGTGGCTTGCAAGAATTCATCCGTTTTGATTTGAGTTTGACCCTGCTGTTGTAAACCAATTCTTCTAAATCTCCATTGGTAAATCAGTATTTCTAACATGGGCCCAAGGATTTTGTAATTTGTTTAAAATTAAATTGTCTTTATAGAGACTGGGTCTCCCTGGGGGAAAAAATGTCCAAGTCCCTGCATACCCTAGGGGCAACCCTGATTAATAATACAAGTTTAAATAGGACCAAAATCAGCAAATTGATCCTTCTTGAGGTGGACATTATTTTTTTTATCAGAAACGGTAGTCTTTATCTTGACATAAATCCTGGTGATAAATCTTTGGCAGAGCATGTTTTATGCATGTAACCTCTATTTCAATTTTGTCCCAGCCCCTATATGACAGAGAGATCAGGTACCCTCTTGGGGACTGTTTAGCAATATTGATTTCTATGGTTTATTCTTCACTTGAAAGTCTTATCTGAGTATATCTGAATTTGGTTCAAATCTCAGAAAAAGTGTTGACTTTTTGCAAGCCCTGTAGCTACTGAGGCAATGAACATAGATCAGATTTATTAAATGCATGTAAAGAATAGGAAAGGACTAGTTTCTTAGCTCCAAGGCAATAAAATTTCTCTTCCAGTCAGTAGTTTCCTTTTCCTCTAGAGGTGTAGTACCAATTAGTGAAGTCCCAGTCTTGTGCACAACATATTATTGCAGGTCCAAACCCAATCAGTGTCAACTATTTTCCTCCTACCCCAGGGATGGGAACATTGGCTCTCTCTATAGGTCTGTGTAACCTTTCTTCATCATCGTCCTATAGCTCCATGGTACTCTATCTGGCAACAGTGGTCAGTGGTTTCAGTTTCAGTTTCAGACATGTTTCTAAGACTTCTTGGTGTTCGGTTGACACCATGGTCTTCTTGCCTCAATGACTCCATGTCATTCCTGGCTGCTTTACCTAGAAGATTTATTTTTATTCTTACCTCGATTTTCCTGCCTGAAAACTCTCACTTCCTTTTGGCTACTTTTTATCCAAAAGGTCTTCTTAAGGGTATGCTCCCATGACCTTTCTTTTGTCACCCACAAGGAAATGACTTACTCAAATGAAGACCCTCCTTGGGCTTTCTACTCATGTCTATTTCTTAGGCTTTCTATTCCCCCACCCTCCATCTTATTCTGACATCAGAATTATATATAAGGTATGGATGTTATGCCTACACAAGATTTATCTAGATAGATATAAAGATGGATAAATAGATGTTCACATAGGGTATCTAAACATATAGACAAGTAGCTTATGAGAAGGTGTAGATAGATATGATATGAGGTCTATATTGCCTCTGAAGAGAGGAGGAAATTAGCATGATAACTGGCAGGGAGGGGCAGACAAGCCCCTAGAGCTCTGCAAGGCTGTAGCACCCATTCACTATCTAAAAAAGGCCTGAGGCTTCAATTATATCTATTTGCTTTCCTAAATCTTGCTATTATAGGAGCATATAGTTTTAAAACACAGTCACTTATCTGACTACTATCCTTTAAATGGGGAGAAGGGGATTATAGTTTCTAAGCTTACATTTGCTAGTTTAACTCCTTTCCACTGAACTCTGGTAGCACAAAAGACCATCACAAATAGTGAATGGTGGCTAAACCCAGTTACCCAAGGAAACAGCAAACAGAAATTGGAGAACTTTTATAGAATAAAATATACCAAATTTACACAAGATTAAATAAGCTCTCTAGATGGGAGTGAGATAAAATCTTAGCTCAATCAAAAGAGAAGCTTCAATCTTACCCAAGGGGAAATTTCCCAAAGTCTATAGGGAGGTAAGCTGGGACACATTGAAGACCTAGCCTCCCCTAGATGTGTCTATCTTTCCAAGTCTGTTTTTTTTCTCTCTCTCTACATGTTTTGAGTTGGTCCCAAAGAAAGTCTGGAACATGTAATTATGTCTCTCTCTGTCCAAAAAAAAAAAAGAAGAATGTTTTTCTCTCCAAAGCTCTTGCACCAGCTCTTCCCCTTACATTTAACATTGTACTCAGCATTCTGTGCACTAATCCTGAGTCACATGTACTCAGCAGAATTCTGCCATGGACAAATTGTATAACTGTAGGCAAATTTGTTGAGACAGTAGTGGTGGTAATAAATTATCCCTAATGAAATCATGGAGTAATGTTTCCTTCTTTCTTCCTTTTGTTCCTTCCTTCCTTCCTTCCTTCCTTCCTTCCTTTCTTTCTTTCTTTCTTTCTTTCTTTCTTTCTTTCTTTCTTTCTTTCTTTCTTTCTTCCTTCCTTCCTTTCTTCCTTCCTTCCTTTCTCTCTTTTTTCACAGCTGCTTTATAGGAAAGTTATAAGACTTAATGACTCAACCATTTAAAAAGTTATATACACAATAGCTATAAAAGTTACAAAAATGGCTAAAACCTTAATTTAATATCTTCTCTGTATTTGATTCAGGAGGTGTTTTATACTACAAGTACTTTCTATGTGTTATAAAGTCCTGATTGTATGAAAGGTGATTAATCTAGACTATTTTTATATTAAGGAGATTTAGTGTTTAGCCCTGTTTTGCAAATGATCTTCAAAATATCATTTAATAAAAATTTAAATGCTTCTCATGATTGTCAGCCTTTATCAATGATAGATGTCCATCTTGTATCTGCACAGATCTGCACCCTGCCTTGGTTATTAGGATCATTATCACTGCTTATCTATTGTTAGAAAAGTCCCATTTTAATGATTTGCTTACTGTTACTATAACTTAAAAAATAACTACAATTTAAATAGTGGTTGTAAATAATTATTGTTTTAAAATGCTTATTTGTATCCTCTATTTTTACATTTCCCAATATATCCCTCCATTTTCCACTCAGAAAGCCATCTCTTTAATGAGGAAAGGTTGGGGGAAGAGGAAAGATGGAAGGAGGGGAAGAGAGAGACAGAGAGGATGTTAAGTCTGACAATATATGCCATGTCCCCCACCTTGTCAAAGAAAGGAAGGCACATTCTTATATCTCTTCCTATGAACCAAACTTGATTATTATAATTATGCTGTGGTCAGTTTTGATTTTTGCTGTTCAGTCAATCAGTAAAACATTCATTAATTGCCTACTACTTGCCAGGCACTATGCTAAGTGCTAAGGATGCATAAATATGGAAAAGGCAGTCCCTGCTCTCAAGGAGAAGGGGCGGGGTAAACACAAACAAATATGTACAAACAAGCTATATGCTTGTTAACTAGGAAATAATTAATAGAGGGAAGTCACTAGAATTCAGAGGGTTTGGGAAAGACTTCATGTAAAAGATGGGATTGTTGTTGGGACGTAAAGGAAGTCAGGGATGCCAGGAGGTTGAGATGAGGAAGAAAAAGCACTTGAGATTTTGGGACAACCAGAGAAAGTGCCTGGAGCTTAGAGATGGAGTATCTTGTTTGTGGAACAGCCTGGAGGCCAGTGTCACTGCACTGAAGAGATCTGGTGGGGAGTAAGATGTAAGAAGACTAGAATGGCAGGATGAGCTAGATTATGAAAAGCTTTGAATATCAGAGGATTTTGCATTTGATCCTGGAGGTGATTGGGAGCCTCTGCATTTTACTGAGTAGGAGAGTGATGTGGTTGGACCTGATTTTTGTTGTTGTTTGTTTTTTTGAAAAATCAGATGATGGCTGAAGGGAGGACAGATTGGTGTGGTGAGATATTTGAGGCAGGGGGAACTACCAGCAGACTATTGCAGTATTCCAGGTGTTCCAGGTGACAAAGGCTTGCACCAGAATGAAGGCAGTGTCAGAGGAGAGCAGGGATCATATTCAAGAGATGTTATAAAGGGGAAATCAATAGGTGAGAGATAGAGGAGCAGAGGATGACTCCTAGATTGTGAGCCTGAGGGACTGGAAGGGTGGTGGTGTCCTCTGCAGTAATAGGGAAGATGGGAGGGGAGGATTTTGGACGTGTTGAGTTTAAGATGTCTACTGGACTCTGGTTTGAGATTTCTGAAAGGCAGTTGGAGATGTGAGATTGGAGGTCAGCAGAAAGGTTGTGGTAGCACAGGTATATTTGGGAACCATTAGCATAGGGATGGTAATTAAATCCACGGGAGCTCTTGAGAACACCCAGTGAAGTAGTATATGGGGAGAAGAGAAGAGGGCCCAGTGTCAAACACCTATGTAGGACGACTATGGATAGAGGTCTTGATCCAGATGAGGACTTAGCAAAGGAGAATGAGGGGTGGCCATATAGGCGAGAGGAGAACCAGAAGAGAGTTATTCTAAAACCCTAAGCAGAAGGGAGTATTAAGGAGGAGGTGGTAATCAGCAGTATCAAAGGCTACAGACAAGTTGAGGCCAATGAGGACTGAGGAAAGGTCATTTGGATTTGGCAACTAGAAGGTCATTAGTAATTTTGGAGAAAGCAGTCTTGGTGGAATGTTAAGGCTGGAAATCAGATTGTTTTGGGTGAAGAAGAAACTGAGAGGAGAGAAAGTAAAGGCACTTCCTGTAAGAAGGCCCCTTTCAGGAATTCATCCGCAAAGGAATGAAGAGATTCCATCGTCATTATTATGGTCATTGTCGACTTTGTTTTCTCTGTCCTGACTCTTCTTTTTATTGGTTCTTATGTGGAGTGATATCTAACTGGTGGTCCGCGGTGACAGTCTGCGCTAGGCACAAGTATCAAAAGCAGGCTCAGTTGGGACAATTCCTTTAGACGGTTCTAAACTGGATCTGGTATCCCAGCTTCATCGCTTCTTGCTCTCCACAATAGTAAATACAACGTGGGGGAGGTTTAATAGCAGCGTGAGGTTCTCCCTGGATGAGCACAAAATACCAAGACATATGGTCTACACATACAACCCTATACTTCTCTCTCTCTACTGATTTGATCTTTACTGAATCCTTGGTCTCCTTCAATTTTCTGTTCAAGTACCACTTACTCTGGTAGGCCTTTTCTGGTCTCCTAGCCAGGGGTGGGGAACCTATGTCTTGAGTTCACATGTGGCCTTCTACATCCTTGGGTATGGCCTTTTAACTGAGTCCAAGTTTTACAGAACAAATCCTTGTATTAAGGGGATTTGTTCTATGAAGTTTGGATTCAATCAGAGGGCCACACTTGAGGACCTATAGGGCCACATGTGGCCTCAAGACCACAGATTCCCAATCCCTGTCCTAGACCTTTCCATCTGCTAATGCTTTTCCCTCTTAAGTTATCTTGTTATACATATACATAAACACATACATATATATACAACATATATATGTATATGTATGTATATTATTCATATGTATAAATAGATGGAAATACTGTGTCCCCTATTAGAATGTAAGCTCTTTAAAAGGAGGGTCTGTTTAACTTTTGTTTTTGTATCACCTGTACTTAGTTCCTGCCACATAATAATTTAATAAATCATTGTCAGTTGAATATTTGGACTCCTCTCTACTGGCTTGGTATCCCCTCTATGTTTTCTGCTTAGCAAGTTTTTTCATTACCACGAAATGACTGGTCTTTACCTCTATTACCACTCATGTATTCTTCACCTTCCTCATCTCTGGTACTGCTAAACATGGCTATAAAAATGCCAGTATAATCAACCACATACCAATGAGAATCAAAGATTTCAAATTAACACCATTCATAACTGCCAGCTCACAGCATCTCAGATTCCAGGTTAGGGAGAGAGCTTTGTATCCTTCATGATAAGCAACAGAGTTAACACAAATGCACAGGGCTCCTAATAAGTGAAAGTTCTGTGCTAAGCACTTATGAGTTAATAATAATAGTCATCAGCAGCAGCAGCATTTGCATCGCATTTTAAGACTTTCAAAGCACTTTACACATTATCCCTTTAATAACTCACAACAACCTTGTGAAGTATGTGCTATTATTATTCCTATTTGCCAGATGAAGCAACTGAAGATGAAAGTTAAGTGATTTGCCCAGGGTCACAGAGCTAGCAAGTCCCTGGTGTGGGATTCAAACTCAGTTCCTCCCTAACTCCAAATTTATTACTCTATCCACTAGATCAGGTAGCAGAAAACATGATTTGGATATATTCCATGATTTAGACACTTAAAATCTAAAAATTTAGTACCAGAGGATCTGAAAAAAAAAATTAATTAGTCCAACCCTTTCAATTTACAAATGTGGAAGGAGAGGCTAAGAAGTGAACGGATTGCTTTATTATGTGGTTAGGAAGGTGAAGTACTCATCATGCTAGGTAAAAAGTAGATCACAGAATCATAGATCTCTGCCTCCTTTACAACTTGTGTGACCTTGGGCAACTCATCTAACCTCCATGGGTCTCAGTTTCTTCAACCACAAAATGAGTGGTGTGGTCTTAATGATCTCAGAGGGCCATTTCAACTTTAGAGCTTGCCCAAGTGAATGACAAAAGCTGTGTTTGATTCTATATCCTTGATTCCAGACACTGCTGGGATTCTCCTGCCACTCTGCCTTCAGTGTCAGTAAGAACTTGTCAGCTAGTTTCTGGTGGATCTTGTATATTTGTCTGCAGCTTATTTTATTTTTTCTTTCTAATTTTTTTATTGATGCTTTTTGTTTTCTATATGATAGTTAATTCTAGGTGAACTACCCCCACCCTTGATCCATTGAGTTTTTTTTCTTTAAAAAAGAAAAAGAGTAAAATGTTAGGCAGCACCAGCTGACACAATAACTTTGCTCTTACATTCAGCATTCTGCACCCAGGATCCCCCACCTCTCTATTGAAAGTAAGAAGATCTATTTCCTCATCTTTTTTCAGGGATGGCTATTCATTATCATCACACTGAGTTTTGATTTACTTTAATTTTCTTTTCATTTACATTATTATAATCACTGTATGTATTTTCCTCCTCTCTGATTATAGAATTTTGCTTTGCATAAGTTGAGATGTCTTCCCATGTTTCTCTGATTTCTTCATATTCATTATATCTTATGCATGGCTTGGTAACATTTATACATTCATACACTGCTCTTTATTCAGCCATACCATAATAAAGGGACAATCCTTTGGTTTCCATTTTGGGGGCTACTATATCAGTGCTTTTATGAATTTTTTTGTACATGTGGAACTACACTACCTTTTCTTGTTGTTGTGTTTGATTCTTTGTGACCACATTTGGAATTTTCTTGGCAAAGATACTAGAGTGGTTTCTCATTTTCTTCTCCACTGGATCTAGTGTGTCCATTTTGTCAGATAATTAGAGGTTAAGTGACTTGACCAGGTCATACAGCTAGGAAGTATCTGAGGCTGGATTCAGGTCTTCTGACTCCTGGCCCAGTACTCTATCCACTGAGCCACTGGCTGCCTTACTATATTTTAGCTCCTTATATATATTTAGCTTGATGGCTTACTTTCATGGCACAGTTATTGGACGTAGTCTCACAGTATTTCAAACCTTAATTTGAACAGTTATATTTTGAAATGTTTGACAGTCATCATTTTTATGACCTTCAAGTTATTTCCTTCAGGTTAGCCCTTAATCTGTAAATTCAGGGTCCAGGGTCAGTCAAACACTCAATAATAGATAATAACCTAGAGATAAAATAAAGTCATAACCACAATGATGAGGCAGAAGAGGCACGTTAGGAAAAGCATCCTATTGTATCTGGAGATAGAAGATCTGGATTTGAATCCTAACTATACTCCTTTCTAGCTGTGTGATCTTAGAAAATAGTTTTTGCCATCCTTGGAAGTGGTTTTCTCCACTGCAAAATAAATTGGTCGGACTAAAGCCATTTCTAAGGGTATCTTGAGGTCTAAGTTCTGTGGTCTTATAAGATACTCTTGGAGTTCCTTGGGAGTGATTCTCATTTCGGGTGCAAGTTCAGTTAACAATCAAGTTGTCCAGTTACTGCCTGCCTTGTCAACATTCCACTTGACAACCAAACTATGCTCTGATGTGTTGGGCTTGTAAAAGTATCTTCTTAGCTCTTAGTTTTCTCATATAATGCTTTTAGGACTCTGACAGCTGCTCACAATAGATTTATTAGGGATCATCTCTATTGCCCCACCCACACATAAGTAATGCTGTTTGTTTGCAATAATGTTCTACCTCCCATGAAAACCATGGTGTGAATCTATGAAAGAATTTTCTACCTATGAACATTATTTGCATATGAAATTATCTTCAAAGTAGAGTTAGATGAACCTTTAAAGCTTGCATCATAGAAATTAGCCTGGGAAAAGCCTCAAGGAGCAGAATGCAGGAAACAACTTTGTCCTAGTTCCCAGGAAATTAATAAGCTTACCGGATTCTGTTGCCTTTCCTACTTCCCAAGCCTTAGGTTCAGGGGTAAAACAGGCTTGCTTATCCATCGATGTTCATTGTAGTGGGTGTGCTGGTGCAGAGAAGAGAAACAATCATTCTGCAAAAAGCTCTCTTTAATTCACTTTGAAACCTTGGAGTCATCTCTCCCTCTCTCCTTCCCTGGGAGTACAGTCAGGGACTCAGTCCTGCCAATTCCTTCTTTTAAATTTCTCCCATTTCAATCACTTCCTTTCTTTTTCCTATCACTGTGGTTCTGATTCAATCATTCAGTGGATCAGAAAACATTTATTAAGTGCCTACTATGTACCAGCTAAGTGCTGGGCATATAAAATGAGGCAAAAGACAGCCCTTGATTTCAAGGAGCTTGTAATCTAATAAGAGAGACAACATCCAAATAAATATATACAAGGTGGACTGTACCCAGGATAAATAAGAAATAATTAAAATTTAAAAATTTAAAGAGGAAAGGCACTGAAATAAAGAGGAGGAAGGGAAGCCTTCAGGTAGAAGGTGGGATTTTTAGTTGGGACTTAAAGGAAGCTAGGGAGATCAGTAGGCAGAAGAGAGGAGGAAGAGTGTCCCAGGCATTGTGTGTGTGTGTGTGTGTGTGTGTGTGTGTGTGTGTGTGTGTGTGGTGAGGGGCAGGGGGGAGAGTGCACAGCCATAGAGAATGCTGGGATCCAAAAGATGGAGTTGTATTTATTTATTTGTTTTTTGTGGAACATCAAGGTAGGAGAGGTCTAGGATATGAAGGGCTTTGAATGCTAAACTATTCAACATGATCTCTGACCCTGGAAAAAGAGTGACTACAACTTGGGTTGACAATGAGGAAACTGTGACCCAGGGAGATTGAGTGATAGAGATTGGATTTGAATTATTTCTAGAATTAATGCTGTGTCTGGTACCACGCTGCGTCCTTGGTGTTCAGTAGGAAGTTGACTGATTGGTGTTCCTTTATACTGGTTGATTGCTTGTTTTATTATTGTTTTTTCTTTTAAAATTGCTTTAAAGTTTTTTATGAATGCCTTTTGTTTTTATATACAAAATAATGTAAGAATGGGAATATGATGCCCACCACAAACCTAACTACCACCCCCTCCCCCCAAACTTGTAACTGGCAAATAGTAACAGGTTAACAAACCTTTTGTAAAGCTGTACTTGTAACAAGGAAAGGGTGGGACAGTTGTTTGAGGAAGTGACAGAGAGGACAGTTAGAAAGCAGAAATGTGAAACTCTGAATTTTATCTTCTTCACCATGGAGAACAATCTGTAAAATGGATTGAATTATAAGAAGAATAACTCATACTTTTATAGTGCTTTAAGATGTACAAAGCACTGTTCTCACAGAAACACTGAGAAGTTAGTAATGTAAGTGATACCTCCTTTTTACAGATGAGGAAAAAGAGGCTGAGAAAGCAACTGATTTGCCCACAGTGATGGAACTTGTTAGGCAAACATTTAAAAAAAATTAGTTTTAGACTTAAATACTGAAACTTAAATACACAATGAGAAAAGAAAAAAAAAACATTAAAAACTTAATTATTGAAACAATTACAAAATAAGAAAAAAAACAGTCATGTGCACAGCAGAACCTGAAAGCATTCAAAATATGCAGCAATACATTTCCATTTCAAGAAAGCCTATGTAATAAATACTACATGTTGTTTTGAGAGCTGTCCATCATTTCTTTGCATCCTTTTAAGTTTTCTTTTGTTCCCTGCTGTTTACTAGGCAAACATTATTAGGAGGCTATGGAAGCCCAGTATTAGAGAGAAGGAAACAGTGGAGTGCCTAATTCTAAGGAGGTTTTGTGTCAATATAGAGGCAGCCTGATCTATGGGGAGCTGGCCTCAGATACCAGATGACCTGGGTTCATATCTTGCCCCTGACCTACACTGGCTATTTGGCGATGGGCAAGAGTCACTTAACTTCTTGTCCTGATCAACTCATTAAGATGATAAGTTCCAGAGGAAGTGACAGCTAGCACTGGTAGAGGGAGATGCCTATATCAATGGAATCATAGGTCTAAGTGCTTATTCCTATAGTCTAAATGCAATATTGTGATCTGATAGAAAGAACACGGAAACAGGCAGTCCTTGTTCTGTCTGTAATTAACTGTGTGCACTTGGGCAAATTTTTACAATTTGTTTAGGCTTTGGCTTTCTCATCTGTCAGAGGGATATTTTAGATTCTAATGTTCTCTAAGGCGTTTCTAATGCTAACCTTCCATAATTCTATGTGTCCCAAGGTACTAAATCAGTTACAGATTCTATTGCAGAATTATTGTTGGCAATCCTTAAGAAATCTTTTACATAGAAGAAATGAAGTAATAGAAGAATGAAGATGTACATTTCTCAGAATCCCAAGAACTTCTAAGTAAGGTATAGAGGAAGCCTGGCTCAACTGGCCCCAAGCTTTGCCTTCTTAGTTGATCATAATCTCAATATGCACCATCAGGGTGATGCAGCTTTTAAAAATCTCAATGCTCTACTTTTGTTAGATTGCATTAAAAATGCATTAAAATGTACGGATCAAGGGAGGTAATAGTCCTATGGTTGAAGGTCTATCACATTTGAGTATTGTGTCTAGTTTTGAGTGACATTTCAAGAAAGGCATGAACAAACTAGAGAGCACTCAGGAGAGGGAGATTAGGATGGGGAAGTATCTGGAAAATATGTTATATGAAGGAATACTCAAGATTCACGGTGGCAGGGAGTGAGAGGTACATGTCTGTTGTCTGAAAACATCTGAGGGGCTGTCACAGGGGAGAGGGCATAGGCTGCTTCTGTGTGACTTAGGAAAGCAGAACTGGGATTGCTATGGAAAGGTTACAAGGAGGCAGTTTGCAGTCAGTAAATAAACATTTATTAAGAGCTTATTATGTGTCAGGCACTTTGCTAAGCACTAGGGGTACAACAAAAGGTAAAAAACATTGTCCCTGTCTTCAAGGAGCTCACAGGGGAACACAACAAAGATTGCTAGGTACACACAAGATATAAACAGAGGAAATTGATGTATTTCTGTTCAGTATGAGGAAGATTTCTGAGGGCAAGGGCAGCCTACTGATGGGATAGATCAGACTGCCAAGTATCAGGGTCTTTGTTGGAAGTGTCAAAGAGAGGCTGAATGACCACGTCTCAGGGATTCTATGGAAGGTACTTCTATATTTGGAGAGAAGTTAGGATAAAACTGCTCCAAGTTCTCTTCTGATGTCATTTCAGTTTCTGTGATTCTACAGGCCTAGTTTATAAAGCCTTGTCTCTGGATCTAAATGTAAACTTCAGAGTTCAAAGATCATGTCTCCTGTTTCTCCTCAATGACTTGCAGCATCTTAGACAAGTGATAAGAACTCAGTAAATAAATACATACTGACTGACTAATAACTATTTGTTGGATTATGTGGAGTAAATTTAGCAAAGAGATTTAAAAACACCTCTTTGCTATGTGGGAAGTTTTGCACCCACATTAGGAAGGGGGTATTGACAGAAGAGAGGTGTAGCCAGGTTTGGAAGAGAGGAATAGAGAGAATGAGACAAGAGAGGGATAAAGTCATTCATAGCAAAAATGGGATGTTGCAGAACTGTAGTTGGGGTCCCAGAGCAGCAGGTGTTTTGGATTTGGCATCTGGAGAATCTAAGATTCCAATCCTCCCTCTGATACTTAGCAGCTGTGAGCCTGGACAAGGCCTTTAGTTTCTAACATATATATATTTTTCTTTTTGGAGGGCAATTGGTGTTAAGTGACTTGCCCAAGGTCACATGGCTAGTTTTTGTGTTAAGTGTCTGAGGTTACATTTGAACTCAGGTCCTCCTGACTCCAGGGCCAGTGCTCTATTCACTGCGCCACCTAGCTGCCCCTATTTCTAACATATTTTAACCTCAGTTTTTCATTTTAGGAGCAGAATAAAAATAGCTAGTATCTATGTAGTGCATCGTAACTCACAAATTGTTTTCCACTCATGATCTCATTTGATTTTTACAATGACTTTGTAAGGTAAGTGCTATTATCCTCATTTTTTTCGTGTGTGTGTGTGTGTGTGTGTGTGTGTGTGTGTGTGTGTGTGTGTGTGTATGTAGGTAAAGTTAAGTGACTTGCCCAAGGTCACACGGCTAGTTTTTGTGTTAAGTGTCTGAGGTAAGATTTGAACTCAGGTCCCCCTGACTCCAGGGCTGGCGCTTTATCTGCTATGTCACCTAGCTGCCCCCCTTATTCTCATTTTGTAGATGAGAAAACTGAAACAGACAGAGGTTAAGTAACTTGCCCAGGTAAACACAGCAACAGGAAATGTCAGAGGTAAGATTGAACTCAGATCATCCTGATTCAGAATCTTGGTGCTTTATCTTCTGTACCACCTAGTTGTCCAGAATCATACATTTAGAGTGTTAAAGGTCGTTTAGTCCAACCCTCTCCTTTTACAGAGAATGGAGGTCTCAGTGACTTGCCAGAGTTCATACACATAGTAAATGGCAAACCTAAGTCCTTTGATGCTGTATCCAGTGCTAATAGGCATAAGAAGATATACAACCCCTACTTCACAGTGGGATTAGGAGGCTCCAGTGAAATAATCTGTCTAATGCACTTTGCAAAACTTATTGCTATTAATATGATTTGTGTGGTTCAGTGTGTGTGGAACAAACAGACATCTAATGTAATCACTGGTTCATCTTTTGGGCTTATAGAAATGCTCTTGTTGTGACAGTTCCAGAGAACACCTAACATATTATTAAGACCAAATAATGAATAGATAGAAAAAAATCAACAATAGGTGGGTGGCTCTGTTCTGCTCTTCCATATCTTACCCATTAGATGGATGGATAGGTCATGTTCAAAGGAGGTAGGGTGTACTCAGCTTCCTTAAACTGAAACAAAACAAACAAACTGTACACGTGGGCACATGCAGCTTTCATGAACTGAGTAGGAAGGACACATTCATATCTGCTTTGGGACAGTTGGCTTCTAGCATCTGAAAGCACGTGAGAAATAACTGAAAGTTTTCTGTTGGCAGCTTGTGAGAGTCACTGTGGCAGGAGCTAGAGACCTAGCATCAGCATCAGCAAGACTTGGATCCTAGTTCTGTATCTGACACATACTGACTCTGCGACTCTGGCAAGTTACTTAACTTCTCTGTGTTTGAGGCAGCTCTTTAATGCTTTAAGCTGCAAAGGTGCTGACCTGCATTGGTAGAAGCAGTGACCTTATTTAGGAGTTTCCACTGTTGGTGAAACCACAGGTCCAGCAGGGAATCTGTCCCTAAGGTACTAATGAGGGAAAAATAAAAACTGGCATTTCTATAGTACTTCAAGGTTTGCAAAGTGTTTTATGTAGGTTATCTCACGTGACTCCCAACACAATCCTACAAGGTTTTACAAGAGGAAGCTTGGTGTAGCGGATAGGATATTAGACTTGGTTCAAATCCCACTTCAGATGCTAGTTACTAGTTTTGTGACCCTGACTAAGTAATTTGACTTCTGTATTTCTCAGTTTCCTGTTCTGTAAAGTGAAAAGGGCAGGATTCAGTGGCCTCTAAAGTCTTCTCCAGCTCTAAATCAATAATTCCTTAAAGTCTCCACTAGACTCGTACCTTTTATAGGAAGCCTTCCCCAACCCTTCTTAGTTCCAGTGCTTTCCCTCTGTAATTGTTCCTATTTATCCTGAATATAGCTTGCTTTTTATATATCTGTTGGCATGTTGTCTCCTCTATTAGACTGTAAGCTCCTTAAAGGTCTGTTGCTCCTTTTTTATCTCCAGTATAGAGCACATAGTAGGGGCTTAACAAATGTTAATTGAATTGTGTTGAATTTAATTGACTAAGTCCATTATTCTGTGTCTTAGGAAACTGTGGCTTGCTCAAGGTCACATAGCTAGTAATGTGTTCTGTCCAGAATGTCAGTCTCTCCCTCTTGCCACTATGTAATCATCTCTAGAATTCACCCATATTTGATGTCTGCACCACGAACCTGCTGGAAGAATGGGGCTAACTTTGTTCAGGTACCTTAATGAGAAGGGAGTGTCCTGTTTGCTTGCATAGGCATCAGATGCAAAAGAATTGAAAGTGAACACATGCATTTTCTTCCTCTCTAACTAGCATGACAATAAATAGAAGCCAGGCATTCTTCAACATGGTGGATAGGTAGTGACTAGTCGGCTTCCCACTCTGGCATTGCGTCCTTTCGCAACATTGCTCTTCTCAAAAGCACATGTGTAAGCTGCTGATTTTTCTGTGTTGACCTGATCCCTCTGAATTGGTTTGTTTGTATTCACCAGGCAGCCATTTCTAGAGGCCTACAACAGCTCAGTCAGTATTGCTCCTTTTAAAGGCAAAGGATAATTTGCAGATTCCATGTGATGAGACTGAAATTATTCTTTTATTTCCTAACCTTTTGTGCTCTGTCTGCAGCTGCCAAAAAAAGAGCTCTATTTCCAAATGCCGAACCAAGGGAGTTGGCCAAATTGGATTCAGCAAACCTATTGTGTTGCTCTTTTCATTAACTATTTAGAGGACTACAGCATTGTTGTCTCTTGAAAGCTGTAGTGATTCTACAGATGAAGATTCATTTCAACTCAAATCCAGTGGCTCAAAAATGTTTTTTAGGTACTTACTATAATAGGGACCCAGTGTCTCAGGTTGGCCCTGCATGTAATGCCAAAAAGCCAAGAAGGGTAGAGACTAAGAGGGATGTGGCATACCCAAACTGAAGGCCTCAAAATCAGGAAGATGCCAGGGTGGAATGAAGGTAGTAAGCTGTCCTTTCCAGGGTTTTCCATTAAGTCCACTTCCCCTATTTCATGAACAATGAATTAGCAAGGGTGAGGAATAATTGGAAGTACTTACCAATTTCGTAAATATGTGTGTATATATGTGTATATATGAATATATACATATATGAGAAATATATGAGGAAGGGAAGAAAAAAAGAAAAAAAAGAAATTTACATGATAATTTTGTTGTATATTTGAAAGAAATAGCAAGTTATGCACAGCAGGTTTATAGTTTCATGTACCATCATCATTTTTCTTGTACTGTTATAGAGATGCTTATTTTATTCCATAAATTAAAAACAAAATAAAAATTTAAAATATGTATCAATATAATAATTATATGTACATATATATACAGAGATACACAAATAGAATACACATATATGTATACATGTATAGGTACACACACAAATATAACACAAGTTTATATATTATAGCATACATGTACATATGTGCAATATATATGTGTGCATATGTGCACGTGTGTGTATACATACATATAAAAATCAGTCAATCAGGAGCTACCATTGGTATCAGATTCCAGGTCTATGTCCCTAAGCTGAAAGGAAGGATCAAAGTTCAGACCTGGGGTTCCTGATTTTTCACTTGAAAACAGGTCCTACAATAAATGTAAGTCTAACCTCCATTGGGAAATGCGTGGTATTTCCCATAGCCCTTTACCCACTAGCAGAAGGAATGCCTGAGAGTGGGGATGATGGTGAGAGGACTAAGTAAACTGAATTATACCTTTCCTATAATTCCTAGGTCCAGGAATTTTATTGTTTTGTTGTTTCCCTGCAGAAAGGATGGCACCATACACGGGTATGCATATTCTGTTTCTTTGTTAGGGAAATGTCTCCATTACTCCAAGGCCACGTGATTAAGACTCACTAAAATATAGTAAATTCAGGAAGGTCCACAGGTTGGACTTGAGATCTAAACTGACTGGATAAACTCATAAAAACCACACCCCAGTGAGAGTGTTGTTGAGTAGAAAGAAGCAGAGCTGAGTGATAGAAGGTCATCCATCCAGTCTTGAAAAATTACAGGTATTTCCTCTGTATATCAGCTCAACAAGGAGGAAGGAGTACATACCCAGGTGAGTGAGGGCCTCCCTGGATTAGGTTCATTTTGCTTAGTAAGATCAGGTCGTGGCTAGCAACACCACATGATAATTAAACTACTATATACAAGGTGCTGGGAGTACATAGATGGAAAATAACATAACCTCTCTCTTCTCAAGGGGCTTATAGTCTTTTAGAGGATAAAACATATCACATAAAAATAAGTATGACATATTAGAATGTGAAAATACCAAAGGAGAGACCTAGACAAATTCTCTAAGGAAAAAAAATTGCAAAGGATAAGACCACTTTTGGTTGTACCTGGGTTGAACCTTGGAAGAAGTTTTTGAAGCAAGGACCTCAGACCTGTGCATTAGTAGCTCTATAAAGGATGGCTTAGAGAGGAGCATGGTGGGAGTCAAAGAGGCCAGTTCATGAGCATTTAAAATAAACAATAGGTGAGATGTGACAAGATTCTGACTAAGGTGGTGGTTGTGCCAGTGGAGGAGAGGGAATGTATGTGAGATGCTCTAAAGGTAAAGGTAGGTACAGTCCCTGGCAACTGATTAGATGTGATATGTGAGAAAGCCAAGGATGACAGAGGCCGGGTGACTGAGAGGAAGCTGATGCCATCATCAGGAATCAATAATCATGAAAATGGGAGGGAGGAGACAGGTTTTGAGATGGGGATAATGAGTTCTCTTTGGGGCATGTTGAGTTTGAAGTGCCAGCAGGCCATTCTTCTTGTAATCTAGTGTTCATTTGAAATAGTCATATTAATGGAGGGCAGGAAAGAATTCTACTGAGGAGCCATAGGACCTCTCTTGCAACATGGTCCCTACTGCTAACAAACTGCATTCCAGGTGAGCTGCATGTCACTTCTATAGAGTCTACACCTTGTGACTCTGACTGATGACATTGTCAGGCAGTCGAAACCAAGTCTGTAAAATGAGCTCCTAGATGGGTTGGGATGTCAGTCCATGCCTTGAGGCAGGTCATTCCAGAGATCTAAGAACCTTATTTGACATCTCCAAATCAGTTACCATCACCTTCCACAATCTTCCTCTTTAATCTATCCTCCACTGATTAGGATAACCCTTACAGAGAGAAAGTTAGTCCTTAAAATAGAACAGAAGTCCTCTATGATTCAATTTTAATCCATTTCCTTTGTTGGACAATATTTTTGCCTCGTTACAGTATTTTTGCCTCTTCCATCCTGTCTTTTTGTACCATGGGCCTTCATAATTACTCTGTGAATGGAAGCCAAATTGTGGGTGCCTTAAGTTATTAACAATTTAAAAGTATAATGTATCAATATTTTTCTTATGTCATTGCTGTCATCAGCTTTACCCTGTCCACCCCCTGCCAAAGAACTCTTCTTTGTCAAAAATAGGTACAATTAAGCAAAATGAATCAACCCACTGGTCCTGTCTCTGAATGTATACCTCCCTCTGCTTCTGTAGCCTACCACCTGTCTGCCAAGAAGGATTTCCCTTAACTCACAGGGAGATGGTCCTATTTTTATTACTTTTTCTTCCTTTGGTCATCCTAACAACACCTTTAAAGTCCCTTCCAGATCTAATAAATGCTAGATGTTTATAGCATGAGCTCTGTTTCATTTCTAAAGTCCTTTGTTTCATTCCAAACTTGCTTTTTTTGTTCCTTTTTCTCCTCTTGCTGGTTTTTCCTTTTGCTTCTCTGTGACAATTGACTTCCAAAGTGTCTATTTGAATCGTATCCTTAGGCTCATAAGATCACCATCTAGAAGGGACCTTAGAACCATTTAGTCCAGATGATGAAACTAAGGCCCAGAGAGGAGAAGGGCTTTGCCCAATGTAGGGAGTAAGTGGGTAGAGTCAGAATTTGAATTCAGGTCCTCTGATAATCCAGTTTTTTTGTTCCCCCTAAACCACATAGTTCTTTACTTGAAGGTCTATCCATCATCTTCAAATTTGGTGTCACCTACATGAAGCTTTTTCTGATCCCCCTAGATGTTACTGCCTTAATCCCTAAAATTTGCCTTGTGTTTATTTTGCATATGTTTTATATATGCTTTAATGTGTACATGTTGCCTCCCCTGATAGAATGTAAGCTTCTTGAGGGTAGGGACTATTTCATTTTTTGGTCTTTGTATCCCTACTGTCCAGCACAGTGCTTGGCACATAGCATGTTCCTGTTGTGTGTTTTCCTCTAACTTTTCCTCATATTTCTAACCATCTCTACAACTTCTCCCTCCAAATCCTCTAGTCCTTTGCATCTCTCTCAAACCGGAGACCAGAATGGACACAGCATTCTGAAGGTCTGGATTGTAAACGGGGGTAGCAGAAAGGTCACTGTGCAATTCCTACCTATTTTCTCTTTGTGCATTCCAAAATTGTACCTCCTTCCCCCTCCCACCCTTTAATTATTTTTTTAAACAATGGTGCTACATGATTGACTCATCCAAAAAACAGAACAAAATAATGACTTTAGGTTCCTATTCTATGGAAATTGAAATTTCCTTTTTACCAGGAAATGTCAGCTCTGCTGCTGTTATAGTTTTCCTGAGAGGGCCTGCTTTGGCTCTTTCCCTGCTGAGCTTGAGTGAGCCCCAAGTAGGTCAAGTGCCTCACACAGTGAGCCAATAGATCATCCTGAAATAGAATTTAGATTAGTAAATCATTTCTTTCAAACTATGCTCAGCCCAAACTATCATTTAAGAAGATTACCTGTTGCCATGGAGCATTTCATGATAGGGCTATGTGACTAAGTGAGGATTGGGGCACATTCCAAGTAGTTGAATGAATGAATGAATGACAAAATATTAATTAATTACTTATGGATATGGTAGGCCATGTGAAGATTAGACTGTGTATTATAAAAAAGGACTTTAGTTTTGTGTATTATGGAAGGAGTATCGGACCTACTGTCAGGAGAACTTAACCTAGATCGTGATTTTGAGCCCATTTCTTTGTCACTAAGGTGGGAATCATAATACCTGTACTATCTGCTTCCCAGAAAGTACTTTGTAAACATCAGAGGAATATGTACACATGAGTGATTATTAAGATTGAAATGACTAGAGGAAGGTAGAGGGTTAGAGGGACAAATCGCCCCATTCATGTAACTGTCCAAAATTATTTGATATCTGCTGGGGATAAAGAAATATCAAGATGTTCTCCTGAGACTAATGATTGGTGTGGTGATAGTGAAATACAACCCCAGTTGTTCTTGTGAAGGAAGAAGGAAGTTATTTAGTGAATGAAGGAGAAAGGGGAAAGAGTGAGCCAGAACAGAATGTGTGGATTTGTGATTGAGCCTATTAAAAGAAGGTATTGAATGATGAAGAGTACATGTAATCAAGACTGCCTTGGAGCCAATGCTATAATCAAAGTGTCAGAGAGACAGGAAGGGATTTTTAGATTTGGATTTAGATTTTAGATATGGATTTTTAGAGTTAGTTGTGTGATGGTCATGTAGGAAGTGGCTTCTTTGGCAAGACAGATACTTATAATCCAGCTTGTTGGGTTGCCTGAAGAGGCCCCAGAACTCAGGTCCTCTGCCAAGCTCCACTGAATTATCAGAATTGTGTGGACTGTGATGACAAAGCCCTGTTAGATTGTCTAGTTAGCATAGAACTGAGGTTCTGTAGTCTCCCAAAGAGAAATCAAAGGGATCTTGATTCTGTATTATCTAGGTAGGCAGATCTGTGTCTCCTATTATCATGAAGACAGGGTAGCAATCTTATAAAACTATGACTTAAATTCCTCTAAACATTGGGATATGATTATTGATAGGGATATTATTAAATTTCTGTTTTTAAGTGATGTAAGGGGAAACCATCAAACTTAAATCCTATAGGGCAATGAAAGCAGGAGGGAAGTTCTTTTTATGGAAAGTGATATAGTTAAGTAGTACCAAGCATATTTCCACTATATAAGAGAAGTTCTTTACAGGTCCAAGCTTCCAACCTGCCTTAAGATCAGTAAACCCGCTTTCTAAAGGTGAGGAGTATTTATTTAGTTTTTCTTCTTTCTTGTGAACTTATCGTCAACATACACAAATATTCCAATATGCAAAGAATAAAAAACAGATTGTATATGAACCCATGTACATCTCTTAGGTTGTATTTTAAAATGTATATTAAATCTAACACTATAGCAACAAAATATTTCTGTTTGTATCCCTTCTAAACTTTTTATTTTATTTGGTTCTGTTTTTTGTTTTATTGATATTCTTTTTTTTTATATGTCTCTATCACTTCCCTCAACACCACCTCCCCATAACAAATAAGAGTGGTCAGCATTTTTAAAGGTAATCTAGGGTACTCATTAAGTTTTGATTTCATTATGTAGATATAGTATTATGGTTCCGAAATTTATGGTTGAATTCAGCAAGTTTTTTCCTAGGCATGTTGAGGAATAAGTTTAGATTCCAGATTGAGCAATGTAGGGATGATTGCCAACCTGCTTAAATATGTGAATGAACAGAAACACTTTTGCTTAAGGATATAGAATATGGCTAATTTGTTTTCTTGGTGAAGGCCCACATGCTGGCAATTCTTCACATAGATACAAAAATCTAGTTCAACTTCCAAACATTCTCTCACACCTATTTCTATTACCACCCAGCAAAGCATCTGAAACAACTAGAATAAGTACAGGCAATGTAGGAATTACACTTACTTTTCTGGGTTTGAGTTCTACTAGGATCTCTCTGATAAAAAAAATGCCTCCCCTTCCATAGAGCTCTAGAAATCAACAGCAACGCAGGGTGCCTAAATCCATGTGAACAAAAGGTCTGTGTTGTGGAGCACAAAGAACAAATTATCCCAGACTTGGATCAGGTGCTGTGTGTGCGGAATAAAACTAAGAACTTTTCCAGATCTATCTCAGGTTCATATATATACACATATATATGTATGTATTTGTGTATATGTACATATATGTACATGTATAAAACAATACATATATACATATCTAGTTATATAAAGACATTTCATTATATAAATATACTATATATATATACACACAAATATATACATGTACATGTGTATATTTCTATATACAAATTTCTGGCTATTGAAAAAGAGCAAGCTACCTTAAAACTTTTTAGAGTAAACAGGTGCTGATATATACATATCTATCTATCTATCTATCTATCTAGATAGATAGATAGATAGATAGATATAAAGAGAGAGAGAGAGAGAGAGAGAGAGAAAGGAAGGAAGGAAGGCAAGAAAGTTGGGAGGAAGGAAGGAAGGCAGGAAGGAAAAGAAAAAGAAAGAACAGAAGAGGGAAGGAGGGAAAGAAGGAAAGAAAAAGAAATTAAAAAGCATGTATAAAGTGCTTACTATATGGAAAAAACTGTGCTAAATGTTGGGAATAGAAATAGAAAAATAAGATAGGGGACTCACTTTACCATGGAGGAAACAATATTTATAGAAAATAAGGTCTGCTAAAAGTCCATTTTCCTTAGAATGCAGTGCTAAAATAGATGATAATGCATCATCTTTAATGTGAGTGTCAAAGACTTTGTTGGTGAGAACTTTTTTCTTTTGGGTAGGACTACCTGTATTAGCAGTTGCCAGGCCTCATATGTTTGGGTGTTGTTTTCCCAAGTTGATGGTTGTGAGAACTGGGTTGGACCAGTGGACTGAAGGATGAGGTAGGGGTACTGCCACTCCCAGAATTCTTGGGATTATCTCAGTTCATCAAGAGTTAGTCCTGGTGGTAGAGAGGATTATAGGCACCTTCTCCACAGTGGTTTCTCCTTTCAGTGACCATGGCAGGGCCAGGGCCAAATAAAGGAGTACTTGTGTAGAGTATATTGCTATCCCAAGACTCTTGGGATCAGGTCCTGGGAAATCTCCATCATGGGTTCAGGGAAGGTCAAGAGTAAGGCTGTAATAAAGAAAAATCATAAATATGAAACATACAAAGAAATATGCAAAGATCTGCACGAAGTGATGCAAACCTAAAACAATAGAACTAAATCTATAGTTGCCCATAGGGGGAGGGAGGGAGGAACAGAAACTTTTCGTTGTTTGTTAATTTATTTCTACATTACTAGATGTCAGCGGTTTTATGTACATATGTATTCCTTGTCTTTTATGTTTATTGTATTGGTTTTCATATTTATTAAATTTTACACGTGTATGTTTTTAAAGAAGGAAGACACAATAGGGGAAGGAGGCAGTAAGGAAAAGAGAAAAGGGGAGAATTGAAAGTTACATTAGAAGCATAAATCTTGGAACACATAGGGTCATAGATTTAGAGCTGTAAAGGATGTCAGAGGTCAGTAATCCAATCCCCTAATTTTACAGATGAGGTTCAGTGAGGTCATGTAACTAACAAAAGGTTCCACAGGTTAGTAAATAGTAGAGTCAGCATTGAACCCCAGGGCCTCTGACTCAAAAACCAGCACTTGTTCCACTGTGTCATTTTGGAAAGGATCTTAGAAATAGTCTAGTTCAATCTGCTAGTCATATTTCCCGAAGCTAGAATATGAACCAAAGATCTGAAGACTGAAAGGTGAAATTGATCATGGTCCTTAGAGTTTTGGATTTAAAGTCTAAAAAGAAAGTTTTGTAATCTTTACTACCATCTTTTAGTACTGAATGGGCTTATTGGTCACATTCAGGATTTGTACAATCTATGGTAGGGGTAAGAAAGTTTGAGGGGCGGCTAGGTGGCGCAGTGAATAGAGCACCGGCCCTGGAATCAGAAGGCCCTGAGTTCGGAGCCCGCCTCTGACACTTAATCCATACTAACAAAAAAACCTAGCCGTGTAACCTTGAGCAAGTTACTTAACCCCAATTGCTTTAAAAAAAAAAGTTTGGCTGATATTCAGATTAATAAGACATATGTGAAAATGTCAGGTTAAGGTGTGTGTGTGTGTGTGTGTGTGTGTGTGTGTGTGTGTGTGTGTGGACTTCAAGGAGTACAAAGGAAGAATTGGCCTATAGTTTCCTGTCCCACTCCCTTTTACTCTTGTCCTATCTGGAGATACTCATAATTTTAGTCAAAGAACAGGCACAGAATGCCCCACATAGAAAGTTGGGGTCAGTGCTGGCCATCCAGAATCAGGCTCTGCAGACTACCCTTCTGTTGTCCCCTCCATAGGAGGAAAGAAAGAATTGATCATCCATATAATTTTTAAATACTAGCAACGCCTTCCAATGCTACTAGTATTAGTAAAATTAGCTACTGACCTAGAATGTCCATTTTCTGGAAATTTGGGGCAAAATAAACAGTGCCCTAGACATACAGTATACTATCTCCCAAACACTCAAACTTAATATTATAATCAAGGACTGGTAATGGAAAAACAGAGAGTACATGCAAATAAAATTACTTTAGTGATGAAAATGGAAACAGAAATGTAATATGAAAATACAATTTGGCTACAAGAGAAATAGTAACCAAATTAAGCGATGGTATCACTCAAGTAAATTAAATTCCTAGAAAACTGTGATGACTTGTTCTTTCTCTCCTCTCTCTGAAACACAGTAATCTAGCTTTTCTCCTCTAGCCCAATGACAATGCTTCCCATGAACAAAAATAATTTCCACTGAAAGAGAGAGAGATAATGGTGCACTGTTCGTTAAGATCCCTTGCCATTGATAGTGTAAATAGGGGTTTATTTGAACAGGTTTGAAGTGTTTATACAATGTGTAACAACTGTTAGCTGAAGAAGACCTGGTAGGAAGCATTTGGACTTATTCTCCTTTAGGGGCCTTAGTCATGGTGAACCACAGCATAACATTCTGTTGATCCTCATGTTCCTCCTTGAGACCTCTCAAGTCGAGAATGAGACATTGTGGATTAAGCCACCATCGGTATGCTAATAGGCTGCAGTCTTTTGACTCCACTCTTCTGACCAGGTGGCTTTCCTATTATTCCAGCATTAGAATAAAGGGATCTCTAGAAATTGATTAATGGTGATGATAATGAGTGTTTATTCAGTTGTTTTCCATGTAATGTGCCATAAAGTGTTCACTCATCTGTAATAAGGAGCCCCTATGTGCTGGGCGTTTCAGGGGCATTTTGCACACTTCTACCCTTTGTCTGCAAAGGTGACAATGTTAATGATATTATTGTATTTATCAAGCCTCCTGCCTCTGTAGAGACTCTGTGAGACTGGTTTTCAGGCAAAAGGATTGTCTCCCTATAAAAGAAGGTGTGTGTGTGTGTGTGTGTGTGTGTGTGTGTGTGTGTGTGTGTGTGTGTGTGTGTGTGCGCGCGCGCGCGCGCGTGTGTGTGTGTATTTTAGCTTTGAATTTCTAAGATTTTCATTCTCCCTCTCCCTCAGCAAATCAAATACAAGGACGTGGGTCTCCTAGCATATGTTTTGAGAGACTCTACCAGCCCCAGTTTACTTATCTGTAAAGCTGGAATAATAATGCTTACATTTCTTACATAACAGGGATAGTATAAGGAACAAGTAAGATCTTAAGAAGTACCTTGAAGACTTTGAAGTTTATGTCATGATAACTAATATTATTATTATATAAAACATTTTAGGTATAGTGCATGCTATTATTATGTATCATATTGTATTAATAATTATTATTGTTGATAAATTGGTCACTACCAGCAACATCATCCAAAACATTTGATTTGGTTCCCTTATGTCCTGAACTGATTTAACTGTTTGAGAACTTAGAAAAAAAAAAGTTAGATAAGCCAATGATGCTTAAATCAGCCCATCTTCATTATTTCATCCTCAGATTCACACAAGGGAAGGTTTAAGGCTTGAAAGGACACTCCTAGGGGAGAAGCACTGGGGAAGGGAAACAGGAGGATATAGTCAGGAGAGTTGACAGGCAATATCAGGCTATGTCAGAGAGGTAATTATGCAGTGAAAGTTGAGAAAATATGCCTTGAACTTGACAGACCTCAACTCTCCAGGTCTACACTCACCACCATAAGACAGGACATGTTGTTGAGGCTGGAAAAGGTCATAGGTTTTGTAGGGAGGGATGGCTTCTCACTTAGGAGCATCTGATTTGTTTTCTATCTTCTACCACAGACAGGGAGACACTGAGTATTAGTGAGACCCTGGCTATGCAGACATGGAGCAGAAAAGGACAAGAAGAGAGGAAAAAGCCCGGAGAAGAAGCATCCTTCAAAGTTTCGCTTTGTTTTTATATCTTTCTTACCATGAGTATAGTGAGCTACATTAGATAAAATAAATGGAAACACTTTTTGCTCTGCAGTAGTTTAAAGAGCAAATAAAGAAAATATTTATATATATGTATATATAGAACATCTGTGCAAAATAGATATAACTACAACAGTAAAACTGTAAAAGCAATAAAGCCATCCCTCCTTTCCTCCATTCCTCACTGAGAATACACTTGGGGATTCAATATTTTATGAGAGTTCTCTTAGATTCACAACTTCTCTGTCTAACCATTGTCAAATATGACTTGGCTCTCATACTATAACCAAAAGCAAGATAGTTTAATTAGATTAGGAAAACCATGGTAATATCAAGCAGAGGTGCTCAATAGTTTATATGTGGCATAAAATGCTGCAAACTAAACCACTTTCTTAAGGTACAATGTACCCATGTACTACTTCTGAATTTCTCTGTGTTTTGTGACTCCTAAAGTATATAGGTTTCCTAGTAGTTGCTTCTGCAGCTTCTCCAGCATCTATATGTGTGTGTGTGTGTGTGTGCATATACATGTGTATACACATATATGTATTTTTTCAATCAGCAAAAATACACTCTCCCAATCCACATTGAGAATAAAAGAAAAACAAAACCACTACTCCAAATATGTAGTCAAGCAAAAAAAAAGTCTGTGTTGGCCATGTCCAAACATCTATATCTATATTCATATCCATATTTCTATCTTGTTTGGTACTCCAAGTTGTTCACTTCTCTATCAGAAGACACATAGTATGTTTTATCATTAGTCCTGTGGGACATGATTGGTCATTTCTTTTATTTTTTTAAAGCCTTTTGTTTTAATTTGCTTTAATGTTTCTGTTAATTATCTGCTTTTAAAATTGGTGGCAATGAACTCTGTTGTAGCAAAGAATTGGAAACTAAAGGGATGCTCATCAGTTGGAGAATGAAAAAGTTATGAAAAAGTTATGGTATATGAATGTGGTAGAATACTATTGTGTTATAAGAAATTACAAAGAAGATGCTTCCAGAAAACTTTCAAAGACCTGTATGGACTGACACAAAGTGAAATGAGCAGAATCAGTGGAAAAAATTATCCAATAACAACAATGTTGTAAAGACAGCTCTGAAACACTTAGGAACTTTGATCGACACAGTGAGCAGTTACAATTCCAAATGACTAATGATGAAACATCCTTTCCACCTCCGGATATCCTCAGAGTACAGATTGAAGCATATTTTTTCCTTCTTTTTTTTCCAACTTTTTCTGGACATAGTTACTGCAGGAACTTATTTTGCATGAAAATACATATTTTAATGGCCTTTGTTTTTCTTATCTTTTAAATGGGTGGGGGAAGGGGAGAAGAGAGGGAGAAAATTTGGAATAGAAAATAAAATGATAAAATAAAAGAGATAAGACGAGATAAAAATATCAGTGGCAATAGTATAAAGTAAAATTGCCTCCAGTGTCTGAAGGCTGAGGTGAGGAAGCACTCTCCTTTTGTGGTTATCTTCCCTTCACTTCTGGCTCTCTATTGCCCTCAGTTTTAACTGTAGTCTTCTCACATAGAAGAATGAGTATCTCAGAGAGCTGCTAGAGTCCCAAGTCATACATAGCAAGGAACAGAGAGTGGTTATAAAGAATTTTCACATCCTGACAGGATGGGACATGGTTCATAGTCATCCAGTGGCCACTGACTCTTTCCTGCCTCTTGTATTCTTTCTGGCATCCCCTTTAAGAGCTCCATTCCTGAAATACTGCTACATTTGGCTCCAAAACTTTTTGGGAAGTAAAATTCAGAGACAGTTACTTAGGATAAATTAAATGGAGTTATATATTATAATTCACATTTATATGCTTATGTTTTACAAAATGTTTTATATTTATTATTTCTTTTGGTCCTCACAAAAACCTTGTGATGGTAATGCAGTTACTTGGTGGTAATGCATTAACTTTATTTTATGGATTAGTAACCTGAGGCTGCCAATTTAGGTAAATTGCTTAGTATCACACAGCTAATCTGAAGCAGAATTTGAAGCCAATTGATACTGAATTCTCCATTAATATTATGAATAAGCACCAGTGATAATACTTTTTTTGTAGGGAATCCAGAAAAATCCTAGAGAAGCATAGTCTAGCAATATCAAGGACTAGGGTAGACGAGGGTAGTGAATTGGAGACAAGGAGGAATCACCAAATTAATTTCAAGTCAAGAAAAGTTATATGTAAAAGTTAGGGTTTCAGGGGCTGGAAGCAGTCTTTCAGTGGAAGAAAGTAGAAAGTTTTATGAACTGTGATAGACAGGGGTTGCTTTATATTCTGAGTGCAGTGATTTGCATTTTTATGTATTTGTATATTTTGCAAATAATGGCCTGCTCCTAAAGATAGCCATGGGCAGTCAATTTCTTTATAAAATCCTGGAGCACTTCTGTTTTGGTAGCTGCTTTGCCTAGTGAGAGTAGTGGAGCAGGAAAAGATTGAGAATCTAATTTATGTTAAATTTGGAAAACTAGTAGGATTTTGCAATTCTATTCAGAAACATTTATTTAGCTCTGATTGAATATGATTCCTTCTGGTAGGAGCTAATTTAAAATAGGTAGGACACAAATTTAAAAATGAAAGAGAGTCCTTGCCCCTCAAGAAGCTTGATTTAAAAAAAAAAATTTATTCTGAACTTAAGAAATAAAACACGCATTCTCATAACATAGAAAAGAAAAAAAAAGATTATTGTACATGAAACTATAAATCTATCATGTACAACTTGCTATTCCTTTTAAATACATAATACTTTTATTTCTTTATTCCCCTCACCCCTCACACCATGACGGCTACCATTAGACACAAATATGTATGTATGAGTATGTATAAACATTCTATAAATAATTCTATTTAATCTGTTCTTTTTCTGGATGGAGATAATGTTTTCCTTCATATGTTCTCTGTAGTTAATTTGAGTATTTATAATGGTTAACATGACTTAGTTACTCAAAGTTGTTCTTAAAACTATATATTGTTGTTACTATATACAACATTCTCTTGGTTCTGCACATTTCACTCTTCATTATTTCATGCATATCTATCCATGTTTTTCTAAGATTATTGAACTTATACTTCCTTACAACATAGAAGTACTCCATCACAATCATATTTCACAACTTATTTAGCCATTCCCCAATTGATGGTCATACACCCCCTCAATTTCCATTTCTTTGCCACCAAAAAGAGAGCTTCTATAAATATTTTAGAACATATAGGTTCTTTTCCTTTTTCCCTAATCATCTTGAGGAACAGCCCTACTAGTGGTATTGCTGGGTCAAAGAGTATAGAGAATTTAATAACTTTTTGGAGAGAATTCTGAATTGTTCTCCATAATGGTTGGATCAGTTCACAGATCCACCAACAGTGAATTAGTGTTCCAATTTTTCCACATCACCTCCAACATTTGCCATTTTCCCCTTCAGTCATTTTAATGAATCTAATGGGTATAAAATATCTCAAGGTTGTTTTAATTTGCATTTCTCTAATCAATAATGATTTAGAGCATTTTTTATGTGAGTATAAATTGTTTTGATTTCTTCTTTGGAAAACTGCCCATTCACATCCTTTGACTATTTATCAATTGGGGAATGACTCTTTTTCATATAGATTTGACAAAGTTCTTTAGATATTTGAAATATGGGACCTTTATATGAGACTTTGTTTTTTAAAATTTTTCCCAGTGTTCTGCTTTCCTTCTGATCTTGGCTACATTTGTTTTATTTGTCCATAATCTTTTGAATTTAGTGTAATTGAAATTATCCATTTTATACCTCACACTACACTCTATTGCTTGTTTTATTTTTTTATAAATTGTTCACATTTCCATAAATCTGACAGATAATATATTTTACGTTCTTCAAATTTTCTTGTAATATCTTTCTTTATACCTAGGTCACACATTCATTTTAATCTTATCTTGGTAAATGGTATAAGACACTTGTCTATGCCCTGTTTCTGCCAGACTGCTTTCCAGTTTTCCTAGCAATTTTTGCCAAATAATGAATTCTTATCCCCAAAACTTAAGTCTTTACACTTCTCAAATACAAGGTTTTTATATTTATTTGATGCTATAAATTGTATGTCTACTCTATTCCACTGATCTACATTTTTATTTTTTAGCCAGTATCAGATAGTTTTGATAATTACAGCTTTATAGTATAGTTTAAGATCTACTACTGCTAAACCTCCATTCTTTACATTTTTACTAATTCCTTTGATATTCTTGATTTTTAATTCTTCCAAATGAATTTTATTGTTTTTTCTAATTCAGTAAAAATTTTTTTGATAATTTAATTGGGATGACATTGAAGATATTAATTAGTTTAGGTAAAATTATCATTTTTATTATTTTGGCTCTGTTTACCCATGAATAATAAATGTTCTCCAATTATTTAAATTTGATTTTATTTTTATAATTTTTTAAAAATGATTTTATTTGGGGGGGCTAGGTGGCACAGTGAGTAGAGTCAGAAGGACCTGAGTTTCGATCCAGCCTCAGACACTTAATGTACACACAAACAAAAAAACCTGGCTGTGTGACCTTGGGTGAGTTACTTAACCCCAATTGCCCTCCAAAAAGCATTAAAAAAAATAATTTTATTCATATACTTCCTAGGCTTGTTTTGATAAGTGTATCCCCAGGTATTTTATACCGTCTAAGGTTATTTTATTTTATTTCATTTGTTTATTTATTTATTCATTCATCTATCTATCTATCTATTTTTGCTTTTTGGAGGGGGGCAGGTAGGTCAATTGGGGTTAAATGACTTGCCCAAGGTCACATGGCTAGTTTTTTTGTGTTAAGTGTCTGAGGTCGAATTTTAACTCAGGTCCTCCTGACTCCAGAGCTGGTACTCTGTTCACTGTGCCATCTAGCCTAGGGTTATTTTAAATGGCATTTCTTTTACTATCTCTCCTTCAGGGTTTTGTTTGTAATATTTAAGAATGCTGATGATTTATGTGGATTTACTTTCTATACTGCTACTTTGGTAAAACTGTTGTTTCAAATGACTTTTCACTTGAGTCTTTAGGATTTTCTGAGAATATCATCATATCATCTGTAAGAAGAGATAGTTTTATTTTCTCATTTCCTGTTCTGTTTCTTTTTTCCCTTCTCTTATTGCTAGGATTTCCAATACAGTATTGAATAATATTGATGACAGTGGACATCCTTGTTTCACACCTGATCTTACTGAGAAGGTTTCTAGCTTCTCCCCATTACGAATAATGTTTGCTGATAGTTTTAGGTAAAAACTTTTTTATCAAGAAGAAATTCATTTATACATATATTTCAAGTGTTTTTAATAGAAATGAGTGTTTACTTTATCAAAAGCCTTTTCTGCATCTATAGATATAATTGTATGATTTTTTTACTTTTATTATTAATAGAATCAATTATTTTAATAGTTAATAGTAGGAAGCTTGCTTTCTCCTGGCTTATACATCAGTACTTGAATAGAGTCAAAATACTCACAGCCTACTATTTCCCAAGTAATGCTTAAAATGAAAGCCAGTCTCCTTCCCAGAAAATAAAGGAGATTCAAGAAGAATATTTCTTCTTTAGGTACCAAGAAGAATGATGTGTTTCCTGAAAGTTAAAAAAAATGGAAGGAAAAGCTGCAATGTGGAAACAAAGTAGAAAAATAATCTGGAAGAGCAGAAAAGAATTATGCAAAGTGCCAGGAGGTTGGAGTATGGAAAAATATGGCATTGAGAAACAATGGAGGAAGGTCTCCTGACTATAAGGAGCTAAGAAATGGGCTGGAAGCTCTTCATAATAGCAATAGGAGTCAGACATTCAGAGTTGGAAGCAAATGCTGTTTCACCAAAGAATGATGATGTGGGTCTAAGAGTGCCTTCAAGGTGAGAGGTCATGCCAGAAGGATCTGAGCAAGAGAAAAGCAGTGCATGGTGGAGGATGGCTCTGTGCTGAGCGGGGAACACGGGCTGCATTTTGTTTGCATGATGATGACTTGAGAGAGTTCTCTTCTTCTGGCATGTGCCCAGGATGTGATGGAAAACCTCCTAAGACTTGTCAACCAGATGACTACCCATTTCTGATGATTCATGCAGGCACAAATGATACTTCCATAAGGAATTTAGGGAGCATTGCTTTACAACTGCCAAGGGCTGATTTTGAAAGGGGCAAAATAATAGAGAGGTTGGACCTGGTGATTTGAGTTTGCAGTGGGAGGGGAGAGAAAGGGAGGAACCTGGGATCAGATTATTGCTGGCAGTATAAACTGCAGTTACTTTGTATGCAGTTACCTTGTATGCAGTTACCCTTTTTATTATTATTTTAAAGGAAAAACATAAGAAGAAACATTTTTTTAATGAGACCAGATGAAGAAAAAAACAAATGAAATGGTTTGGGGCCAATTTGGAAACATGTTTCTAGTGGAGTGCCTCCAGAATTTGCACCTGTTCCTGTGCTATTTGACATTTTTATTAATGAGTTGGATGAAGTCATAGAGAGCATGCTTGTCACTTTTGTAGATGACTAAAAACTTGGAAAGATGGCTTTCACACTAGAAGATAAGGTCAAAATTCAAAAAGATTTTGACAAGTTAAATCTCTGGGTGGGAACTGAAGAACATGACATCCACTAGGAGTAAATATAATCTAATACTTGGGTTCCAAATATTAACTTTATAAGCACAAAATGGGGGAAGAATAGCTAGGCAATTAATAATATTAATAATTAATATAGTACCTACTATGTACCAGGCACTGTGCTAAGTGCTTTACAAATATTATTTCATTTAATACAACAATCCTGGGAGGCTGGAGCTGTATTACTCCCACTTTAAATTAGAGGGAGCTGAGGCAAGCAGAAGGTAAGTGACTTGCTCAAGGTCACACAGCTAATAAGTGAGAATGGATATGAACTCAGATCTTCTTAAGTATGGGCTCAGAGCTCTCTCTATTGTGCTCGATTTGAAAAATAATTTGAAGTTTTATGAGTATATGAGTATTTATGAGTATACTCATACCCCATATGAATATACAGTGTGGTGTGGCAATCTAGAAAGCTAATGTGGTCTTAGGATGTGTATAGAAAGCCATCAGTTCTGGGTTCCATGTTGTAGGAAGGGCATTGATAAGTTGGAGTTTGTTAGAGTTAGACAACTAGGAATGATGAGGCGCCTTGAATTCATACCATATTAGCAAAGGTTATAGGAACTCGGGATCCTTAGTCTGGAGAAGAGAATACTTAGGCCCTAATTGCTGTCTTTGAATATCTGGAGGGGAGTGTATTCCATTTGACTGAGAGCTTAGAACCAGTGTGAATCAGTAGAAGTTGCAAAGAATCAAATTTAGGCTTGATGTAAAGAAAAATTTCCTTGCAATTAGAGCTGTTATTGTTGCTGTTCATACTTCATTCTTTTTTTTTTCTTTGCTTTTTGGAGGGGTGAATGAAGGCAAGGCAATTGGGGTTAAGTGACTTGCCCAAGGTTAGTAAGTGTTAAGTGTCTGAGGCTGGATTTGAACTCAGGACCTCCTGACTCCAGTCACCCCCATACTTCATTCTTTTTTTAAAAAATTTTTTTTAAACAAATGCTTTATTAACTTCTGTTTTACATCATTCATTTCCGCCAGATTTTGAGTTACAATCATTTTCCCCCCATTATTCCCCTACCCAGCCTCCCAGAATAGCAGTCCCACAAGATATCGCTTCCTCCAATCTGCTCTCTCCCATACCTTCTCCCATACCCCCATCGACTTTTCCATTAGAGGAAGGTGAATCTTTGTGTCCCAATGCCTGCACATCTTATCTCCCAATTATAAGCAAAAGAGTATTAATAATAGTATTTATATATATTTGAAACATTTAATGTTAAGACCTCGAATTTCAGATCCATTTCCTTCTCCCTTGTCACCCATTCCCTCTGGGGAGATAAGTAATTCAGTATATGTTGTACATGTCTAGCTATGCAAAACATTATCATAGTAGATATATTGTACAAGGCTGCTTATAATTCCCTCCCACTCATCCCACCCCCACCTGGTCCATTCCCTACATGATCCTGTCCCTCTTCTATAGTGGGTACTTCCAACCTCCCCTCACCCCAAGGATGCCCTCCCATCCATCATCCCTCCTCTCATCCCCCTTCCCCCTATCCTGCTGCAGGTTGAGATATCCCATTTAGTATGTATGTCATTTTCTCCCTGAACCAAATTCAATGTGAATGTGGTTTTGCCTTTTTAGCCTTCCTTATTCTCCCCCTCCTTTGCAACCACTTCCCTACATGAGATAGTTTACCCTACCATGTCTCTCCCCATCTCCTCTTGCCACTTTCCTCTCTCACCTCATAATTTCATCCCTTGAGTATTCTCCCTTCCCAACAAATTCAACCTATGCCCTCTATCCATATATAACTGTAACCATATACACACACATTCACATATGTATTCATATGACCACACCCCTTCTTCCATTATTTTCATAGTGAGAAAGATATCATCAGTCACAGTTATTGCTTTTCCATATAGGAATGTAAATAGTTCAACTTTGATAAGTTCCTTTTGATTTCTTTTCCCTGATTACCTTCTCAGGCATCTCTTGCTTCTTGTGTCTGGATGTCAAATTTTCTATTCAATTCTGGTTTTTTCCTCAAGAATGCTTGAAAGTCCTCTATTGCACTGAATGACCATATTTTCCCCTGAAACAAAATACTCAGTTTTGCTGGGTAGGTGACCCTTGGGTTCATTCCCAGTTCTTTTGCCCTCTGGAATATCATATTCCATGCCCTTCGATCCCTCAGTGTAGAAGCTGCCAGGTCCTGGGCTATTCTGATTGTGTTTCCACAATATTGAAATTGTTTCTTCCTGGCTGCTTGGAGTATTTTCTCCTTGATCTGGGGATTCTGGAACCTGGCTATAATATTCCTGGGAGTTTTCTTTTTGGGATCTTTTTCAGGAGGTGATCTGTGGATTCTTTCAACCTCTATTTTGCCCTCTGGATCTAAAACATCAGGGCAATTTTCCTTGAGAATTTCTTGAAGGGTGATTTCTAGGTTCTTTCTTTGATCATGGCTTTCAGGTAGTCCAATAATTTTTAAATTGTCTCTCCTGGATCTATTTTCCAGGTCAGTGGTTTTTCCCATGAGATATTTCACATTGCCTTCTAATCTTTCGTTTGTTTGGATCTGCTTAACAGCATCTTGATTTCTCATAAAGTCACTAGCTTCCATTTGCTCCAGTCTAACTCTGAAGGAATGAATCTCCTCAGTGAACTTTTGAGATTCTTTTTCCATCTGGCAAATTCGACTTTTTAAGGCCTTCTTCTCCTCACTGCCCTTTTGGGCCTCCTTTGCCATTTGAGCTAGTCTATTTTTTAAGGTGTTGTTTTCCTCAGTCAGGCTGTTGACCCTCATTTCATACTTTTCCTGCATCCTTCTCATTTCTCTTTCTAATTTTTCCTCCACTTCTCTTATTTGATTTTTAAAGTCCTTCTTAAGGTCCTCTATGGCCTGCAACCCGCTCATGTTTTCCCCTGGGGCTTTTGCAGCAGGACTTCTGACCTCACAGTCCTTTTCCCGCTCTATGCCCCCAAAATAGGAGTCTAGGGTTGCATTTTTCTGTTTCCTTTGCCTTGGCATGTTGCCACTTAATTGCTTGACTTTTGGGCTTGTTGCCACACTATGGCTTTAAGGCCAGCTAGAGGAATTTTCGTCCCGAACGTGTGGGGGGCAACTTCCGTTTCTGGCAAGCTGTAAACCCACCCACAACTTCCACCCTAGATCACAATCCAGATCCAGGGAGGTTAAAGCAAGAGCGATTACCCCCCAAGACTGATCGCTGGATCTCCCCACGATTTGTAGGCTGGGAGCCAGAAATGCCTATGAAAACTACAAAATGGCGTGTCTCCTCAGCGGCTTCTAGCTCCCAGGGGAGGGAGCTGACGCATTCCCCAAATACAGGTCCCAAAGTCCATAGGACACTAACCTCTTACTTTGTCCTAGGCATGTCTATGTTGATAATTCTGGAGTCGACACAGCTCCTGGTGTTCTGGGGTTCCTCCAGCTGGCTGCTGGCCCTGCCGCCCTGGGGCTAAAACCTCGGCTCACGTGGACCTGGGCTCGGCTTGGCTGGGCTCCTGCGCTCTGCGCTCTGCGTGTTGCCGGCTCCCAGACCACTGCGCTGGTCCTTCCTGCAGGGCTGCTGGGCTGTCCTCAGCGGGAGGTTAGCTTCCCTGTGTCGTTCTGTGGGTGCTGGGGCTCCAGAAGTTGTTCAGAGTCCTTTTTTACATAGTTTGTGGAGAATCTGGGGGCAGAGAGGCTTGGACGAGCTGTTTCTACTCCGCCATCTTGGCTCCGCCCCCATACTTCATTCTTGAGGAAGATTAGTGACTTCATGAAAATGATGTTTTGATTTAAGCCTAAGTTGGATTCAAGTGAAGCAGAGCTGCACAAAGTCATTAATCTTGCTCTCTCCTCCAGTCCCTGGAGTCCAGTGGCAAGACAAAAGTCAAGGTGATTGACAATGGCTCAGGATGCAACAAAAATTGAAATATTGCATTTGGCAGTAGTGTGTTCCTCAACATTGGAGACCTTTAAGCAGAAGTCAATGACTCCTTGTCAGGTATGCATCAATGATGATTTTTTTTGGAGGATATAGGTTATATTGCATGGGCACTGAGGTTTTTTCCTATTCTGAAAGTATTTAATTTTGTTATCTGTAAGTAAATTCCAGCAAAATTTTAAAGATCATATCACTCCTATATTACAGATACTCTGTGTAAGAAAGGACAGTTTACAAACTCCTTCTGTGAGACAAATGTGATCCTGATACCCAAGTCAGGAAAAGCTAAAACAGAGATAGCAACAACTGTGTACCAATAATAGTGTTTTTGCGGGTTTGTTTTTTTTTTTTTGAAGGAAAGAAAAGGGAGAACAGACCTATAATTTCATTAGTTTAAGGAACTCTCCGTGAGGAATTTCCTCTATCAATACAAATGGTCACTTTCTTAGAGAGAGTTACATGGAGTGATGAGAAGTTAGATGATTTGTTCATGGGCACAAAGCCATAGTATTCAAAGACAAACCTTGAATCCAGTTCTGTCCCATGTAACTAAGAAAGTGAACATTTGTATTGATAGAAGGAAGAATGTTAAAGAAACTTAGCAATTTACAATTGACTGTAGCTCCAAGGCAGTATTCACAGCACCAATAGTGACTATGAATATGCTGGCATAGTTCTCAATTGCACAATATAACAGACTCTCCATATAGAAGACAGAAGTGCAGCATTTATTCAGATGCCGGAAAACCAAATCCCCAAATCAGAAGGCTGAATCCATCAAAGCAACAAAGAAGTTAATACACCCATAACACAGAAGGAAATCACACCATCCTTTAGCTTTGCTACAAGTAAGCACAAGCCTAGCATTCACAGCAAGGGGCAAACAAACACAAACCTAGCTGTCTCCTTGGGTGTGTCATCTCCCCCCTCCAGCTTTGACTGCTCTGACTCCCAGCTTCCTGTGGGCTCTGCTCCATCCTTCAGCAAGCTCTTCCCATCACAGCTCAATATTATTACATTCAACCTATTAGGGGGCAGGGAAGATCTTCAAATTCCCTTAGGCCTATAAAGGGGCAGGAGTTCTTCAAATTCCCATTACCATCACAGTGACAAAATCCAAGAAAGGTAGCAGATATAAAACACATGATCACAAAGATGCAAAAAATAAATAATAAGGGTGGCTAGGTGGCGCAGTGAGTAGAGTGCTGGCTCTGGAGTCAGAAGGACCTGAGTTTGGATCCAGCCTCAGACACTTAACACACACAAACAAAAACCTAGCCGTGTGACCTTGGGCAAGTTACTTAACCCCAATTGCCCTCCAAAAAGCAATAAATAAATAAGTAAACAAACAAACAAACAAATAGCAAGGAGAATTAGGATTTCTAATACATGGGAATGAATTTGATTGACTATTTATCTTAGAGACTTGGTGAGATATCACTGGGATTTAGATCCCATGACTGGAATTTTTTTCTGTTATTTGCTAGATTTGAAAGGAATAGACTTGGTTGAAGTAGGGATAAAGAAGCTTTATATATTAAGCAAATATATTCATTTGAGGAATTACAGGGACCAAATTGGAGAACCTTGGTGAGAACATGTTGAGAAATATCAGTGGAAGGAAGAAGCAATTTTTATTTCAGCACATACAATAGATCACCTGGCCAAAGAAACAGATGAGCTCAAGATCACTAAACTGGTTCAGTGGCATCATAGTAGTAATGAATGACTTCAATTATCCAGACTTCTCCAGGAGCTTTCTTTTTGCCAAAAGTAGAACATCTAATAATTTCTTAAGTTGCTTTAATGATAATTTAATCTTAATGCAAATTTAATCTTTCACAAGATCAAGGAACCAAAAAGGGGGAAATTCTAATTTGAACCTGATGTTAACTCTGCAGTAGAAAGGAACAATTACCCTCCTTTAGAATTTGCAAAAGAGGAGAGGAAAGTAGGCTGGCTTTTAGGAGGACATTTTTTAAGGTAATGAAGGTTAAATGACTTGCCTATGTTCATATAGCTAGTAAGTGTCTGATACCAAATTTGAACTCAGTCCCTCTTGACTCCAGGGCTGGTGCTCTATCTATTGTGCCACCAAACTGCCCCATGAAAATATTTCAAAAAGTTTGGAGAAGGGAGAATAGGATCCCATAGACTAAAATTTTGTAGACAAAGTTGATCTAGTAAAGATGGGAAGATTATAACAAAGAATAAAATGTTGAAGACACAAAGAGAAACAATTCTGATGAGCAAAAGGAGAAATTGTGTAATGAGACCAAAGTGTCTACACCAGGAAGTTATCAACCTAATTTTGATTTTAAAATGAATTGCAGAGAAGATGGAACAAGATGGAGGGTGAATGTAAAAGCATGATGTAGTGTATAAGATATTATTAGAAGCTAGCCATTTGAGGTTTACTTTGATGATGGTAAAGCATTGTACATGTTATGTCATTTGATGCTCATGGTAACTTTGTGAGTATACTGCTACCATATCCCCATTTTTTGAAAAAACAAAACAAAACAAAACAAAACTCACATGCTTGAGAAAGGTTAAATGACTCCCCCAAGGTCTGGCTAGGCAACTTAAAGACAATTAAAAAGCAGGTTTTTTTGAGCTATATTGGGGGAAAAGAGCATGATCATAAAAAGGAATGACTACCATATTCAGGAAAATGGAACAATGACATGAACAATGGAGAGAAGAAATATCTATTAAATTCTTATTTGGCATCTGTTCTCTCTACCAAAGAATATTATCTTTGGTCTTAAAAACATAGCTATCTGCCCAGCTATGTATGTATGTATGTATGTATCTGCCCAGAACAAAAATTACTTATAAGGACTTTATACTCATGGTAAGGAAAAAAAGTCAGTATTCTGCTGCCCCTGATGAATTCAAGTTACTAGTTGACTTCAGATTGAGATTAATTAAATCCCAAGGCGATGAAATAACTGGTAAATATGATTGTTAAGACACTGTCAGGGCTCTTTGAAAATTTATGGAGAGATAGTCAATAGCTTTGTAAAGGAGGCACAAAAATACTTAAGAAAATATCTTTAAAAATACAACAGGCCAGATGGTAAAAGAGACACAAAAATCAGCTGAAGAGAACTCTTTAAAAAGTACAATTGACTAGATGGAAAAGAATGTACAGAAATTCATTGAAGAAAAGAACTGGCAACTAGAAGCTAATGACCCCATGAGACATTAAGAAACAATAAAACAAAATCAAAAGAATGAAAAAAAGAAGAAAATGTGAAGTATCTCATTAAAAAAAAAACTGACCTAAAATAGATCAAGGAGAGATAATTTAAGAGTTATTGGACTACCTGAAAGCCATGATCACAAGAAGAGCCTAGACATCACACTTCAAGCAATTATAAAGGAAAATATCCCTGATGTCTTAGAATCAGTGGTAAAATAGAAATGGAAAGAATCCATCAATCTGCTCTTGAAATGAATCCCCAAATGAAAATTCCTAGAAATTTTAGAGACATCTCCATTACAGATGTGTATATGGACTATTTTTGCCCAACTTGTGGTAGAGCCTTCCATGCTCATATTTCTCTGATCAGCCACAGTCAGACACACTATACTTTGATTCCAACATAGTGATGCCATTTTGATGCTCTTTGAGAATAACAACAACTAATCAATAACCAAATTCCAGAACTTCCAGGTCAAGGAGAAAGCACTGGAAACAGCTAGAAAGAAACAATTCAACTATGGAGCCACAATCAGGATAACACAAGATTTAGAAACTTCAACATTAAAGGATTGAAAGGCTTGGAATGTGGTATTCTGGCAGTCAAAGGAGTAGGGTTACAGCCGAGAATTACCTACCCAACAAAAGTGAATATAATCCTTCAAGGGAAAAAGGGATATTTAATGAAATAGAGGACTTTTAAGCATTCCTGGTGAAAAGACCAGAGTTGATTAGGAAATTTTATTTTCAAATACAAGACTTAAGAGAAGCATAAAAAGGTAAACAGGAAAGAGAAATCATAAAGGATAGAATAAAGTTAAACTGTTTACATTCCTACATGGGAAGATGATACTTGTCACTCCTAAGACTACATGGGAAGTTTTAAGTTTTAACTTAACTTGACTTAACTAAGTTTTAACTCCTAAGAACTTTATCAGTATTAAGGCAGTTAAAAGGACTATACATAGACAGAGGGCATGGTTTTGAGTTGACTATGATGGGTCTATATCTAAAACAAAATAAAATTTAGGGGTAAGAAAGAAAGATGCACTGGGAGAAGGAAAAAAAGGGACATAGAATGGGGTAAGTTATCTCATATAAAAGATGTACAAGAGAGCTTTTACATTGAAGGGGCAGATGGGGTGTTTTTATCTCTGTTTTCTTTCACAATGTGACTAATAAAATTGCCTTCTCAAGGGAGGGAGGAGGTGAAGGGAGAAAGAGAGGGAGAGAAGCTGGAACTCAAGATTTTTTTAAAAAGTGTTACAAATTGTTTTTACATGTAATTGAAAAAAATATTTTAAAGAAAAAAATTCATGGACAAGGGAAGAGATTTTTCAGGACTGGAGAAAGGCAATTTTCAAAAATAGGCAAGAGTCATTGGTAAACTGTGAATCCGGGAACTGACCTTCAGTTCCTCAGAAAATTGTAGAACACAATATTAAAGGGTTTTTTAAAGTAAATATTTCGAAAACCAGGAAGTGACTATGGCTTCTCAAGAACATATCCTGTCAAACTAGCCTATTTTCCTGTTTTGGCAGGAGACTGATAGATTGGTCAATCAGGGAAAGTTGCAGGAAAATTTTCATATATTTTAGCAAAGTATTTGACAAAATTTCCCATATTATTTTAGTAGACAAGGTAAATAAATGGCGGCTACATGCTAGGTAGATTCAGAAATAGTAGAATGACCAGACCTATGTTGTATTCATTAATAGTTTGATGTCAACTTGGAAAGTAGTCTCTAGTGGGATGCCCTAGGTATATATGTTTGAAACAATGCTGTTTAATAGTAATTTTTTAAATAATTGACTTGGATAAAGGAATAGATGTCATGTCTTTCAAATTTTCAGAAATAGCTATAGCATTGGATTACAGATTCTCGTTCCAAAAAGACTTTTAGCAAGATTGGGTCAAATCTAGCACAATTAAATATAAGAGAGATAGGTGCAACACTTTGTTTCTTCGTTCCAAAAATCAATTTTACTATTCCAAGACTGGAGAAGTGTCTAAATAGCAGCTTGTCAAAAAACGTATTGCAGTGGACCAAAAACTCAATGTGAGTCAAGAGTGTGACATAGAAGCAAAAATGAATAAATGAAAGAAAGAAAGGAAGGAAGGAAGGAAGGAAGGAAGGAAGGAAGGAAGGAAGGAAGAAAGAAAGAAAGAAAGAAAGAAAGAGAGAAAGAAAGAAAGATAATGCAATCTTAGACTGCCTTAGTGTATGCACTCTTCAGAACTAGGGAAGTTATAGATTATGCTCTGCTGTAGTCAGACTATGTCTGAAGTAACATTCAGTTCTTGACAGCATAATTGAAGAAGGACAGAAATAAACAAAAGAACATACAGAGGTTGATGGCAATGATATATGAGGATCAATTTAAAAAGTAGGCATGCTTAGTTTGGGGAAGAGAAGATTTATGGGGGACATGATAGCTGTCTTCAAGTATTTGAAGGGGAAGAGTGAATGAATGCATGAAAGAACATTTATTTATTTTTAAAAAAATTTTGGAGGGGGAAAGGCAAGGCAATTGGGGTTAAGTGACATGCCCAAGATCACACAGCTAGTCAAGTGTCAAGTATCTGAGGTCAGATTTGAACTCAGGTCCTCCTAACTCCAGGGCTGGTACTCTATTCACTGCACCACCTAACTCCCCTAATAAAAGTACATATTAAGTGCTTAGTATGTGCCCAGCACTGTGCTAAGCACTGGGTGTACAAGGAAAGACAGTTCCTGCTTTCAAGGGAAGTATTCTAATTGGGGGGAGACAACATTCTAAAGGAACTATAGTCAGTGAAAGATATTTTGACCTAGAATGTTATAGTGAGTGAGGTTAAGGGAGATTAGGCTGACAAATCCCTTCTAGTAATAGGTTGGCTTGATCACTGTTCTAGAACTGCAGAAGATGTTGGGGAATGTGTAGGCTCTTGGTGGAGCTGTCAAGAAGATGGCCGGGGTAGTAGGGAATAATATTAAGCATGGTTGTTCTACCTGAAATAGTAGCCCAGTTGCAGTAAGTACCCATCTAGATAGTGGGGCCCAAGGGTGGAAGTTCCAGAGATGGAAAGAACAAAACCTCCAGGGCATGGTTCCTGGTCAGGATAGCAAGGCTGTTGGCAAATTGGTCTGGAAGGTGACTGGGAAATAGGGAGTTAAGGTATTATAATAATAGCTAGCTTTAGGGTTTGAAAAGCACTTTAAAAACATCTTATTTTAACTTCATAACCACCCCTGGAGATAGATACTATTTTAGACCCATTTTACAGAAGAAGAAATTGAGGTAAATAGATTAAATGACTTTCCCAAAAGTATATGCCTAGTTAGTGTCTGAGGCTGGAGTTGAACTCAGGTCTTCCTGATTCCATGACTAGCACTAATTACTGGACCATCTAATGGATGCAACCAAATTACAAAGAGGATGCTTTCAGTTTGATCTAAGGCAAAAACTTCCTGAAAATTAGATCTATCCAATAGTGGAATGGACTACCTCACTAGGTGGGTTTTATCCAGGGATGTGCTGGTAAATGTTTAATATTCTCTGAAAAGCAGAACATACTTTAAGTTTAATTTGCATTATTAACATATTCTCCATCATTTTCTTAAGTCAAGACAACAAGACAATAAATCAAACTCTGATTTGTATTGTTTGTCCACTTCCAAGGTATAAATACCCACACTGAAAATTTAACAGTTACTTCCAGCAGACCCCTGGTTCTGTCTCATTAAAAGTCTTCCAACATTAGCTACAAAGGACACATGGCTTTACATATGTGTTTGTGAGTGTGTGTGTGTGTGTGTGTGTGTGTGTGTGTATTTGTGTCTAATGGTAACCATCTCTGGGGTGGGCAGAGGGAAGGACGAAGGAAAAAAAATAAGTTTACTATGTATTTAAAAGGAATAGCAAATTGTGCATGATAGATTTGCAGTTTCATGTGCAATCATCTTTTTTTTCTATTCTACTATGTTAGGGAAATATATTTTTATTTCATAAGTTCAGAATAAAATAAATAAAATTTTCAAAAAATTAAAAAATCTTAAAAGAGAGGCTAGATGGCCACTTTCTGAGGTTGTGATAGATGGGATCTTATTCATATTAAAGTTGAATTAGATGGTCTTAGAAGCCCCTTCTGAGATTCTGTGCTTTTACGATTCTGTGTTTCTACTGTGACATCTCCTATACATTAACTTCTTGACTTGCCATAAGACATAGTTTTCAATCCTCAGTCCCCAATCCTCCTGAATACTGGATTCCTGCCTGCAACATCCTGTCTCACAAGCTCATTTTCTTCTTCAGAGGATTAGTAAAATTTGACCTTGCTTGTGTTCAGTTATGCAAAGAAAATGGAAACCATTGGAATAGATGAGTTTTTATGGTCGTAGAATAATGAGTTGACTTTTAAAGAGGCTGATCTGTTGTTTTTATTAGACACAGAGTATTGAGGACATTATGGAATAGTGCCACAGGGGAAAAACAAAAACAAAAAAGTGGGTCCTTCAAAGAACAAAGTAAATAATGTCTCTTTTAAAAGAAGCTTCATTGGACAAAGGGGCAGAGTTCTACTAAATTAGTTTCAAAACTGTCTCTTCACCAGGGAGAAGCTAGCAGTTACATGAAAGAAAATAACAGTTGCATCCAGGGTTAAAAAAAAGCAATATTAACATATGTAGATGGACAGAACAGTCTTATAAGTCAAGAGAATTCACTGGATAGTGTAGTATGCTGGGAATCAGTAGACTTGAGTTCAAGTCTCAGCTCTGCTACTTAATAGCTTGTGTGATTCAGACAAATCATTTAACTTCCTTTAATATCAGGCTCCTCATCAGTAAAATAAGGGAACTGGGCTACTTCCCCTTTTAGCTCTTCCATTCTAGGATGGAATGGTCATGTGCTTTGCCTCCATACCCCAAGCTTGATTCTTTAAACTAAATGTTATGATCTCAAGGTATCAATTTTCTCCAAGAACAGGGCATTCCCTACTCTTACAATTTCCTCCTCTCCTGATGAGTACTTATGCCCTCCCCTCCTCCATATTTGTAGAGCCTGCTTGCTGGGTTCTACTGGATTGCCCCTACCTGGCCTTTAGTCAAAGTTTTCTCCCTAACCTGGAATGGAATTTGGGCTGCTCTGCTCCAAACCTTATTCTGTGATTATGACAGAGGAGCTACCCAAGAACCATTGTGAGCTGGCTGCTTTGCAATTGAGTAGGAGGTGGCAAGTGCTGGGCAGGACTGCTCAGGGGACAGTAAAGATGTGGAGAAATACCTCCACACTTCTATTTCTAATAAGTCTTTCCCAGGTCCTGGAGAAAGAAGTGAGGTTCAGACTTATCAACTGACAATACTTTCCAGACAAATGACCGTGAAGATTATATTTACACAGAAAGTCTGGTAAGCTGATATTTCTCAAAGTCTAGAAAGCTTTCATCCGGTGTAGGCTCATTAATTATTACATGTTTTCAAGAGGATTCAATTCAGTGCCACCCAAAATGTGATGACCCATTTATATCAATTATCTATTTAAGTAATGATATGGCATCTATCACTCTGATGCCTAGATACTCATACATGCCAAGAATATACCAAAATAGATAGGATCTGGCTTATGCATCACACTATAGGTAAGCTATCTATAGCTTATGAAACAGTTTGTTCTGGACACCTGTCTGTGGTTCACGAGTATTGATGGGGTTCTAACCACCACCCATACCCACACCCTATCTGGGCTCCTGCCCTGAACTGAGAGTAGCCATAGTGGTAGAAATATCATTGAAGAGAACCAAGCTCAAAGACAAGGAGGGACTTTAGGTCATAAGTCATGTGAAAGACTCTGCAGGCCTTGAGTAAATGAACATGAAATGAACAAATCTTTGTACCCCCACCAAACCACCCCCACTCTGATATAACAGATGTTAATAGAACACTAGGCACAGGAGAGACAGCTATGTCACCATTTATCACATTTGCAGATGACATTAAGCTGAAAAGTGTGAATTAGAGAAATTGCCAGAGCAGTATGCCCTATGTCTGAAATTAAGTCTTTGTTGGTAATTTAAGATCATATGATTTAGTATAAAAGAGTTGTCTTGATAGAAGGAAACCAAAGATGTTAATATTCAGTCATAGAGACAGCTGGTGATTCAGTGGCTAGAGCATTGAACCTGCGGAGTCAGGAAGACCTGAGTTCTAATCTAGCCCCATGTACTTACTGTATGACACTGAGAATGTCACTTGACCTTTGTTTGCTTCAGTTTCCTCAACTAAAATAGGGATGATGCACCTGCCTTTCGGTTATTGTGAGGATAAAATCAGATACTATTTGTAAAACACTTTGTAGAACTTAAAAGCACTATATAGATGCAAGCTCTTATTAGCTATCATTATTATTAACTGGAAATCAATTAAGTATTTATGAAGTACTTACTATGCCTTAAGAACTGCTAGGCACTGGGGATACAAATGCTATGAATGAAACAATTCCTACTATCAAAGAGCTTACCTTTTTACAAGGAACTGGAAACCACCTTAGACATTATCGTCAAATCCCTCTGTTACCCAGATTTCCCTATCTTGAGTATCAGGTCATAAGTCTCTTTTGTTGTGTCCTTGAGTCTGAAGTTGATATGATCTTGGATTGCATTGAGGGAGGTAGAGAAATGATAGTCCCATTACACTCAGTCCTACTCAGGCCACAACTGGAATATTGTATTAATTCTGGGTGCCACATTTTAAGAAAGGCATTGATAGCCTGAAGAATGTCCAAAGGAGGTATAGAAGGGCCTTGAATTGATGCCATGTGAGGCTAAGTCTAGAGAAATCTATGAGGGAACATGAAAGCTATCTTCATATATTTGAAAGGTTTAGAGATGGTGGGGACCTCAGAGACCATTGAGTCAAACCCTATATGGGGATTAGGCTTGTTCTCTTTGTTCTTTGGTGTGAGAAGATGGAATTAAGAGTTATGAGTGGAGATTACAAAAAGACAATCTTATGGTTGAGGTCAGGAAAAAAAACCTTAACAATTAAAGTTATCCAAAGTGAAATAGAGGCTTTGCTTTTGCCCTCACAGGAGGGAAAAACCATAGGTCATGTTGCAGAGGGCACTCTGGCATGGTGGAATGGATTTGAAAAGATGCCCTATGAGATTCCTTCCAGCCCTGAAATGCTGTGATTCCAATGGATTCCCAGTGTGATTATATGACATTCATGAGAGGATCTTTATTTTATTGAACAGATATACAGTGACCTTGTGTGTTTCTAGGTTTGGAAACTTTAATTTTAGAGTTAAAGACTTTCTCATCTTTTCCCAATGAAAATAGACCCCACAAAGGAGTAGGAAAGGCTTAGTTTGAGTCAAGACTGAGAGAAGATAAAAATCACACAGGCATACATTGAGAACTGGAAGGGACCTCTGAAATGATCTATTGATGCCATGTTACATGGATAGAGCTACAGTTTAAGCCATAGCCCTCTGACCTCCAAATCCAGTATTTTCTCTACTCCATGACACTGCTTCTGAATAGTTTAATTTTAGCTATGTAAGTAGAAACACATGAAGTCCCTAGAACTCTGTGGAGTTATGAATATACCTAGCCTGTAGCAGTCTATTTATTTTTCTTTTCATCTTTTTTTGGGGGAGGCCAGGCAATCGGGGTTAAATGACTTGCCCAAAGTCACACAGCTAGTAAATGTTGTGCAGGGGTGGGGAACCTGTGCCCTCAAGGCCACATGTGGCCCTGTAGGTCCCCAAAGTACAGACCTTTGACTCAAACTAAGCTAGGTGGCACGATGGATAGAGCACATGCTATAGAGTCAGAAGGACCCGAGTTCAAATCAGCCCTCAGTCAGGGGTGGGGAACCTGTGGCCTTCAGGCCACATATGGCCCTCTAGGTCCTCAAGTGCGGCCCCATCGTGCCACCTAGCTACCCCTTCTTCATCCTCTTTTAATATTTTTCTTTTAAAATTCCATACAATTGTGGGGGTGATTTAAAAAAAATTAGGAAATATTATAGTCACCAGTCTGCAGGTTCACTGAATACACTTGATAGATTGAGTGTTTTCTTCACATACATGAGTGTATAGTGATCTTTCTATTTCTCATTTATTCAGTCTTTGTTGTTGTGACTTCTATGTACCTCACAGATATGCCTTACTTTTTTTTTTTTCAGTTTTTACACATGGAAAGAATGGAAGCACCTGTAATTACATGTCACAAGAAATTCAAGAGAGATGGATAAGCATGTGGAACCACTGTCTTTGCGGCCAGACACTAAAGTCTAATGAGTTATGCAGGCCCCTTGACAATCCTATGGCACTTCCCACTGAGGCCACCAGGGAACATCAAATTCACCAAGCAATGCTATATAAAAACCCTTGAAGAGAGAGGGACAGAGAGGATAGCTCAGGGAATCTGGCGACAAGGTGAGAAGAAAAGGCAGGATTGGTATCAGTATTAGAGCTGGGAAAGTCTTTAAGAACCCATTTAATTCTAGTGTCACAGATCTAGAACTGAAAGCAATGGTTTGCTGGCAAACGTTTCACAAATGACTCTGTAAAACAAACAAATATTATGCCAGACACACTTTTAAATTTAATCTACAATATTACATTTTCTCCCTTTCTTCAGTCTAGACAATCAATGAAACAATAGATCAAGCCCCCATTTGTAGCAATAGTTGATTTCCAAGGTGGAAATGTTCACAGTGAAAATTTAGCAGTGAAAGTGATAGAAGCAGACTCCATCACGCCCCTGACTGGAAGGGACCTCACAGATCATCTAATTCAATCCTCTTGTTAGAGGACCATAGGATTATAGATTTGGAGTTGGAGGTGCTCTTAAAGGCCATCTAGTTAAACTACCTCATTCTACAGATGAAGGAACTCATATCCAGAGAAGAGAAGTCACTTGACCAAGGTCAGACCAGTAATACAGCTTAAGAAGAAGCATGTGAACTTGGTTCCTCTCACAAGAGACAGCTGGTGTTCTTTCCAGTGTGCCAGTGATGCCTAGACAGGTGAAATAACTTACTGCTTGTTACACAAAGGCATTCCTTGATAGCACAAGGAAATATCGATCAGATGGTATGCAGATGAAGGACCTTTGGGCAACTTTTCCCTTCTCAGTTAAACACAGATATACTTTTGACATAGCAGGAGAAGAGAGTGGAAAAACTCTAGGGAAGAAAGAAAATCCATTTTCTTGTTGAGAGAAATCTCTAGGGAATATTAGGCCCTGGTTTTAAAAGGACTGGGTGGACATCGTTTAGCTGTTTCATTGGATAGTAGAAAAACACTTAGGACTTCAGCTATATTCTCTGCTAGCCCAAATGGGTTAAATCGAAAGTCCAAATAACTTGCTGTGATTAAATGGGCTGTGTTCCTAACATAGAAAAAACCTAGCCCAGTTCCCTAAGAGGAAAAAGCTCTCTCTGGGGAAATGGTCTGGAACAAGCCCACTGAGAAATGAATAGTCTTATGTGATGCCCCCATTTCCCTTACTCCCCACCCCAGGGGAGACACTTTTCTGACATTCTTGGGAATAACTAAGCAGCTTTTGCCCAGTTTTCTCTGTGGGGGTGCCAGGGTTGCTGAGACTGCACCCCCTTCTTACAGCTGCTCCCTACTCATCTGCCCTCAGGGACAGGCTGAGCTAAGCAGTCACAGAGGCCTTTGGCTTGAGGAGGGTATTAGACACTGGTTTTTAAACCCAGAGCCCTGGCTTTTCCCTTGGCTCTCTGTGGCTATTGTCTTACATTTCCCTTAGGGTAGCTTCCCTTGCTTTCTGGATATAATGATCTTTCCTTCACACTGATCCCCAACTGAAAAAAAAAAAAAAGGAAAAAGCTCCAGGCTGTGTTTGTTTTGGGCTGGGATTTTGAAAGGAGGTTCATTTCAACTTCCAACATGAACATTTCTCAACATCCGTTTGTTTTTCCATGGGTAACACGAGGCAAGAAAAATTGAGGCTTGATTGTGGGAGTGGGCAACAACCAGATTAGGGGATTAAATCAGAGTAGCAACTGTGCTTGTTTCTTGCTCTTTATGGTTAACTGTGTTTGTGGATTCTCAGTTTAGTTTTTGGCCAACCCCCTCCTCACTCCTTTTCCCACCTACTCCCAACCCACATCTCAAAAAATGGTACTTAACACCACCACCACCACCACAACAACAACAACAAAAGTGCAAAAAATCACACTCAGCTTTGAATCTGCTAAAGAAAATAGTGCAGAAGCTTGTAAAAGGCTAGATGAACACCAGCATCCATCAACCAGAGGGCATGATTGAACAGCCCAGAGTGCACAGTGTGTGTAAAGGGCTCAGAATGTGACTCCAAATTATAGCCTTTGAAAGGTCACAGTGGAATTTAACAGACTTTCTTTCAGCTTGTGATGCACTGAGCTTGTAGATCAGGGCTGCTTGTTCCCAGATAGTGACAGGCAAGATTGCACTGCAGTAATGAAGAGAGGTAGTCAGAAACCAGCCACGTGAGCATACCTAGACAGGTTCTTCAGGTATTGGTATTGTTGTTCTAGCCTAGATAGGTAAGGTTCATTATTGTAGACTGTAGGAGCAAGCCACCTGACAGCAAGGAAGCTGAGCTGAGCTGAGTCAAGTCACAGAACCATCTCAGCCCATCAAAAGCATCTTTTCAGAGAATAAACACGATGGCTACAAAACAATGGCTTTGGTTAGAGCTTGACTTACTCATTTTTGCATTTTCTGATAGATAGAAGATCTGGGACCACAGCCAGTGGTGATGACTGCTTGGAAGAGGATGGCTTCCTAAGTCAGAACTCGGTTTTGGAAGGAATAATAAGTGAAGAAGTAATTAAAATGGCAGTGCTGGGGAACGATACCCTTCCTTATTTCTTCTATTTCTTCCCAGCATGTGGCTCACAAAGGCTGCTGAGACGGGAAGTGATGCATTGGGTTTGTATAGTAACAAAAATCTGACCCATATTTGATGTAAGTGGGCATGAGTAATGGATGTGGGGTTTTTCCTCTCCTGCAATATGGCATCTTGATCTAGTCCTGATCAATTCTTCATTATAATTGCAATTGCATTTAGTGACCACACCCTCTAACTTAGTGTTTAGTTTGGGATAAAGATAGGAATCTTACTCCCTCTTCTGTGTCTCCACTTTACCCTTGGTCAAGGAGAAATCTGAACTTTTATGGAGGAATTCAAGTGTGAAGAGAGAAAGAAAAAATGGGCAAAGTCAAATTCAAGGTCACATTATTTTTTCCCTCATCCATTTTGGGGTCTAAAATACCCACAATTTATTGAAAACAATCAATCAATAAACAACTTTTTTTGAGTAGTTGATACATACCAGACACTGTATTAAAGATTGAGGATATAAAAATAAAAGTGCAGCAGTTCCTGACCATAAGAAGTTTACATTCTAATGGGAGTTAAAACACATTTATATACATTTTCACATGTACATATACATATGTGGTATATGTATGTATATATATGAACACGATGTAACATACACACAGATATAGTATATATACTCATGCAATTTAGTGTATATATAATATGTAATACATGTAAATAATATGTAATCTTATATATGCATATGTTAGGTGGTTAGTAATCTTATATATGTATATGTTAGGTGGTTCAGTAGATAGTGTTGGGTCCAAAGTCAGGAAGATTCATCTTCCTCAGTTCAAATTTGACATCAGACACTTACTAGCTCTGTGACTTGGGAAAGTCACTCAACCCCACCCCATCCCCAATTTGTTTCAGTTTCCTCATCTGTAAAATGAGCTGGAAGTGAAGGAAAGGGTAAACCATTCTAGTATCTTTGCCAAGAAAACCCCAAAAGGGAGTTACAAAGAGTTGAACATGACTGAAATTATTGAACTACAACAAATAGGTGTGTATATATACATACATATGTATATGTACATACGTCATACATATGTATATGTACATATGTTATACATATGTATAATATATACATATATTATAGATATATAATATGTACATATATGTATATGTATGTATATTATACATACAATAAATATAAAGTATTTCTTTGGGGGATAGTACACTAGCAGCTAGGAGGATCAGGGAAGGCTTAATGTGAAAGGTAATGCTTAAACTGTCTTGAAGAAAACCAGGGATTCTGAGAAGCAAAGATAAGGGGGAGCACATTCCAAACATGGGGGACAGCCAATGCAAAGATGAAGCATCCTGGTGTATAAAAGAACAAGTAGATTTGCCTCCTTGGATCAAAGAGTATTTGAATAATGGATTAGAAAACTGGAAAGCCTAAAAGGGACCAAGTTGCATTTTCAAACAAAAGAATTTAAATTTGATTGTCAAGGTGATAGAGAACCAGTGGCTTGCATTTATTGTGTAAAGGGGTGAACTAGTCAGACCCGAGCTTTAGAAATCCCACTTCAGCAGCCAGGGAGGATAGATTCAAGGTAAAGACAGTAGGCAGGGAGAGTAAATAAGATGTTAGTGCAATGGTCCGGGCATAAGGGGAAGAGGCTGTGAGTAGACCCCAAAGCACATTTTTTCTGCTTCCTAATCTTAGCCACCTTAATATAATGCTATAACTTTGATGATTTGAGTTTTTTTGTTTTGCTCTGTTTTATTCTTGTTTACTCTAAATGAAGTGAAGATTGGGGGTGGGGTAGAGGAAATCAAATTTTTAAAAATTACTTGTTTTTAACTTCAGGGATCTAAAGTTTCATTAGTTTGGACTACCCCTTCACTGTGAATGGCAATTCTTATCTGACTTGGTAGATGGTGATGATCTTGAAAAGTGACTGTGAGTGACTGTGGCCAGAGAATTTTTCTTCTGGACAACACCGAGTTGAACCTTTCTGAATGTGTTTAGGTTAGACCACAAAGGGTATGTCATCTGTAAGTGCCCCCCTTACCCTTACCATAAAACAAAAACAAAAAACGTTTCCTAGCTTGATAAGACCTGCCAAAGTTTATGTCGTGCTGGCTTTGTCATCTTCAAGACACCAAGTTTACTCCCACATGATGATGAAGCTGACTTTAGTGGAGGCAATTATATATCCATCACCACGTCCTCCCCGCCAAGAAAAAGACCTACAACAAAACCCTGAAACACATAAATATAAATTATTTTGAAAAGCCAGGCTGAGTTGGAGAGAGGGGAGTAACAGAGAAGGGGAGATGGTATGCCTAGAATGTACTTGAAACAATGCATTTTATGGGACTGCATTGGACCCAGATTGACTATCCCACATTTCTTCATTCTCTTTCCTCTTCTGCCCAGAAAAAAAATTCCTCTTGATAAAATGTATAATTTCCAACATAGATTTTTAAGCATTTTTTGGAATATAGACTTTAGAACTCAAATCTATCAAATACCAAATAATGTGCCTTCTACTTCCTTCTTTCCCTTTATAATTTCCTAAGCCCCTACTTATATAAGGCACCATGTTAGACACTATAGAGAGAAGTTCAGTAGATAAGAGCCATACCTTCCAAAGGGGATATTTAAAGAGTATTGATTCTTGTATTTGTTGATTTATTTAACAATTATTAAGTACCTGCCAACTGTAGAGCATTATACTAAAAGCTGGGAGATAAGTAGAGTTTAGATAAGTCATAGTCCCTGCTCTCATGGAACTTATAGTCTTATAACAGACACACATTTATAATATTCAATATTACATAATAAGTATATTGGAGATCTGTAAAACAAAGTACCATGTGACGTTTGAAGGGAATGGAAGCCCCATTTGTTTAGGAATCATTTCAGTCTTTATTTGAATACCTAGTGCCTGGTACAGTGTTTGGTAAACAGTAGGTACCAAATAAATGCTTATTGATATAATGAATAATTGATTACTGTGTTTGGGGGAATCAGAGAAGGCTTCATGGAGGAGTAAATATTTGAACTGGGTTGTAAAGAATGTGTAGGGATTCAACAGGTAAAGAGGGTGGGGAGGCATTCCAAGCATAATGACTAGAATGAGCAAAGGCATGGAGGTCAGAACTGGCAGAATTGTAATGACAATTGAAGAAATATCAGACATTCAACCAAATGAAATTAAGAAAGCATGCCACACTGTACATGCCAAAGATCTGCATTATGGAGTGGGGGAGCAATGGAGACATTGACAGGCTGGGCTCAGTGGGCAGTGGTAGATATTTCCACTTTCCTCTTCCAAATAAGTCAGGCTTCATTTCACTGAACTGGTGAGAAGGGATGAGTTATTTCACAGTTTGGCCTAGCTAAGAGCCAGCTTTCTGCCGGAAGGGGATGACCAGGCAGAGCCACAGCTGGCTCCACGATACAGGCTGCATTGTCAAAGAGAAGGCCAGAAACCTGATGGGCCAGATTCTCACCCCGTGTAGTTCCAGGGGCAACTCTTCAGCACTCTTCTGTGTAGGATTCCAAGCCCTATGCTGCAAATCACAGGATTCTCTTTCAGAATACTTTTAGAATAGATCATTGTTTGAAAACAAAGCTTGGATTTGTACCAAAATAGAAGAGCACATGAAGCATTGAGGAGAAATCTTAAAATCCCAGAGGGCATAATATTTACCAATCTGTTTTCTCAAAACCATTTCCCTTTATTATCCTTGCCTCATGGGCTCTCTGTCAGGAGGGCTAGGCATGACATGAAGTGCCTTTAACTGTCACTTTGCATAAATCACTCTCTGAGTTCTGATTTCATCTTCTGTAAAATGAAGGGATCCAGTTGGAGCATCTAGCTCTGACGTTCTATGATATGTGAAATCAGATCTGATCTAGAACCTATTCATCTTATGTATGGACAAATGACCCTACTGGCCTCTCCACTGAATTGTCTTTCCCTCTTATTGTTCCCAAGAGAAGTGTGACTTTAAGGGAGTTTGGGAAGAAGCTGGAAAGACATCTTTGAACTGATGAAAGATGAAGTGGGTACAACCAGAAGAACAATTTATACAACGACAACAATATTATAAAGAAAAATAAATTTTAAGGACTTTGGAACTCTAACGGATGTCATGAGAAATCACAATTCCAAAGGACCACAGATGAAGTATACTACTCACTTCCTGCCAGAGAGATAACAACAGACTAAAAAGTCAGGCTGAATTATACATTTTGGAACATGACTGGTGAGGGATTTTGCTTCACTTGACTATGCAGATTTATGAAGGTTTTTCATTTTCTCTTCAATTGTTATAATTCATTGTGGGGGGGAGGGCAGGAGGAGAAGAGAAAAGGCAAAGAGAAAATAAATACTTGTTAATTGGAAAATAATAAAATTTAAAATTTAAAAAAAGATAATTTTCTCCAACACCCTCCCTTCAGACGTACAGAAATCGAAGCCTAGGTTGGTTACCATGAATTCACTGAGGCCACATAGTTAGCTCAGAGGGGAATCCTCTTCCATCTTCCTAATGCTGCCCAGTGTCATTGCAGCTAAGCATTGCTTCCCATTCACAGGAATTGCAGGTTAGATGGATCCAACTTCAGCTCTATTGAAATTCAGAGCCCTGGAATCAACAAACACTGATTCTTTGACAGAGGCAGAAGCAATGTTTGAGAATCCTCAAATTGGATCAGGGCAGACTCTTCTTTCTCCTTCCTTATCTATTTGAACAGTGCTCAGGAAACTTTGTAAGCTTAGCTCTCCATCCTTGTCAAAACTTAAGGGATTCAGGGGTGGCTAGGTGGCACAGTGAGTAGAACACTGGCCCTGGAGTCAGGAGGACCTGAGTTCAAATTTGGCCTCAGACACTTAACATTTACTAGCCATGTGACCTCGGGCAAGTCACTTAACCCCAATTTCCCTGCCCTCTCCCTTCTAAAAAGCAAAAAAAAAAAATAAAAACAAAAAACAAAAACAAACAAACAAAAAAAACACACACACACAAAAAAAAAAACTTAAGGGATTCATTCTATGAGCCTGCCACAGTCCTGCTACCACATCCATCTGCCTTTGGTGGAAGTGGCAACAATGGTAAATTACTCCCCATCACCAAAAGCTGCATCAGTTTGTGGTGTGATGTTATTATTATTATATTACTTATTTGTTTGTTTATTAACCTACACCCGGCTGAATTTTAAATATGGCTTTTCTTGGTCATAGTCAGTTAATACGTCTTCATTTATTTCAGTGACATTTGCTTTGAATACTCTGTAGCTATCCTATCCCCTCCACCTCTGATAGGATCTTGAGCATCCCTCCCCAAGGCAGATATCTCATTAGTTCCTGGACATAGGATCATAGAGTTTGAAGTGTAAGAGACCTTGAGATCACCCAGCCCAATTCCTTTATTTGGAAACATGTGGCAAGTGAGGCTCATAGTGGTCACGTGATTTGCCCAGAGTCATATAGATGGTAAGAGTCAAAGCCAAAATTCCAGCCCACGTCTTCTGAGTCCAAATCTGGCCTCCTCCCCCCCCTCCATGGTTCCAATTCCATACTTCCCTTTGAAACTACCATATTCACAGCCGTGTTGCTTCCAGGGCTACTGCCAACATTACACACTGAAGTCATGCATTCAGAGAGAGAGGCTATGGATTTAGAGGGAGAATGGGGAAAAAAGCTCATTTATGATACTGTCCCTACCCCCACTCTCCAGAATGAAAACATTTGGTATAAGAAATCTACCAAAATGGTTCTGATAGGTAGAGGGAAAGATCTATTTCTGAGCTCCCTAATGGACCAACTTTCCCACTTCCACCATATTAAAATCCATCTTCAGCTTTAAATGCTATAGCATTTGACTACTTTTTCCCAACAAATCTTAATTAGCATTAAAATCTATTATTTTCTTAAGGAAAGAGAGTTTTAAGACCTTCAAACAACAAGTAGTAATTGTATTTACCCCCATCTTGGTCTGGAGGGAAATATCTTTCCGATTCCTATCACCACTCTTCAAATTTTGAAATTCTGAGGAGGGAAATATAATGTGAGAGGCAACTCCCAGTGCCAACCATACACAGGGCTGGAGTAAGTGAATTAGAAAGAAATAATCGCATCCAGATACTTCAGAAAACTGCAAGTTGCCTCAGTAACTTCTCAGTCAGTCTAATGGGTCAAACTTTAAAGATCTAATCCTATGAAATCCAATTTTGTTGAAGACTGTTAGTGCCTTGTGTTAAAGAGCACGCATATCACTGGTTTTGTCAAGAGGTGGGACTCAAAACTTTATGTCAGTGACTTTGGCATTCCTGCATCCCATTTTGTCTGCTATGTGATCAAATCAAATCATTCTGTCAGAAAGAGGAGTAGATGCTCACTCTCTATCCCCTGCCCCCCCCCACCCGCATCCCCACCCCAACACTGGTGGGTGCTCCACCTATCAGTTGGACATAATTAGCCAACCAGAAGTCTAACTTTCCCAGCCTGATATAAAAATTACAGTACATTTGACCTAAATAGCAGCATAATTATGTTATTTTTTAATTACATATTGGCATGTAACTTGGGCAAATGTGAAATATCTGTAGACTTTAAACTAAGATCTTTACTGGCTATCATGGATAAATTCAAAGGAAGGAAAGGAAGATCAACAGCCTGTCTTCTTCAACTCCTCTGCTTCCCTCCTTCTTTCCCTAAGAGCACCTCTTTCCCCTAGCATATAACCATCATTCCTTTGGTGATATACCTGTATCTTGGATTCTCTGGGACAGTCCAGAATTCAAGAAGCAAAAGTATATGTTTAATGAGGCTTTGCCAAAGGAATATCCTTTATAATAATGGTTCATATCTAGATGGAGCATTCCTCAAAACTCTGAGAGACAAACATTCCAGGTACTATTGCCACCCATCATTTTTACAGATTAGGAAACTAATGCTTTGAGAGGTTAAGTGATTTGCTTGTGCATATTTACAGCTAGCAAGTTTTTGAAGTAAGATTCAGACTCAGCCCTCCTCTGGCACACTGCCTTCTGATTCTTAGTCCCCATTTTCCCATGCTTGTCTATGTAGCTCTTGTCTAGTTAGTAAAAATAAGTGAATAGGAAGGCAATCCCTACTTTGAACTGGTTTTCTCTTTCTGTCTCTGTCTATTTTTTTAACACACTCGTGCGCGTGCACACACACACACACACACACACACACACACACACACCATTTTATTTTCCCCACCTCCATGAAATATAGTATCTATATTGCTGAACTTACCATTGTTTAGGGGTTCCTGGTATTGCCTTAAGGCCAAAGACTTAACGATGAACAGTTTTTGGTAACTGCTTAACCCTTGGTTGACTCTGTGAACTTGCCTTTATCTTTCTGGGATCAGATTTCTACAAGCCCGACTAAATCACAGCAGTATTCAGATGTCTGGTATGAAATAACCTAACATACTGCTTGTTCGCTGGGTATGTAACATTGCCTCTTTATACTAGATGGACTATGTATTTTGGTCTCAGCTCCAGATTCCTGTCTTCTCCCCCATCTTATCTATAAAAGTAGATTGTTAAACTCCTTTCATACTGTTAATTTCCTTTCCTCTCTGCACTCAATTTACGTCCTGAAATTTTCTCTTTGCAATTGTACTTCTATTAATAGCATAATCACTGCCAAACCTGTCATGCTTTACAGACGTTCATTGAACCAACGTGGCTGCCAGAGCGAGAGAGAAATTGCTTTCTATACATCATCTCTACCCTCACCCTGAATGCTAAATCTGATGATAGACTGGAATACATAAGAGCTAGTTAATAATAGGTGAAGAGGAATGGAAAAAACATGAACTCAGGGTATATGGGGTCTTCAAGGGAAGACTAACACCTCGGGTATGAGGGCTTCTTATCTACCTTTGGTATCCACCTGAGACCCAGCTCTCACCTTTGGCTCCAAGAAGCTATAGTTATGTGCATCAGTCACACCCCGGCAAAACCCTCTTAGTAGAGGGGCTAAACCAGGTTGAGGGTAACTGATGGGCCTGTCAGTGAGTTAGAGGGATGTCTGCCCCAAGTATGTGAAGATTTCCCTGGTGGAATAGGCAGATGTGAATATTTTGTTTCAGTGGGCCATGAAGGCAGAGTAAGCAGGTATTGTAGAGGGCTTAGAGCTTTGTCAGATACCAAAGATGCCAAGACCATGCACTGCATCCTGGGCCATTGCTGGTTGGCTTGACTTTTGTCTTGCCTCTGGTCTTCAATGACTCTGGAAGAGAGAGTGAGGCTGGAGACTTTGTACAGCTTTACCTTTACTTTAAATTGCTGGATTTAATTGGATTCATGTTCAAGTTAAAAGGCATTGCTTGTGATATCATTTTGGTCCTCTTTCAGCATGAAGGAAAACAACAACTGTGATTTGAAATTGAGCATCAGGCCATAAAATGGTCAAGAGTTTTTACCAATTTAGTGCCTGCTGGCTAGCAAACAGGCCCCACCTCCAGTCACACCAGATGTGTTGTTTCTGTCTGTGTATGATTTATACCAGACGCATGATTTTTATCACCGACTATGAGATCAGTGGATATGTGTGTCTTTCAAAATAAAGATACTTGTTACATAATTGATTCCTAGGGATCCAGTGAGACTAGATTAGATACTGTCTGAGAAGAGCATTGTACTTTGGAAAAAGTACTATATTAAATTAACAGCATCTCTAAAGTCAAGGAACCCAAACCAAACTGAGCATTCTTAATGGCATATTTATATAATCTGTTAAAATTTCAAAGGCCTTTTCTGTGCATTGTATCTTTGGATCCTCACAACAACCATACGAGATAGTTGCTATTATCCCCATTTTACAGATAAGGATGAGGGAGCTTATCCAGAGATAAAATAAGTGATAGCTAATAAGTGCCTAAAGTAGAATTTGATCCACAGTCTTCCTAAAACAAGTCTGGAGCTTTATGTATTATGCCACTGGCATTTAAATATGCCTAATACCCCTGACAAGTGATCACAGAGCCTTGCTTAAAATCTTCCAGTGAGTTAGAAACCCACCACCTTCAGAGATAGGCCACTGGATCTTTTGGATTTAGAATCAGTGGGCCAGGGCTTAAATCCTGGCTCTGCCACTCACTTCCCTTGTCACCTGGGGCAAGTCATTTTTACCTCTCTAGGTCTTAGTTCTTCATCTGTAAAAGGAGAGGGTTGGATTACATGGCCTCTAAGGCCCCTTTCATCTTTGAATCTATCATCCACTTCTTGTTATTAAAAAAAAATTCCTTACATTAAACTGAAATACGTGTCTCTGAATCCCCACTGCTCCTAGCTCTGGCTTATGGAGCCAAGCTGAACAAAAGGAGTATTTCTTCCATGTGACAGACTTGTATATATGTATATGTGTGTGTGTATTATATATACAAATCAATCATACCCCCCTTAAATCTTTTCTGAGCTAAACATTTGTATTTCCTTTGACTGAACCCCATCTGTCATTATATCGAGTTATTTTACCATTTAGATTAACACTTTGGACACTCTCACACTTATTAATGTGGCATCCGAAGCCAAATAAAATGCTTCAGATATGGAATAACTAGGTAAGAGTAAAGTGAGGCTATTACCTGTCTCATTCTGAACTTTTCCTAAAAGATTACCTTATTTTTTTGGCTGCTGTATAATGTTCCTAACTCAAATTGAACTTTTACTGAATTAAAGAACACAGATTTTTTTTTCAATAGGTATAATCTGTTTACCAGTCTCTCTTTTCCCTAAGCCCTGAAACTCACATGAAATGGGTCTGATTTTGGAGACTGACTCCAAAAGATCAGTTAGGTTCTTTGACTTGTTTGCCACTAACCAAAATTTATACTGGGAAATCTCCAAACATTCTTATGTTTAGGCTTCCAAAAATGTGTGCAATAGAGTCTCTAGCTCCTATACAACCACTCTATGTAATAAAAGCATGTTGGGTAGAGGACAAAGGCCCTCTACCCCCTGAAAATTCAGAAGATGTAAAATACTTATAGGAACCCATAAACAAATACATAAAACTCATAAAGTGCCCACAGTAGCCCATAAACTCTTCTTAGAAGGGAACTAAAACTAGGGTTGCCATTGGTGTAATATGTTGGAATTTCAGTGAAACCCCTGCCCCCTACACAGTGACTTTGACTCCCCCTATAAGACAAATATACTTCAGAACTGCTAATTAAGCATTCCTCCCCTCCTCATTCCCCCCATAGTTTTTCATGCCTGCCCTGTATGACTGTAATACTGTGTATAGTGGGGAAGGGAGATTTTATGTTCCCTATGTCTTGTTCCTCCATGTTGTCATGGTCTAGCTGGGGAAGGGTGTTTGGGTGAGTTTTTATCATCTTTTCCTTACTAAAGGAACACTGTTTGGGAATTACCCCTTTTACTCTAAAAGGTCAGATCTCCAAACTCTCTACTTCTTCTGCTTCTAGAGGAAACTCCCCAAGGTTGGAAGAGCCTAAGAATTCTCTTCTCTGCAACAAGTCTTGATTTCGTGATCATACTGCATAGATAATTTTGGTTTCTCTTTTACAGAGGAGGTTGGACATCAGTAACATTCTTCATGAACTTGCCCCTTAGCCAACATGGTCAAGCATATTCCTGCTTTTTCACAAGCTCATGTCACTCCATCTCTTCCCCAAATGCTCTGCTTTGTCTTTGGGCACAGGAACTCTTCTCTTGGGCTACATAGGCTTGAGCTTCATAATGCTTCTTTATCATTAGCTACTGCCAGGTGGGATATTGGGGAAAAAGAAATTCCCCTCCACTCCCCACTTGCATACTTTGAAAGAAGGTGACAAAGGACAAAATGAGAATGGACTTAAGCACTCTTCCAGTTAACTTCTACAGGCTGGCACAAAGGAGTAGCTTCTTTAACAAGAATCAATCTTCCTAAGTGTACTAGTCAATCAGATTGTTCTAGGGGCAATCCCTTTCATTTGAAATCAATCAGAAGTTGGATTTGTCATATTATCAACCTATTAGTGATCACACACACACACACACACACACACATATACACATATACATATATATATATATATATATATATATATATATAAAGAGATGCCTATCAAATACTATTAAATATAAACAAAGGCATTCTGCCCTATAAAGTTATTAAACTGAACTTACTGAGGTAGCTCCCTTGATCAATACCCCTTGTAGAGATTACTAACCTGATAGATACCCCCCTCCCTATTTTGTACTTCTAAAAGTGATTTTAAAAATGGCATCATTGAACATTTGTTCTGTCATCATTTGTGCTATCTGCAAATTTGATGTGTCATTTATTCCTTTATCTACTTCTTTGATATAAATGTTGACCAGGACAGAGCAAAGCATAGATATCTAAATAACTCTAATAGATACTTCTATTCAAGTTGTCATCAAACCAATGTTGATTGTCCTGGAGATATATCCATTCAATTTAATTCCTTGAATATTTATTAAGCATCTCTTATGCATAAAATATTGTGCTCAGCACTGGGGATTTGGAGATAAAATTAAAACAATCTCTGCTTTCTAGGAGCTTATATTCTATTCCAACTTATATTATTATTATTTATTTTTTAATTTATGGAATAAAACAAGCATTTCCATAATATAGTATAGTAAAACAAGATGATTGCATATGAAACTGTAAATCTTCTATGTACAACTTGATATTCCTTTCAAATATACAATAAAATTATCATATAAATTTCTTTTTTTCTCCCCTCAACTCTAGAGATGGCTACCATTAGACACAAATAAGTATAGATGTGTAAATTATTCTATACATACCTCTATTTATCAGTTCTTTCTCTGAATGCAGATATCTTCCTTCATAAGTTGCTTGTAGGTAATTCGGGTATTTATAACAATCAGAATAACATTTGCTCAAAGTCATTCTTTAAACAATATTGCTATTAATGTATACAGTGTTCTCTTGGTTCTACTCATTTTTCTCTTCTTTATTTTGTGTAAGTCTTCCCATGTTTTTCTAAAATCATTGAGCTCATCATTTCTTATAACACAGCATTATTCTTTATATTACTTGAAGGAGACAAAATTGCTACTTAAGGACGAAAATCATTGAATCAGACCATGGTACCTCTATAATTTAGTAGACAGTTTTGGGGAATTGTTGGAAAAATTTATCACCCTGAGAACAACCTCGTGATGAGCCTCTGTGATTTAATGAGTTTGATTCTTGGTCAGTAGACAATGGCCCATTACTGGGTTCATCTTCAAAGCCCTTCCAGAACTTGACAGAGCATATACTCTGTTGGTATAGCCTTTGAAAACCCAGGGATACCTCCACACCAGGAGGAAAAAAGCACTCATTAATTGATTAACTGGAGTAGGGTTTTAGTAAAAGAGAGAATAGCTGTCTGCAAGAAATATCCAAGTGGTAGAGTCAGGACCCAGATGGGACCATGGTAGCAAATATTGTACCAGAGACCTCTGTTCTTCAAATAACCCAAACCACAGGACTAAACCATCTCAACTACACAAGAAACTAGCTCTTCATTAGTAGTTTTGGCCAATAGATCGATGAGGTTAATGACTTTAGTGGCCACTGCTTTGAGAGAGAGAGAGAGAGAGAGAGAGAGAGAGAGAGAGAGACAGAGAGACAGAGAGACAGAGAGACAGAGACAGAGACAGAGAGACACAGAGAGACAGAGAGACACAGAGAGAGACAGAGACAGAGAGACAGAGATATAGAGAGACAGAGAGAGAATGGGAATGAGTTTAGTGCCTTGGCTTGTCATTAGCCATTGACAAAAGCATAACCATCCATCCCGCCGCATTCTAAGGTAGAAGGTATGCGTAATTTTGTGCTATGTATGAAGAGGTTCTGCAAGTTGAAGTGAGAGATACACTTATGTGTGTGAAGGATCTGTGAGTGTTTTCATTATTTTGGTTTGGGTATGTGGCACTGTTGCTTTTTTTTAAGCATTGGTGAGGGTGGCTGCCCTTCATTTGATGGGCCAGAGCTTCCTCCTCACCTCATGCTACCATCGATTTTTGTCTATTTTAATCTCATTGCCATTTCTCTTCCTTTCCAATATATTTGTCCCTCCTACCATACATGTAAATTTATTGTTGCACAGTTGAGATTTCCATGTTGTTGTGAAGGAGTGTTCTGGTTATTTCATGATGTAGTCTAGTTGAAATTTCAAGATTATGTTAATATCCAACTGAAAAAAATTTCCAGACCAAGTAGTGATGACAGATAGTGGCATACTAGGGTCACATACATTTATAGCTGGAATACACCACAGAGATTAATGCCATATTTTACATGTGAAAAGACTGAGGCCCAATGAGATTAAGTGAATTGGCCATGGTCACTCAGGTACTACAATGGTGTGCAAATTAACTAGGACAAAGTAATTAAATTTATTGACTTATGCAATAAGGCTTACAAATGTTTATATCCTTAAAGCTTTTTTTTTTAATTTGAAAAGGTCATATAACCAAATTTATTGCAAAAAGACCCACAATCCTAGTAATTGCCTTATCGATAGGATTTCTGGTAGCGAGCCCGGGCTCCAGGGCCACCAAACTTCTTGGATTCACAACTCCTAGGGTCAGCCACCAGCAGAGTTCGGTCATATTGGATAAGGATGTCTTTTATTTCCTTCTTGGAGGCCTCATCCACATACTTCTGGTAATAGGCCACCAGGGCTTTAGAATAGCGTAAATCTGGGCTACGTGGCCTCCTCCTTTCACATGGACCCGGATGTCGACTCCAGCAAAACGTTCCTTGCCTAGTAGGAGGACAGGCTCGAGCAGCTTGTACTGCAGGGTACAAGGCTCAATCATCTCCAGGGGTCGCCCATTCACCTTGATCAGCCCATTGCCTCTCTTGCAATGAGCCACAGCAGTGGCTGTTTTCTTTCTCCCGAAGACCTGGCCGGACTGGAGTGGCCCCTTGGACGGCATGCTGCCGGCGGGCAGTGCAGGCCCAGAATCAGACTGGAGACACAGGAAGCAGCGAAGGAGGTGGTGGTGGAAGCCGGAGACTGGAGCTCCTCACCCGCGCGGCGCCCAAGCACAAAAGCTCCTTAAAGCTTTTTAACATGTAATATGTCCTCCTTTTGCTGCAGTTACTTGTCTTATACAGTTTAGCATTGAGTTCCCAAGATTCTGACACATTCTACCATCCAATCAAAATCCTGCTAGTTGGAGTGGCTAGGTGGTGCGGTTAATAGAGCACCAGCCCTGGAGTCAGGAGGACCTGAGTTCAAATCCGGCCTCAGACACTTAACACAAAAAAACTAGCCGTGTGACCTTGGGCAAGTCACTTAACCCCAATTGCCCTCCCAAAAGCAAAACAAACAAACAAACAAACAAAAAATATCCTGCTAGTTGTTGTCTGCAGACCCCTCTAGGTCACTTTTCTTTCTTCTTCAATGAATTCAGCTTACAGTTCTTCTCTCCTCCATAACCCCTGCCTTCATCCTAGATTTCAACATATATATTGCCTTTCCTTCAAACACTTAAATCACTCAGTCCTCAACCTACTCACTTCCTATGACCTACTCCATTACTTCTCATCAACTACCCATAAAAATGGTCATCCCCTTCAACTTGCCATTGCCCACAAATGTACCACTTTGACATTCAAAAATTCTGAAATCCCCTTGTCTGACCATAACCTACTGTCTTTTTGCCTGTTCCTAAGCCTTCCCTTACCAAACCCTACTCTTAGTACATACTATGACCTCCAATTCCTTAATCCTTCTGTTCTCTCACAGGCCATCACCCCTGCTTTTTAGACATTTCAGACTGGATGTCTAATAGACATCTTAAATTCAACATATCCAAAGCCTAACTCATTATCTTTCCCTTTCACCCCTCTAAACTTTCCTATTATTGTCTAGGGCACCACCATACTCCCAGTCCCTCAGACTCACAATCTAAGCATCACTTGGGTTCCTCATTACCTCTCACCTCCTTCCCCATCCAATCTGTTGATAAGGCCTATGGATTTCACCTTTGCAATATCTCTTGAGTATGCCCCACTTTCTCCTCTGACACAGGCCCTCATTACCTCATGCTTAGACTACAACAATAGCCTGCTGGATACCCTCCTCAAGCCTCTCCCTACTCTGGTCTAGCCTCCATTAGCCTTCAAAGTGGTTTTCGGTCTCATCATTGAACTGAAACTGTTCCCTCCAAAGTTATCAGGGACCTTTTAATTATCAAATATAAAGGACCTTTTCTCAATCCTCATCTTTCCTGACCTCTTTTCAGTATTCTTCATGTTCCATTTTTTGACTCCATGTGAATTTATTGACCATTCCCCATACCTTGAATGCTTTTCTTCCTGGCTTTTGCTCTTAGTTTCTCTGGTTTCTTTCAAGACTCAGCTTAAATTTACCTTCTTCAAGAGGCCTTTCTTAGAACTCTCCACTTCTTATGTTCAGACTTTTTGTGACTCCATTTGGGGTTTTCTTGGCACAGGTACTGGAGTGGTCTGTCATTTCCTTATCATTTTATAGATGAGGAAACTAAGGCAAACAGATTAAGTGACTTTTCCAGGATCACACAGCTAGTAAGTGTCATGGATTTGAACTCAGGTCCTCCTCACTTTAGACCCAGCACTCTATACACAGTGCCACTTAGCTGTCTCTGCCAGTTCTAAAGACTTCCTCTTTCAGATACCTTCCATCTATCCTATATAAATCTCATATGACCTAGTTATTTACATGTTGTCTCACCCATTAAAATGTAAGCCACTTAAGGTTAGGGACTCTTTTTGCCTTTCTTTGTGTCCCGCTGTTTTGCATAGTGCTTGGCCTATGGTTATCATTTAATACATGATTATTGACTAATTAGTTTTTCTAGTTCTATTGCTACCTATCTACCATTCTTCACTCTCCATTTCTGGATCATTATTCAACTCTTGTCCCCTAAATGTGGTTGTCTACTTAAGCTGTGACCTAAGTACTCTGTCCTAGGCAGCTGGTGACCCAGTATATAGAGCACTAGAAGATCTGAGTGAAAATTCAACATGAAACCTACTAGCTGTCTGACTCTGGACCAGGGTCAAACCTTAATCTCTGCCTCTGTTTTCTTAACTATGAAATGGAGATAATAATAGCATAGACCTCTTGTATTTATTGTGAGAATCAAAGGATATATTTGTAAAACTCTTAATACAATGCCTAGCACATTGTAGGTCCTTAGTAAAACCAGCCTTCCTTCCTTCCTTCCTTCCTTCCTTCCTTCCTTCCTTCCTTCCTTCCTTCCTTCCTTCCTTCCTTCCTTTCTCCTTTCCCCTTCATTATCATTAGATATTCATGCTCCCATCATTTCAATTAAATTTTTTATGCAAATACTAAAATTGAATATTCAGCTCTAATATCAGTTCTGAACTTTACTTATCATCACCAGTTGACTGCTGGAAATTCTTCTTGAATGGCATTGCAAACTCAATGTCCCAAAGAGACCTGATTATCTTCACTTTAACCCCATTTCTTCTTCAAAAGTTCCTATTTCTTCTTTTTTTCTATTTTCTCACAACCTGTCTCCTTCTATGAATTCATATGATCAATAGACTTATTCATTGCCTTTTGTTTGATCTATTGTAATAGCCTTTGAACTGTCTGTCTCAATTCCATCAACTCTGCCTTCAACATGACTACCAAAATAGTCTTCCTAAGTAAGTCACAGTAATGGTCATGGTACTTTCCTGCTCAAGAACCTTTATTTGTCCCCTAGGGGCCCCAGTAAAACATATGAAGTCCTCAGCCTCGTGTTTAATGCCCTCTATAATTTATTGACAATCTAACTTCCCAGACTTTTTTCATATTACTTCCCTTTACTCTCAAGATTCCAGTAAAAATGCCCATTTGTTTCCTAAACTCACTATTCTATCTCCACTCTCTTTGCATTTGCACACTGCTCTCCATGCCTGGAGTTACTTTGTCTTCAGTTATTTCTCTTAAAATTCTTGTGACTTTCCTCTCAGGTAGGGTAGTCATTCCTCTATGAATCCTGTATAACTCCCCTCCCCAATTGTTAGTGCTGTCTTCTGTATCAAACCACCTAGTATTTACAATTTTGTATATTTTGCTAATTTCCAGTAGACTATAAATCTCTTGATGACAAAGATCTTTTTTTTAAATCCTCAGTATCCACACAACACATTATACATTGAAGAGAGTGGCAGAAATCTGTTTTCTTTGGTCTAATAAAGGAATTTTTGGTGATGAGTTCTCCTCTCTCAATACAGATTAGCAACTGCTTTGCAATATAAAGAGCCTTGTACATAGTAGACCCTTAATAAATGTTCATTAAATTAAACTGAGTCGTGATTCTGCTGAAATGTCTTCAGTGCCATCCCACGTTTATTTGTATAAGAATGCAAGAATATAAGAAAACCATGTTTTGGGTTTGGGTCACAAGATTCTTCGTAGCATTGACTGTCCAGTAGACATCTTAAATTCAATACATCCAAACCAGAAATCATTAGCTTTTCCCCTATGCCTTTTCCCCACCTACTACCTTCTCTTTTATTGTAAAGATCAACAGCATCCTCCTAGTCCCTCTGGCTCACAACCTAGGAGTCGTCTCATACTCCTTCCCATCTCTCATCCCCCATGTGCAAGCTATCACTAGGTCTATAGATTCCATCTCTGTAACATCTCTCCAGTATGCCTCCTCTCCTCCAACATTGCTGCCATTCTATTATAGGCCTTCACCTCACACCTGGACTACTGCAATAGCCTCCTGGTGGGTCCGCCTGCCTCAGGTCTCTCTCCATTCCAATCCATCCTTTATCCAGGTGCCAAAGTGATTTTCCTAAAGCACAGGTGTGATCATGTCACCTCCATACTCAGTAAACTCCAGTGGCTTCCTGTTGCCTCCAGTAGCAAGTACAAAATGCTCTGTTTGGCATCCAAAGCCCTTCATGATCCAGCACCCTCTTACCTTTCTAGTCTTACACTTTAGATGTAGTGAGGCTGACCTCCTGGCTCTTCCTTGAATATGACACTCCATCTCTTGGCTCCAGGAATTTTCTCTAGCTGTCCCTCATACCAAGAATACTCTCCCTCTTGCTCCAACCATTGCCTTGCCTGTTTTCCTTTAAGTTACCACTAAAATTTCATCTTCTACAGGAAGGCTTCCATAACTCCTCTTAATTCCAGTGCCTTCATTCTGTTAATTTTTTTCTGAGAGGGTAAGGTAAGGCAATTAGGGTTAAGTGACTTTCCCAAGGTCACACAGTTGGTAAGTGTGTCGAGTGTCTGATGTCGAATTTAAACTCAGGTCCTCCTGACTTCAGGGCCCATGCTCTATTCACTGCACCACCTAGCTGCCCCTCCCTCTGTTAATTATTTCCTACTTATCCCATCTATAAGTTGCTTGTTATCTCTTTGCATGTTGACTGCCCTGTTAGATTATGAGCTCCTTGAGGACAGGAATTGTCTTTTGCTTCTTTTTTGTATCCCAAACACTTCCCGCAGTGCCTGAGACATGGTAGTGCTTAATAAATATTTATTTCCTTGAATGAATGAATGAATGAATGAATGAATGAATCATTTCATCTCATTTGGACTCATTGAAAACTCCTGTTGTATCTAGCAAGCTTATAAGATCATAGATTTATAACTGAAAGGGAACTCTACATCCATCTAATGCAATCATCTAATTTTACAAATATGGAAAATGAGGTTCAAAGAAATTAAGTGACCTATTAAAACTCACACAGCTCATTAGGTATTAGAGGTGGGATTCAGATCTCGATCTTCACTACAGTTCTGGCACTCCATCCACTTATGGGCTGAAGGCCAAACCCCACCCACCTTTTATTTTTGTATGGCCCCATGAGCTTTCCTTGAATACCATCTCAGCAGCCATACAAAAGCAGGCAGTAGACCATATTTGGCCTTCTTGCTGTAGTTTGTCAACCCCTGAATCCACACTGTCTTCTAAAATATGTAACCCTTCTGTCTTTGCTTCTGATTTGCCAGTCTTTGTGACCATGTTCTCATGGTTCCATGTACTGACCCTCCCCCTGCCCTTTTTTTAACCCCTTCAGTTGCTTTTCCCAATTAGAATGCAAGCACCTATGGAGCAGGGAATGTCATTCTTTTTGTTGTGTTTGTATCCTCAGTGCTTGGCACAGAGTACATGTTTTTAAAAAAAATGTTTATTAAATTGTGTTATTGGATTAGTGCAGTGCATGGCGCTTAGAAAGGTACGTAATACATGTTTGTTGCCTAGTTTGCTATTAGTTAACAGGGTACACAATTTTTAAAAGGTTATGACAACTCCATCTTGAATCCTGACTTGAAGTCTTTTTTTATGCACCCAAAGGATACGAGCTGAACACTTTGTATTTTCCTTGCTGCCAAGTGAAATAGAAAGAACATAAGATCAAGAGTCAGAATCTTGGGGTCTTGCCATGTAGGCATGTTACTTCTCCCCTGTGGTGCTGAGGGTCTTTAACTATAAAAGACGGGCCAGACTAGATGATTTCTTAAGGACCCTTCCAACTGGAGTATCCTGAAATCCAGGAACTTAGATAGTGTGATGATTTTCAATATGTACAAATATTCCAGGTTGCTCAAAGCAGCCCAGAGTTCTGGGAGAGTTCAAGTTACTTTTGTGCTCAGTTGGTTTAAGCCCTTGTGCTAAGTGAGATGTTCCGATGTCACAAAGAGCTCATTGTTTTACCCTGAAACACTGGGTATATCTGAGGTGCAGCACAGTTTTCATAGTAACTAAAATATTCATTCTGCAAATATTTGTTTTTTTCTTCCATTTTTCTCTCTGTGAAACAAAATATATTTTCACAAAACTGTTCCCCTTTCCTCCACCCCCCCGAGAAATGCTTGTCTTATTTTTAAGCAATTCTGCAGATCGTGTTTGCTAAGCAGTGCCAAATGGGAGTTCTTCTTGACTTGTTTAGTTTGAGGACTTGATTCATAAAATTTGGCACAAAAGGCACATTATGGTAATTATACCTTCAAGAGTTTCACTAAGAATGTTGCAAAGGGGGGGAAAGTACATTGGAATCATGTAGCAACAGATTGGTTGGCCTATTAGAGGTTATTATAGCTTTCCTCTGTCCCCTGGTCTCGACCTTGCTAGATAAAACAAAGAGATGCTTACGGGGAAAATCTTAGGCCTGACAAGCCAGTTCCTGCCATGGTGGTGACATAGCTTTGGAAAGTGGCATTTGGAAGGGAAACACATTGCCTGAGTTACAAAGCAACTGCATCTCATTTGTAGCTGCTCCAGGGTTTTAATTAAAAAAGAAAAAAGAGAGAGAGAAAAAACAAAAAACCACAACAACCAGATCTAGCTCCCAAGTAAAAAAAAACAAAACAACAACTTATTCTTTGAGATAGAAATATCAGTAAACTTCTGGTTTCCCTAGATACCCATGCAAACATATGGTGTTGAAATACTGAGTTGAATTTAGCAGAGCTGCTAGAAAAAAAGTTTGGTTCTACAAAGTAGTGATTAGAAAAGTCACTTGTTCATCTCAGAAAAGTAGTATTCAGTCCATTTGGTGTCCATTTCTCAAGAGGAGCAGCTAGGAAATCGTGAATGCACTCAGACACTTCTCAGTCCTTCTAGGCTGCTGAAGGAATAACACTGATTACTTGGCATGGGCTTACAGGTCTAAGACTTTTGGAGGGATGCTTGGCAAGAAGGTCCTTGAAATGTTATTTTTCAGCTGCGAGATGGGTGAGGCAATTCAGCCTTGACCATGAGAACCCTGTTAGTGGGGTAGAACATTTATCCTTTACTTGAGTCTATGACCATTTGGATCCCTGAATCTAGTATTATCAAGTGATAGGGAAACAGTAATTTACCCTTAGAATATTTGCTAGAGCATATAGATCAATGTAGGCCCACCATCATTGTTGGCTCTTTTCCTTCTTCCCTTTCCTTCTTCCTGACACACATTAAGGGACTCGGGGATGTATCCATTGAATGATATAACCTAGGATTGTAAAAGGACCTTGGAAGTTATTTTCAAACCATCACCCTTAATAGAGGAATTCCTTCTACCTTCTCCCAAGATGTTTTGGTCATACTTACCTGAAGTGAAAACTCATTTTTGGTAAATGAAAACGATTGACTCACCTGGACATGAACATCATGTTTGTCCATTACTCAAGTGGAGCTGTGATCTTATCATTTTGGATAATTCCTCCACCAGTACTTCTCGAAACTCATTCATATATGCTCATCCTATGCAACTCCTGTCCATAACTACCACCAATTATTCCATAGGGAGTCCTCTAATTAGATTGGAAGCCTTACTATGCATCATTTGACATTGTGTGAGTGCCAGCTGTTTATTCCTAGCTTTCTTTTTTATATTTAGTATTTTATTTTTCACACAATTACATATAAAATAATTTTAAACATTTATTTTTAAAACTTTGAGTTCCAAATTCTCTCCCTTCTTCACTCCCCACCCTCCCCCATTGAAAAGGCAAGCAGTTCAATATACATGGGTAGTCATGCAAAACATTTCTATATTAGTCATATTGTGAAAGAAAAAATAGAGCAAAAAAAACCTCAAGAAAAATAAAGTAAAAAAAGTATACTTCAGTCTATATTCAGATACCAGCATATCTTTCTCTGGGTATGGATAGCGTTTTTCATCATAACTCCTTCAGAGTTGTCTTGGATCATTGTATTGCTGAGAATAGCTAAGTCATTCACAGGTGCTTATTTTACAATATTGTTGTTACTTTGTACATGGTACATTTTATTTTGCACCAGCTTATGTAAGTCTTCACAAGTTTTTATGAAACGTCCTGCTCAGCATTTCTTAGAGTGCAGTAGTATTCTATCACAATCACATAGTAAAATGTGTTAAGCCATTCCCCAGTTGATGGGCATCCCCTCAACTTTCAATTCTTCGCCCCAGAAAAGAGCTGCTATAAATATTGATGTACATATAGATCCTTTTCCTTTAAAATACATCTCTTTTGGGATACACACCTAGCAGTGATATTGCTAGGTCAAAGGGTTTGAGTGATTTTATAGCCCTTTGGGCATGGTTCCAAATTGTTCTACAGAATGGTTGAATCAATTCACAACTCCAACAGTGCATTATTGTTTTATTTTTCACACATCCCTTCTAACATTTGACATTTTCCTTTTCTGTTCTATTAGCCAATCTAGTAAGTATGAGGTAGTACCTTAAAATTCTTTTCATTTGCATTTTTCCAATCCATAGCATTTTTTTTCCTGTGACTTTATAGCTTTGATTACTTCATCTGAAAACTGTTCATATCTTTTGATCTTTTATCAATTAGGGAATGGCTCTTATTTTTATAAATTTGACTCAGTTCTCTATGTTTGAAAAATGAGAACTTTATAAGAGAAACTTGCTTCAAAATTCTTTTCACTGTTACTATTGCTAATTATATTTCACTCTATCCTATTTTCCTCCCTGTTTATTCTATTCTTTCTCTCCTTTCATCCTGTCCCTCCTCACAAGTGTTTCGCTTCTGACTCTTCCCTTCACCAATCTGCCATCCCTTCTATCACTTTCCCCCTTCTCTTATCCCCTCCCCTCTCACCTTCCTGTAAGGTAAGATAGATTTTATACTAATTGAATGTGTATATTATTCCTCTTTAAGACAATTCTGATGATAGTAAAGTCCATTCACTATCCCTTACCTCCCCCTTCTTCCCCTCCACTGTAAAAGTTTTGTCTTGTCTCTTATGTGAGATGTTATCCTATTCTACCTCTTCCTTTCCCTTTCTCCCAGTATATTCCTCTCTTACCCCTTAATTTAATTTTTTGAGATATCCCTTAATATTCAGCTCACACCTGTGTCTTCTGTCTATATATACTCCTTCTTGTGGGGAGCCAAAGAGGCTTGTCCCAGGACTCTGATAATTACCCTGATATCAGTGGACCTGAATGTCAAAGACCTCTTTGAGATGCCACTTTTCACTAAGTCAGCTCCTGAGTTCTTTTGATATGGATTACATTTATAAGGATGGTGCTTGAGTTCTGAGGCCAACGGGCTCTGCCCCAAAACTTTAGTTGTTCAAAACCTAAATATTTGAATTTTTAGGTGGTCAGTTCCTATGCAGATGTACTTGATGATGTGGCTTTGGCTTCAGGCCTTGAAGCCAGCTCTCAAGAACATCCTTTGTGATGTGACTGCATATGAAAGGAGGTAACTGACTTTTCCTAAGACTTTCTGGCACCTAGAACACAAAAGACCTTACTGATATGCTAGTTCCAGGATATGACAGACTAAGATAATGATAAGAATACTTGAGTCTTTTTTGTCTCCTTGCTCTATAAAAACCTTGTCCTAAGAATCAATAAATGGAGTTCATCGTTCTTCCTTGAACTACCCACACAGCCTGGTCATTTCTTATTCATGTCTCTGGATCATGCTAAGTGCTGGACACTGAGCAGCCCACGGCACCTTCTAACTGCCCTTATAATAAGAAAGCTCTTATGAGTTACAAGTATCATCTTCCCATGTAGGAATGTAAAAAGTTTAACCTTATTAAGTCCCTTATGATTTCTCTTTCCTGTTTACCCTTTTATGCTTTTCTTGAGTCTTGTATCTGAAAGTCAAATTTTCTTTTCAGCTCTGGTCTTTTCATCAAGAATGCTTGAAAGTCCTCTATTTCATTGAATGTCCATTTCTGCCCTTGAAAGATTATACTCAGTTTTGCTTAGTAGGTGATATGTAGTTGTAATCCTACTTCCTTTGCTCTCTGGAATATCATATCTCCAATCATCTGGTTTTTTAATGTTGAAGCTGCTAAATCTCGAGTTATTTTGACTGTGACTCTCTGATACTTGAATTGTTTCTTTCTGGCTGCTTGCATTATTTTCTCCTTAACCTGAGAAGTCTGAAATTTGGCTATAATATTGCTTGCAGTATTCATTTTGGGATCTCTTTCAGGAGGTGATCTGTGGATTCTTTCAATTTCTACTTTACTCTCTTGTTCTAGCATGTAAAGACAGTTTTCCTTGATAATTTCTTGAAAGATGATGTCTAGCCTCTTTTTTTTCCCTGGCTTTCACGTAGACCAGTAATTTTTGAATTATCTGCCTTGGATCTACTTTCCAGGTTAATTGTTTTTCCAATGAGATATTTAACATTGCTTCTATTTTTTCATTTGTTTGCTTTTATCTTGTTGTTTCTTGATTTCTCATAAAGTCATTAACTTTGATTTGCTGAATTCTCATTTTTAAGGAATTATTTTTTTCAGTGAACTTTTATACCTCCTTTTCCATTTGGCCAATTCAACTTTTTAAGGATTTTTTTTTTTCCCAGTGAAATTTTGTGCCTCTTTTTTCATTTGACCAATTCTACTTTTTAAGACATTCTTCAACTCATTGGCTTTTGTTAACCTTGTTTACTGTTTAGCATAGTCTTTTTTTTAAGATCTTATTTTTTTAGTATGTTTTTTGTGTCTCCTTTACCAAGCTGTTGACTTGTTTTTCATGATTTTCTTGCGTCACTCTCATTTGTCTTCCCAATTTTTCCTCTACCTCTCTTACCTGATTTTTTTTCAGGTTATAAAGAAAGATTGTATTGGATGGAATGAACAGTGGGAAAGAGGAAACACAATCAAACAAGAAAAAGAGAGAGAGCAGGTAGTTTTCTTCAATCTGCATTCAAACTCTGTTCTTTCTAGTTCTTTCTCTGAATGTAGACATCTCTCTCCATCATGACTCTCTCTCCATCATGGAGTTGACTTATAACCCTGCATTGCTGAGAAGAGTCCAGTCTATCAAAATTGGTCATCATGCATATGTTGTGTCTGTAATTGTGTATAAATTTCTCCTGGTTCTGCTCTTCTCACTCAGCATCAGTTCATATAAGCCTTTCCAGGTAAATATGAAGTACATGTGCTCTTTGTTTCTTATAGCATAATAGTATTTCATTACATTCATATACCACAACTTGTTTAGCCATTCTTCAATTGATGGGCATTCCCTTAATTTCCAATTCTTTTCCACCACAAAAAGAGCTGCTATAAATATTTTTACACATGGGTCTTCCCCCCACTTCTATGATTTCTTTGGGATACAACCGTAGAAGTGGTATTGCTGGGTCAAAGGGTATGAAATTATTTATAGCCCTTTGGGCATAATTCCAGATTGCTCTCCAGAATGTTTGAATCAGTTCACAACTCCACCAACAATGCATTAGTGTTCCAATTTGTCCACATCCTCTCCAGCATTTGTCATTTTCCTGTTTTGTCATTTTAGCCAATTTGACTTGTGAGATGTGTCTCACCTGATTTTCAAAATACTTTTTGAGCTGTTCCATGGCCTGAGACCAATTTATATTTTCTTGAGGCTTTGGATATAGGAGCTTTGACTTTTCTATCTTTTTCTGAGTGTTTGTTTTGATCTTCCTTGTCACCATAGTAACTTTCTATTGTCAGAATTTTTTTTTTGTTGTTTACTTATTTCCCCAACCTATTACTTGACTTTTTAACTCTTTGTTAAAGTAGAGCTCTGCTTCCAGGCTGTCCCACACATCAGGAGTTTTGTGCAGATATACTTCAGAGATACTTCTAGTCACCTTAATTTTCAGTTCTTCCAAGATTGTGTGATCTAAGGAGAGGTGTTTACTCCTCTTCTGGCATGTCCTCTGATCTGTGAGTGTAGCAGCAAGCACCCTAGCATAAGCAGGGTGTCTGCCAACACAGGTTCTTAGATCTGCTTTTCTAAAGGAAAGCAACTCAAAATGGGTTAACAATCTTGCTTTGCTCAAACATATGTATATCATTTACCTAGTCCAGGGGAAAAAGGTCAGCACCCCGAACTTTAGAGAATACAAGAAAGTTACAAGCAGACAGAAAAACAGATCAGCAGACAGGCTTCCAGCTGTCTGACCATTACATCCTAGTCAGTTACCAGAGAGGGAAGCACCAACATCTGGGTTTTCAAAGCCAGGGGGCTCAATGGCTGCCCACAGTCTCATCTGGTCAAATCACACAACTTTTCTCAAAGTGAGCCCCAAAGCAAAATCTCACATCAGGGTATATATAGCCTCCTCCTGGCTCAGAGAATGTCACAACCCTCTTGACCCACTGCCCAATCACAAAGCAACAAAATGTGGTCATTCCTGAAAAATTCTTCATTGGCAATATACTGCAGCCTATTTATTCTCTGTGCCTCGCTATTGTCTTGGGGGTGACCTGAAACTTATTTCTTTATAGACTGTTATATTCCATGACTCATAACCATAAAACATCCCTGGGAGACTCTTAATACTGAAAATATGGGTTATTGTTTTACAGTAAAAATTTTGAGTCATTAAAAATACTGTGCAGTTGCTCTAAGGCAATCCAGATTACTTTCCTTTGACTCTTCAATTCTGGATCCAGCTCATTGGCCATCCATTGTGATTGTCCAGATATGTTGGGTTGTCCAAAGTCTGGACAATAGACATTCTTGGTTTTTCCAGGGTGTGGACAGTTAGGTTGTGTTAGTCTGAATCTCGTTTAAGGGGTAATGTAATGTTCCGTCTCAATGCAGATTTTTCACAACAAAACAAAATGATGAACATGCTTTTTCAATGAAGCCCCACTTTCAGAGTCCTTCCCTTTTCCTTCCCAAGGAGGAGCCATTCCTAGTTGATGAATTTGCCTGCTGATGCATAGAGAGTATGGACTTCAGAAGATTTTCTTTCTTATTTGCAATAAAGCTTGCTGGTGGCTCTTGCACATTTTAAATTTTGGTCTTCTGCAATGTGAAGAGAAAGACTAAGAAAATGGAGCTTTTACCTCAGGAAATAAAACTGAAAGAAGCCAGGGAGAAGAACAAGGAAGAAGCTCCAGATCGATGGAAAAATGAAAAAGAAAAAACAAAACATAGAGACATCTCAGCATTCCTGACCACCTTTCCCAGAGAGAATGAAACAAGGAATGAGTGCTGAGAAGGAGCCTGTAGCTCACCCAGTTTAGCCCCCTCACTTTGTAAGCAAAGAAATAGGGACCAAGGAAATGATGTGACTTATCCAAGGTCCCATGAGTTAGTCTTAGAGAGCTCTGCCACTGGGCCTCAGGACTCCAGGGAAGACAGTCTCCCACCATGATGGAAAAATCCTGTCATTTGTCCAAATTGTCTGAGGAGCAAAAATATTACACTAGGAAACCCAGTGGGCTTGTCTTCAAGAATAAGTTATTCCATGTAATCCAGAGAGACCCAACACAGAGAAAAAGGTCATGACCAGTGGGAGTTCTTAGTGATCCCTTTCCAGGTGCTCGTAAACCAAATGAATTTTTTTTTTTTTGGCAAAGTATATTGAGGACATGGGGACATGGATCAGTCTTGTGATGTTATCACTGTAGGGAACTCCCGAATGAAAGACATTCCTCCATCAATGCAGATAGGCACCTTCTCTGTGTCTTAGAGTATTAGAGAGCTGCCCATAGCACTGGGAGATTAAGTGATTTGGTCAGGGTCACACCATCAGTCTATGTCAAAGAATCCAAGTTGTCCTGCCTTTAGGCCAGCTCGCTATCCATTTTACCAGCACATATAACACACACACACACACACAGCACACACATTTCTATATATGTATATATAAGAATACATCATATGCATAAGTGCTAGACATGTGTATGCATACATATATGTGGAATCGACATTCACTCATATAAATACATATTTTATGCACATGTGTCCACATATAAGTGTACTACCATATACAATATAATGTACAGTATATATACATGTATTATACCAATAGAAATATACATTTATTAGCTATATGTATGTACACGCACACAATATATATGCACATATGAATGAAGTGTATATATGTATGTATGTGTATGAACATATTTACATATAAAATATTATTGCATACATTTAAATATATGTAAATAATAATAATAATATTAATAATAATAATACAGCTAGGTGCCACAATGGATACAGTTCCCTACCTGAAGTCTGGAAGGCTCATCTTCCTAAATTTAAATCCAGTCTCAGACATTTACTAGCTGTGTGACCCTGGACAAGTCAATCCTGTTTGCCACAGTTTCCTCATCTGTAAAATGCACTGGAGAAGGGAATGGCCAACCACTGCAGGACCTCTGTCAAGAAAACCCCAAATGAGGTCACAAAGGGTTTAATATGAAAAATTTCAACATTCAAACAAAAATCTGAAAAATGACTGAAAAGCAAGAAATAATAGCTACATTTACATAATGATTACTATCTGATAGGCACTGTACTAAGTGCTTTACATTTATTGTCTCATTTGGTCCTCACAACAACCAGGGAAGGTAGGTGCTATCATTCTCCCCATTTTACAAATGAGGAAACTGAGGCAAATAGAGATTAGATGACTTGCTCAAGTCATATAGATAGTAAGTGTGTTTGAGGCTGGATTTGAATTCAGGTCTTTGTGTGTAGTTATTTACTCTAGCATTTCTTCTTGTAGCAAAGATCTTGAAGGAAAGTGGGTATCCATTAATTGGAGACTGGCTAAACAAATGGTGGTATATAAAACTAATGGAATATTATTGCACCATTAAGTATTGATAAATATCCAGAGAAGCTGGGGAGGACCTGTATGCACTGGTGTAGAACAAAGTAAGCAACCAGGAGAACAATATGCATGCTGACTACAATAACATAAAGATAAACAACACTGAAAGGTTTCAGAATCCTGTTAAATGTAATGGCCAACCAGGACTTCAGAAGACTGAGGGGGAGAGGTGTCTCCTGACTCTCAGCAGAGAGGTGAAAGACATGAAGGGTGGATTGCATCAGACATTTTCACATTTGATTGGGTGATGATTTATTTTGCTTGACTATACTTATTTGTTCTAAGGGAAGATTCCTTGGGAGGAGGGGAAGGTCATGGAAAAGAGTCACTGGGAAGTGATAATGATTTTTTTTTTTTTGCTTTTTGGAGGGCAATTGGGGTTAAGTAACTTGCCCAAGGTTACACAGCTAGGTTTTTGTTTGTGTGTGTTAAGTGTCTGAGGCCGGATCCGAACTCAGGTCCTTCTGACTCCAGGGCCGGCGCTCTACTCACTGCCGCCACCTAGCCGCCCCCGATAATGATTTTTTAAAAAATGTACCAATAAGACATTTAAAAAGGGAAAAAATAGGACATGGCATAACTTCATTTGCTTAAAAGGATTACTAAACTGAGAGATGAATCATGGAGGACATAGACAAAATAGATGCCACAGTTGGGTTATACCTGCTTTGGTTAGGGGGTTCCCATATTGGGACCAGATCTGAGAAAGATCAGAGGAGGGAATGCAGGTTCTTTGAAGGTATGAAACAATGACATTCTGGGGATAGTGAAGGAGACAAAATGAAACTTAGGGAGCACATTACAAAAGCAACCATGTAGAAAAAGTACTAGACGGTTCCCCAAAGCAAAACTAAAATCACTGGGGTGAAGCTGTTTGACTTAATAGTCAAGAACTATCTAATCATTAGAAAGATTCAAAACAGAAGTGTCTCATAGAGAGGTTGAAATGTTGTCCATTCTCCAGAGCTTCTGGTTCCCTGGGTTTTAATTTCATTGATTACAGTACATGTGTAGAGTTTGGTTAGGACTTTAAGCCGTAACATTCTATGCTTATATCTATAGGAATTAATAGAATTCAGCTCTGGTTTCCAACTAATTATATTAGCATTCTTACTTAATTTGATTATAATCCATAAAGTGAATTAAGGCAAAATATGGAGTAGACTTTGGGGGGAGAAGGGGAATAATAAATAATGTGTGACACATCTGTGTAATATGTTTATTTTGTTAAAGTATGTGTTAGGAAAATGGAGAATGTGTGGAAAATGGTGGAGTAGGGAAAACATATTATGTGATGCTTGGGAACTGTACTAAGGAAGTCAGAATTCAAAAGGGCAACTGAATTTAGGATATTTGGCAAGATGCAAGTTTTCAAAATTCATCACTACATTGATCAGAAAATGTTATCACCTGAGTGACTTAGACATTGACCTAACTGATAACAGAGAACTGGACCAGATGAGTGTTTGAAATCCCTTCCAACCCTATGATTCCATGTCTGTTTCTTGCTACTATGATGTCACTTGGGAGTAAAACAACTTGTCTATGTCTACAGATGTATTCATTATCACAGCCTCTGGGAAAATATAAATGGTTTCAGGATGTCTGGAGCAATTTATGAACTTTTTGCTGTTACATTCCATCATCCCATTGGAGAAAACTCATCTGAAAGCCAGTGAAACCCCTCGACATGAAGCTCACTTTGTATTTTAACAAAATCAAACCAAGTCCCTCATCCCCACACACATATTCACATCTCCAAATAGCTTTTCCAAGTTAGCTTTCATGGGAATCCATATGTTTGAAAGACTCAAGAATTACACTTAATAAGCAACTTTTTTCTTTTCTTTTTAAAACAAATACTTTTTTCAAAAAAATATTTTATTTTCATTTTATATCATTGTGACTCCAAGAGAACTCTTTCTTGTAACAAATGACCAGAATCAAACTCAAAAAGAAATCAATATATTGGCCATGTCTTCAGATATATGCCTTATTCTGCATTGATAGTCTTCTATCTCTCCTCTGAGCACCAGGAGGTATGACCCACAATCAGTCCTTTAAAGTCACAATTGGACACTACCTTGATCATAAGAGGAAGCATTTTCAGTCTCCTTTTCCTTGGTCACCATCATGTGGCTATGTTGTTTTTAAAGACCATTGATTTGTATGTCACTATATCTTACTTTAATCTAATTTAACTTAATAAACATTTATTTGGCATCCCGTATGTGAAAGGGGGCAGCTAGGTGGCACAGTGGATAGAGTGCCAGGCTTGAAGTCTGGAAGGCTCGTCTTCCTGAGTTCAAATCCAGCCTCAGACGCTTACTAGCTGTGTGACCCTGGGCAAGTCACTTAACCCTGTTTCCTCATCTGTAAAATGAGCTGGAGAAGGAAATGGCAAACTACCCCAATATCTTTACCAAGAAAACACCAAATGGGGTCATAAGGGGTTGGACATCATTGAAAAATGATTGAAGAGCAATACCATGTGAAAGACACTCTCCTAAACACCAAAGACAAAATTATAGGTAATAGTATAGTCTCTTCCCACAGGAATCTTAAAGACTTATCAGTGTTATTGATATCTAGGATTCTTGCCCTTGGGACAAATTCACTTGAAAGGGGGATATGGAGTGTGAGTATGTAGATTATGACAACTACTATGGGGTGTTGAAATAGATTGGAGACTGAGGTCATGAGCATCAACAAAACTGGGAAATTGTGAGGCCAGGGCATTGGAAGGGGGCAGGCACTTGGGTAGAGAAGATTTTAAGCCTGATACTTAGCTTATTAGCAAGAACGAACAGTAAATAACCTGGAGGTTTGTAGGTTGGAGCAACAAGAATCTGGACAGGATGGATTGAATTTTTGAAGAGAAGTAGATAAAATCTGGAGAGCCTAGAAAATGAGAAGAACCAAGAGAACACTGTATACAGTAACGGCAATATTGTTTTAATAATGACTGAGAGAATAAGTTACTTTGACTATTGTAAATTCACAAGTTAATAAATGGCATGTGAAGAAAGATGCTCTCTGGATCCAGAGAAAGAATTGATAAATAGAAGTATGTATAGAATAATTTTATGTACATACACATATGTATGTATGCATGTGTGTTTATGTATAACTATTTGTATATATGTATGTATAATGATACACACATATATGTACATATGTATGTACATATACCTATATCTATGTCTAAAGATATACATCTCTAGCACAAAGGGGGAAGGGAAGAAAATATAATTTTCCATGATAATTTTGTTGTATGCTTGAAAAGAATAGCAACTTGTCCATAGCAGATTTGCAGTTTCATATGGACTCATCCTTTTTATTGTACTATGTTATGGAAATGCTTGTTTTATTCCATAAATTAAAAATAAAATAAAAAAAGAGAAATGGTTTCTGAGTAATAGTGACTCAGCAAGAGCCTGAACATGGCAATGAGACCAAGGAGTATGCCAAATCCTCCTACTAGTCATATGGGTGTGAGAAGATGAGCAGCCAGTACTGGGAAAAGGTTACAGGAGATGCTGGTGTCACTCTTTTAGAGAGTTGCTTAGAATCCTAAGAAGGTAATTGACTTGGTCAGGGTCATACCCAGTATATGTCAGAGATAAAGCTTTAAACTCACGTCTTCCAGACTCCATGGCTATATCTCTCCTTACTACCCCACTATGCTTCTCCAAGGACATGATAAGTACATTAAATCTTTTTGAAGGGTTACCATGTGGAAGAGAGATTAGACTTGCCTTACTTGACTCTGGAGGGCACTACTAGGAGAAATGGGTAAAACTTACAGAGAGAAAGACTTTAGCTCAATGCAAGAAAAATATGCTAATAGAATCAAAGAATTAATAGACTTTTAGAGTTAGCAGGTACTCCAGTTATAATCTAATCCACCCCCACCTAAAAGGAATCTCATTATAACATACCAATGGCCATCTAGCCTTTACTGAAGACCTCTATGAAAAACAATCCATCCACCACTTCCTGAGGCAGCCTCTTTACTTTTTGATAGCTCTTATTATTAGGAACATTTTCGTGACATCAAGCCAAAATTAGTACCCGTAAGAAAAGAAGTGGTCAAATGGGGGAAAAACAACATTGTATCAAATTTTTCATATAAGAATTTGGTACTCAATATATGCAGACAACTAAAACATATATACAACCAATAATATTGGTAGGTAAGTGGGCAAAGGATAGGAGCAAATAATTCTCAAAAGAACTGCAACCTATTAACAGTCATATGGAAGAATGCTAAAAATCACTAATAATAAGAGAAATTCAAATAAAAATGACCTTGAGATTTCACCTTATATCCAGGAAATTGGCAAGGAAGACCAAAGGTGGGAATAGTCAATGTTGGAGGAGACATGGGAAGAGAAGCACATTAGTGCATTGTTGGTAGAGCTGTAAATTATTGCAACCATTTTGGAAAGCAATTTGGAATTATGCAAATAAAGTGACTAAAATGTCTATACCAGAGCTTCTACTAGCAGGCTTACACCCCAAGAATGTCACTGAGAAGAGGAAAGTTTTCATACATACCAAAATAGTTATAATAATGCTCATTGTGGTAGCAAAAAATTTAAATGACAGCAAATTCCCATAAATTGGGAAATGCTTAAACAAATTATGGTACTTGAATGTAATGGAAAATTTCTGTGCTATAAAAATTACAGAAATAATAAACACAGAGAAGCATGGAAAGATCTATATGAACTGATAGAAAGTGAAGTACTCAGAGGCTACACACACATATATGTATATATGAATATGTACATGCACACACGCAAACATATATATATATATATAATATCTCACAATTATATGGAAGAATAATCAAATCACTGATAAAAAGAGAAATTCAAATAAAAATAACCCTGAGATTTCACCCAGGTAGATAGATAAATATGTGTATATTTGTATTTATAAACAATAACTATAATTATGCTCTTTTTGCATATTATCATTACCCACTAACAACCACAACTGCTCTGAAGAGATGTATTCCCTAGTAATAAATATATATACTTAGCAAAATCACATTAACATATTAGCAAGTATGATATTATATATTTCATTTTCATCTCTTGTACATTAATGCTGCCAAGAAGTGAGAAATATGTCTTATTTTTGAAGTCACTACTGTTTGCTGTTTTGATCAAAGTTCTGAGATTTTTCAGAGGTTTTTCCTTTTTGTTATTGTTATTTTCATTGCATGAATTCTTCTCCTGATTCTGTTCATTTCATTCTGTATCAGTTCATATATGTTTTCCATTATCTCCTCAGGTCTACCAGATTTGTCATTTTTATGGCATAACAAATATAACATTACACGCATATACTATAATTTATTTAGCCATTCCCCAGTTGAAGGGAAACCATTTTCCCTCAGCTTGTTGCTGCTATTAAAAGTTGATGTAGCTATTCTTGTACAAAAGGGTTCTTTCCCTCCGTGCATGATCTCCTTAGGATCTATGTCTAAGCATACATTTTCCTTCTAGAATTAACATTCCTAGGAAGAGATTCTAAAGTAACCTAGAAAGGGGAAGGATGTAAGAAAGAGAGCTGAATGAAAGCAATACTTCTTGGAAAACAGCATTACTACTTAAGGTTACTGGAATAAAAGAAGGGAGATGATGAAGGGTTGACCTACAGAAACAGAGGATTAGCCATAACACTCTTGGCTGAGCTGGGAAAGGGATTATAGTTTAAACAAATAAAAGAGAGAGAGATTAACAATAGAAATAAATTCAAGAAATTTGGGCTCCAGAAAGGTGATAAGGAAAAAAAGTTTCTGTTTCAGATTAGTAAAATCAAAATAAACATTATAGATAAAGTGATAAAGATCTATCTTCTGCTACTACCTTACAGATAAAGTGATAAAGCTCTGTCTTCTGCTATACCACCTTCAAAGTTCAATACTTCTCCAAAGTGTTGCAGCTATCTGAAAACTTTATCTTATTGCATATCTATTCTAATACTTTGAGATAATATAATTGTTCTTTCAGAGTGAAATAGTCCAGTGTTGAATCCAAGTCCAAGTTGAATCCAGACTTCACAGAACAAATCCCCTAATAAAATGATTTGTTCTTTAAAGCTTGGACTGAGGAGAGGTGGAATCAAGATGGCAGAGTAGAAACAGGACTTCCATAGGGCACCGGCTTCCACCTCCTCCAAATCATGTAAAAGGTGACTCTGAACAAACTTTGGAGCTACTGAACCCAAAAAATGACACAGAGAAGCTAACCTCCCACTGAGGAGAGCTTGGCAGGCTGACAGGAAGTGGCCAGTGAAGTACTCTGGGAGCCAACCTCAGCCCTGTGCTAGCCTGAGATTTTAGCCTCACAGTGGCCTAACCAGCCACCAGCTGGAGGGACTTCAGAACACTAGCAGCTGTGGCAGTTTCCATATTTATCAACCCATAGATGCTAAGGACAAAGTGAGAGGTCAGTGAAGTGTGGACTTTGGGATTGGTAGTTCAGGAGTGTGGTCCAGCCTTTATCCCCTGGAGGGAGAAGCCACTGAGGAGCTGCAGCCATGCAGCTGCCATCATGTGGCAGCTTCAGCTCCTGGCTTGCAGATTGTAGAGGGACCAAGCAACCAGTATGAGGGGTAACCACTCTTCCTTTAATATGCTTGGATCTGGATTGCAGTCTAGGGTGGAGGTCCTGGGGTGCGTGAACAGCTTGATAGAGCATATTGAAGCTTCAGAGAGGGCACCAAATTAACAGCTCCAGCAGCTGAGAAAACCCCAGTGTTTGGGATAAAGCTCCCCTGTCTGGTAGCAGAATCCTACTGTGGCAAAAAGCTCAAAAGTCAAATAATTGAATGGCAACATGAGCAAACAAGGGAAGCAAAGCAAGCAGACCAACCCAACTTTACACTCTTATTTTGGGAACAAAAAGGATCAAAGCATGGAACAGGAGGAAGACAGATAAATCAGAACTCCTGCACCAAAAGCTTCCAAGAAAAATATGAGCTAATTACAGGCCATAGAGGACCTTAAGGAGGATTTTGAAAATCATATAAGAGAAGTGGGGGAAAGATTGGGAAGAGAAATGAGAAAGATGCAAGAAAATTATGAAATAAGAGTCAAAAACCTGACTGAAGAAAATAACACCTTAAAAACCAGACTAACTCAAATGGCAAAAGAGGAACAAAAAGGCAATGAGGAGAAGAATGCCTTAAAAAGCTGAATTTGCCAGATGGAAAAAGAATCTCAAAAGCTCACTGAAGAGAATCAGTCCTTCAGAATTAGATTGGAGCAATTGGAAGCTAGTGACTTCATGAGAAATCAAGAAACTATTAAACAGATCCAGACAAATGAAAAAATAGAAGGCAATGTGAAATATCTCATTGGGAAAACCACTGACCTGGAAAAGAGATCCAGGAGAGATAATTTAAAAAGTACTGGGCTACCTGAAAGCCATGATCAAAAAAAGAACCTAGAAATCATCCTTCAAAAAATTCTTAAGGAAAATTGCCCTGATGTTTTAGAACCAGAGGGCAAAATAGAGGTTGAAAGAATCCACCAAACACCTCCTGAAACAGATCCCCAAAAGAAAACTAGCAATATTATAGCCAGGTTCCAGAATTCCCAGATCAAGGAGAAAATTACAAGCAGCCAGGAAGAAACAATTTGAATATTGTGTAAATACAATCAGGATAACACACGATCTGGCAGCTTCTACACTGAGGAATCGAAGGGCTTGGAATATGATATTCTGGAGGTCAAAGGAGCTGGGATTAAAACTAAGAATTACCTACTCAGCAAAACTGAGTATCATGTTTCAGAATAAAATATGGTCATTCACTGGAATAGAGGACTTTCACTTATTCTTGATGAAAAAACCAGAGTTGAATAGAAAATTTGACATTCAGAAACAAGAAGCATGAGAAGGTAAACAGAGAAAAGAAATTATAAGGAACTTATCAAAATTGAATTATTTACATTTCTACATGGAAATATGATATTTGTAACTTATGAAACTTTTATCAGTATGAGAATAGTTGAAGGGAATAGAAATATATACATATATGTATACATATATATGTCTATATAAGAGGGTATATTGGCATATGGATATATGTGTGTGTATATATGGGTACAGATAGACATAGAGGGCACAGGACCAATTTAATAGGAAGGGATGATACTTAAAAGGTGAAATTAAGAGGTAAGAGAGGAATATAATGAGAGGAGATGGGAAGAGACAGAATGGGGTAACTATCTCATATAGAAGAGGCAAGGGAAAACTGTAACAATGGAGGGGAAGAACAGGAAGGCAAAAAAGAATGGGTCAACCTTATTCTCATTGAATTTGGCTTAGGGAGGGAATGACATACACACTAAAAAAGGTTATCTCACCATATAGGAGAGTAGGGGCAAAGGGGATGGGAGGGGGTACAATGGAAGTGAGGGCAGGCTTGGGGGGTGGGAAGTTGGAAGCACCCACTTTTGAAAAGGGACAGGATCAAAGTAGAGAATAGAAGAAGTGGGAGATGTGATAGGATGCAGGGAAATATAGTCAGCCTTTTACAATATATCTGCTATGGAAATGTTTTGCATAGTTACACATGTACAACCTATATTGAATTGCTTATCTTCCCAGCAAGGGTGGGTGACAACGGAATAAGGGAATGAATCTGGAATTCAAAGCTTTCAAATTAAATGTTTAAAATATATATATTATTAATTCTATTTTACATGTAACTGGGAAATAAGATATACAGGCACTGGGGCATAGAGGTCCACTGTGCCCTACTGGAAAATTGGACAGGGTATGGGGGAAGATATGGGAGAGAGCAGATTAGAGGAGGGGATATCCAGTGGGATCCCTATTCTGGAGTGGTGGGTCGGGGAGAAATGGGGAGAAGGTTTGTAACTCAAAATCTTATGGAAGTAAATGATGTAAACTAGAAGTTAATAAAGCATTTGATAAAAAGAAAAAAAGAAATAAAGGAAGGTAAAATAAAAAAAACATATTTAAAAATATTAGTTAGAAGAAAACCTTAGGAAGCATTTACCCAACCAGATCATTTTAGACTCAACTTGCTAATATAGTGTGGGTATATCACTGAACCTGGAGTCGGAAAGATCTGTGTTCAGATCTGACCTCAGATACTTTGTCACACTTAATCTCTGTCTCCATTTCCTCATTTGAAAAATGGAGATAACAACACCTCCCTTCCAAGATGGTAACAAAGATAAAATTACACATTATTTCTAAAGCACTTTGAAAATATTTATTTAGTTAGTTTTAGTTTTCAGCATTGACTTCCATAAGATTTTGAGTCCCAAGTTTTCTCCCCATCTCTCCCCTCCCCCCACCCTAAGACATCGTGTAATTTGATATAGGCTCTACATATGCCTTCATATTGAACCTATTTTCGAATTAGTCATGTTGTAAAGAAGAATCAGAACCAATGGGAGAAACCATGAGAAAGAAGAAGAAAACAAAAAAAAGGGGAAGGGGGAGAAGAGAGAAAGCAAACAATACGTTTCAATTTGCCTTCAGACTCCCTAGTTCTTTTTCTGGATGTGGACAGAATTCTCCATCATGAAGCCTTTGCAGTCATCTTGGATCCTTGCATTGCTAAGAGAGCACTTTGAAAATCTTAAAGCACCATATAAATGCTAGTTACTACTCCTACTCCTACTCCTAAATAAGCATTTGTTAAACACTTCCATACTTAGACCTAAGTACTGAGGATACAAATACATAATTGAGTTCCCTCAAGGATCTTAATATCCTCTGGGTTGGGGGCAGAATACAATAAGTACAAAGATAAGTTAACATAAAGTTTACACACAGCATTTGCGGAGGCAGCACCATTACTGCTCTCCCTGCCAAAGAATTATAGAGTACTAATAACTAGGGAGGGAGATGTCAGCAAAGGCTTCATGTAGGAAAGGTCTCATATAGATCATTGCATCTCTGAATTGAAATACCAGAACCTGGTATAGTATCTAACACACAGTGGGTACCTGATAGAAATGCTTATTAATTGCTTGGAAGGCAAACAGATTAAAAATCATCTCTCGTAAACAAACAAACAAACAAAAAAAACAAACAAAAATTGGACTCAGTCAAAAAGCTATCCCCAAGGACCTAGAAGGCCATATGTGGCCTCAAGACCACAGGTTCTCCACACCTGGTCCAGCCTAATATGCTCTGGGGCCAGCCAACAAGATTTTAGGTCTCCAGTTTAATTATGGTGACTAACAGTTTTGCTGTCTCAAGGTGCCAACTGGGAGATACCTTTATCCCACCATGATCAATAACTCCTTCTGAGTCTTTCTGGAGTTGGGAATAACCACATATCCCCTTTTCATTTTCCCTTTCAATTCCCATCACTTCTGGGACTATTCCTTGAACATGCAAATAGTTTTTGAAGATTCTCTAAGATTTAAGAAGGCACTAAAACACTTCAGGGGAAATGGTAGGCATTGAAGGCAAAGCTCTTACACCCTCTATATATGAATAATGACCACTTTATTCCCCTGCTCCAGAACCTTTAATGGCTCCCTATTACTGCTAGGATAAATGTGAATACTTCAGCTTAGAAGTTAATGCTTCTTAGAAAAAGGCATAAGCAATGAGGATATGGTTTTTAAGAAAGATTTCACAGAGGAGATGGGGATCTAGCTCACTAAATTTTAACAGATGGAGAAAAACGAAGAATGTGCAAAACATTACTGAGAGACAGAGGTATATTTGCCTGACGAGTAGAGAAAGGGCTGAGTAGAGGAGGAGCAGGAGACAAAGTTTGAAAGGGCAAAATCTTGGAGGTTGTCTTAGGTGACAGACTGAGGAGTTTGGACTTTATCCAGTTGGCAACAGGGAATCCTTGAAAGTGTCTTGAGTAGGAGTAGCGTGACAGGATGAAAGTGCTGGAAAGAGGATTCATCTGGCTGCCCTATCCAGGATGGAACCTAAGAAACTATGGCCAAGAGACGGAGGGAGGTTATTGTATTCTTGGTCTGAGGGAAGGAGGGCTAGAAATGAGGTAGGGGTAAAAGGAAGAGAAAGAAAGGGGGATTTCTTCTTCAACACAAGCATTGCCAGGAAAGTTGACAGGGTTTAACTACAGTGGGAGAAAGTCTTCAAAGAATTAAGAACGAGCATCAAGCAAGAGGTAATTGCATTCAGATGTTCATATACCTCAGCATCAAGGTTGGAGAGGGCAGAATAGGAGGGTAGCTGTCTAGGGTAGTTACATTGTTTTGACTAAGTACTTTGACATCCGACTTCAGTTTCCTTTGCGCACATGATAGATAATTGTTTATCATCAAAGGTCTTTCCTTTGAAAAAAAAAAGTTGTGGTTTATTCTTCCCCTCCCCCACTTGTCCTTGCTTGTTTCCCATCAGGATACCCCGTCCTGTTCTCTTCCCATTTCCTCCCTCTTCCCATCAGTCAACCAAGAAACATCGCCTGCCTCTGGGTGCCTCCTTCCCTTTCTCTGAGATAACTTCTAAGTTGTCTTCCAAGGGCTCTGATCTGGGGCCCCATTCTGAGGCAAAACACAAGCTGATTTCCTTCTCTTGTGCCACTTAATTAACTGTTTGCCCTGCTGACTTACCATTTGAGACTATGGGAAGCATGGAAAATTTCCGTGTGTGTGTGTGTGTGTGTGTGTGTGTGTGTGTGTGTGTGTGTGTGTGTGTGTACAAGAATGGAAAGCCACTGAGCTCCTATGGGACATCCTTGTTGCTTGAATTCATGGTATTCATGGAATAGAACCCAGTAATACTATCTGGAGGAAAACATGATTTTTGAAAATTGTAAAAGTAGATCTTGAATTTATTTTGTTGGATCAAAGGTACTATGTAATTTTTATCTGGTCCATTAATTTCAGTGGGATAGAATATTGTGGTAATGGGCCAAGATTTCAGTTCCTGGATGGGTCAGTCAGCAGCTAACAAAGAAAAGCTCACAAGCAAAATATAATTTTGCAAGCCCAATAACTAATGCGCTTAACCTTGTGAAGATTTTAAATTTGCATTTTGAAAAAGAACCTTTGAAAAAGGTTCTGCATCTTATAACCAAGGTCAATTAACAAATTGATTACTGAGGATGGGAGTCATGGAGGAAAAATAGAAGAGGACATGGAAGATTATGGTTTAGTGTAATCATTTACCTCTAATGGAAGAAAACAAAACTTCAAAGTACGTATCTTTCCAATGGCAAGCAAATAGTACAGATGACGGAAAACCTAGCCACTCCAAAAAGGATGTAACAGATTCAAATTTGGCAACTTTGAAGTTCATTACAGACAGTATAACATCAAATAACATGCATTTATTCAGCACCTACTGTGTGCCAGGCAGTACTTTACAAATACTATCTGATTTGATCCTCATGACAATCCTGGCAGGTAGATTTTATGATTCACATTTTACAGCTGAAGAAACCGAGGCAGACAGAAATTAAGTGACTCGTCCAAAGTTCCACAACTAGTGTCTAAGGTCAAATTTGAAATCAGATCTTCCTGCCTCCTGACCCAGCACTCTAACCACTGACATCAGTTTGATAAGCTCCTGTAACTGACACTAATTCTTATGAAAAAACACATTTTTTTAAAATTTTGGGGTTTTTCAGGAAGCTGTGGCAGAGTTGATGAAGTGTATGTTAAGTAAGAGAACCTCAGTTTGAATCCTAATTCTGCCACTGTATGATCCAGAGAAAGTCACTGTAGAACTCAGTTTCGTCATCTGTAAATGGGGACTGGCAGGTTGGGCTAGATTATCTATCCTAAAATCTTTTAAGCCCTGATTCTAAATCCTATTGAAAATTAAGGCAGAAAATACAGTAATACATCATGACCCAAGTGATCTACTAGCAAATTCTAACAATTTCTATGGTGGATGAAAGCATTTTTCCCTCCTCAGCAAGACACTGTTACCTCTTGGACTGCAGCTGAGTCCTGCTGGAAACGGGGTGAGAGTCTTTATACTCTTATTTATGGAGTGCTAGCTGCCAAGAGCAGAGAGGAATTTCCTGAACTCGGGAGTCTAGGAAGATTTGGGTGTAAGTCTTTTCAGGTCTGGGCAAAATCAAGTTGGAACCAAGTATCTTTGACTTGTGGACAGTCTGACAGAGTAGGATGCGTTGCTGTGGCAACAGATTGTGTCATCCAAAGTTTAGAAGAACATTTGAAGTTGTCAGAGGAAATGAGTAATCCTTACCTGGGGAAAGAAGGCAGGTAGCTGACACCTCTTACCAGAAAGTGACAGTGGGAACTGAATAGCTAATTATCTTATGTCTATTCTGTTAAGAAAAATGTGTTTATGTGGGGTTTTTTTTCATTTTTTTTTGGTTGTTGTTGGCTACCTTGAGCTGAAATCCCTCAGGATAAGTTAAAGATTCACCTCCCTTGGTAGCCTGCTTTAATACACAAATCACATTCAAAACTTGGCAGATCTCCCTTTAAAAAAATAAAAGAAAAAGAAATTGGCAACTCTACATTTTTTTTAAGTCTCTGATGAATCACCTTTTGAAAGGGAGTTTGATCACGAATACAATATGCTACAATTTTGCATGTGTCAAATATTATTTTGAAAGAAGTAGAAATGACTGTGCAAACATTTTTTTTTCTTGTTGAGAGAAAAGAGAGAGCTATTAGAATATTTTTTATAAAACTTTAATCAATGCTTTTTAAATAGAAAATTATTTGCGATTGGGTTAGAACAATGCCGATGCTACTCATGTTATTTTGACGGATTTAGAGGAGATGTATTTAAGTTGCTCCAGCTCATCTCATAGTTATTCACTGATACCATTTCATGACTTTGAGTCAATAAAAGTGGAAGAAACTTACATAAGGTGAGGGGGGCAGTTACTGGATGAGCTTCCCTTCTAACCAACTTGATGAAATTACAGGGGCTTGTAATTTGTCTGAAAGGACACCTCCTGCAGAGGTGGGGCATGTGTTCTGGTCACTTGCTGAGAGGACCCAGAGAATGCCTCTGACTTCTAGGGATGGGGGGCCACTTCCTGATAATTGGTGGATGTTGAAGGATGGTCTCTTCTTGCAGGAACTAATTCTTTGTGGTGTATAAGAGCATCTTACATTCCCTTTAATTCCATTTTCCCCCTCTTTTCCTTGCATTTCCAGACCAAAGTTCAATAATGCAAAGGGGGAGATTTCTTCTTCCTACTTCGTCCCTCCTCCTTCTCATCTCACCCTCTCACAATATGGCAGCGTGTAGGTGAAGCACATGCAATGACCCATTATGCTTTCCCAGACAAACCTAAGAGGGAAATCCCAGAACTTTCAATTCCTAGATGTTTTTTTCTGGCTTTATTTCCTTTTCTGAGCACCAGTTAAATAGTAGAGAGCCTGAGAATGGATGTTTTCTGCCATATGGGTTAGCTGGTAAGTAATGCTGTGTTCCAAAATTCCAGAGGTCAGGGATCAGGCCTCAGCCCTCCCAAAGGGAGATTTCTTTAACAAATAGCATGCATCTTAGAGGAGAAAGGAATCCTCTATAGAAGACTGGCCTGTATGTGAAGTCAGTCAGTCAACAAGCATTTTTTATGTGGATGCTATATTTAAGATGATTGCTAAAAGCTAAGGATCTAAAGAAAGGCAAAAATAGATCCTCCTCTCAAGGAACTAAAAAGCTATGGCATTAAGGGGCCAACAGATCTGGAACTTTCCAGTGTTCTGTGATATTGCTGTGAATTACTCAAATGGTACAAGTGTGAGGTGAGTATTTGTTTAACAGTCCTACAAAGTACATTTACCTCTTTGGGGTGGTCAATGATTCCAAAGAGCTATTTAAATCTTTGATTTTTTCTGTATTTGTTCATGACAGCTATGAACACTTTGCATCATATCCATTTTCTGAGGTGGAGAGAAATAAAAAAGGCTGTCTCATATCTTTTTACCCACATTGTATAATGAGTGCCTTTATGAGACTAAGGGAGTCTGTTACTTACATTTGGGGAGACCTAGAACCAAGCCACACCTAAGCTGAATTCAGGAAATCTCAGATTTTCCTAGATTTCAAGGGAAAGGGCACACGAAAGAATCAAAAAGAAAGACTGATTCTCTTGAGGATAAGGCCTCTAGGCTTGGATCTGAGTCTGGAGTCCAAAATCTTGGAGAATTCCTTGAGCCAAAGGTCACCCATGTGTTCATGATTAAGGGATTTTATTTATATGAAAATCTTCATTAATGTCTTAATGCAAAGCTAACAACTGGTTATTTCTTGGCTCTGGATTCATTCTTTTATCCTACTTGGGTCTTTTAAAAAAAATGATAGGCAGCGTGTCAATAGATATGGTGCTAGATTTGAGTCAGCAATAGCTGGCTAGAATTAAATCCTGTCCTTATTAGCTATAAGGGGAACTTGCCCTCAAATTAACTCCCTCATGGATCTGCCACCTGTTTTCAATTTTAACCATTAAATTTACTGCTTTAATATCAGTCTCCTGAAGGCCCATACTGAAATGCACATGTGGACAGTCCTAATATGTCAAACAGCATGGTAGACATGGACAAGGGTCAGACACAGAACCTGTGCTCACATTCTGACTTTGTCACTTACTAGTTTTGTGAACTCAGGAAAGTTAAATCACTCTGAGTCTCAGTTTCTTATGTAACAAAAGGAGGATAATGCTTAATGAGCTAGGAGGTACAGGGGATAGAGTGCTAGGACTGGAGTCTGGAAGATGAGTTCAAATCAAAACTTACTAGTTGTATGACCCTGGGGAAGTCACTTACCCTTTTGCCTGCCTTAGTTTCCTCAACTATTAAAGTGGGGATATATATCAAGGCAATATTCACAGTGACTATGAATATACCAACATATTTCTGAATTGCAAAATATGACAGACACTCCATTCATAAAACAGAAGCAAAACATTTATGTAGACACCAGAAAGCCAAGTCCCAATACCAGAAAACCAAATAGATCATAGCAACAAAGAAGTTAATATACATTATCACTGTAGGAAGCAACACCACCCCAAAGCCTCCCTCCTGCTCCAACCTTTTCACAAACAAATACAATCCTAGCTCTCTCCCTCCACTTTAACTGCTCTGACTCATTTCCTGCTCTACCTGTTCAGCAAACTCCTCCCACCACAGGCTCCATGTGATTACATTTGGCCTATTAAGAGACAGGGAAGATCTTCAAGCTCCCATTACCATTATAGGACATAGCTCTGACCTCCCAGGGCTGTTGTGAGGATAAAATGAGCTGATAATTGCAAAGTACTTAGCTTAGTGCCTAATACAGAGTAAGTGCTATATAAATATTAGCCATTATGATCGTTAAAGTTGTTGGGAAAATTAAATGAGATAATATTTGTAAAGTGCTTAGCACATGCCTGCCACATAGTAGGTATTTAAAAATGCTTATTGGAGCAGCTAGGTGGCTCAGTGAATAGAGCGCCAGGCCTGGAGTCAGGAGGACCTGAGTTCAAATCCAGTCTCAGACACTTAACATACAAAAAACCCCAATTGCTCTGCCTTCCCCCCTCCAAAGAGCAAAAAACAAACAAAATAAAATAAAAATGCTTATTCCCTCCCTTTTGCAGGCTTGCAGATGTATTTTGAGGATCAACTATAATTTATATGTATATAATGTGCTATTTAGCCATGTATAGAGTGTGTGTGTGTGTGTGTGTGTATGTGTGTGTGTGTGTGTGTGTGTATGTGTGTGTGTGTGTGTTTACAGGGGCTGGGGGGATGGTTTGGTCCTGTGATTTCATGCATGAGGGGAATTCTCAAGGTGGAAACCTCTGTCTATGAATGAGGATCAGCAACTTGCTGGTAACTCATATTCTTAAAAAGTTGTTTGAGGAAGTGAGAGATTAAGTATCCTGCCTAGAGCCACATAGGTAACATATAGAAGGCTTGGGCTAGCACTCCAGCCACTCTCTGCCTCCTATTACCACTTTATTCTGATGAATTTAAAAGATTAGTGACTTTGGAAAGTAGATATAAGACTCTGAGAGGACAGAAGCACAGATGAGGTTGTTTTTGTTTATTTATTTGTTTGTTTTTAGCAGTTGGGAAAACTTTTTTTCTTTTTTTTACAATTGAGAAAATTTTTTAAAGTTGGAAAAAGTTGAAAACAATCTGGATCATAAGACTGTATGTAGTACAAGGAAGGCAGTCTTGGGGAGAGAGACATTGCAACAGATGGTAGAAGGAAAACACTAGGGGCCAGGAGGTAGAAAAACATCCTAACCGTAGTGGGTATGCTTAGCCAAGAGGTTGAAGAAAATATACTTGAGACCTACTTGGTAATTTTATGTGGAACTCTAAGCTGCCAGCTATTAAGGCACTACTCAACTGATGAACATTAAACATATCTCAATAGCTCTCATTGTTGGTTATATATTTTATAATAACCTTATTTCCACTCTAGAAAGGAAAGTAAAATCTCATTTACAATTTAAATAAATTAATTAAATTCCCACTTGTCCCAGTTTCTTGGGTCAAGATGTTTTGGCATGTCTGGAGCTGTCCATCTCATTCTGTTATTGTCAGTTTTGCCCTGAGGACTAAAAATTAACATTTGTTGAAAAAAACCCATCAAGAAATTGATTTGTGAATTTTAGTAAAAAAAATGGAGAGGAGGAAAAAAAGATAATTTTACTGTACTTTGTATTTCTGGGAATTATTAGAATGGGGAGAATGGGCAGTACTAACCTTCTGAAGGGTCCAGAGGGGGGGCTTGAAAAGCAACAGGCTTGCATCTTATAGGACAGATGTGTTAATTTTAAGAATTTCTTGATTTTCAAAGGACCTCAGAGTCCAAACATATAAGTCTGGTAAGTCTAACATATACCTGACCAGCACAACAATATCACCAACAAATGGTGGTCTATTACTTGGGAGTAACAGCTTTGTGGCATCCTCATGTAGTGCCCTTTGAGTATAGCTCTTTGCTAGGCACTGAGGTCTAGCGCCCTTGCAAAATCCTGAAGTTATTTTTCTTTGGTCTGTCATTTGTTCTAGGTTCATCTCAAAGCTTCAAATGCAGTCATGATCAGAGGATGTTGCTGTTGATTAGGATTGGAACTTTAATTTTTCAGACTTTTCAAAATTTGCAAGGTAATTATTTGGTCAATGAGAGAAGGGGAATAGAAAGTCATCTTTTACTTTTCTCCCCCATCCCCTTCAAAAGCAGGCAGCTAGGTGGCACAATGGCTAGAGGGCTGAGCCTAGAGTCAGAGCTGAGTTCAAATCTAACCTCAGACACTTACTAGCTGTGTGACCTTGGGCAAGTCATTTAACCTCTGTTTCAGTTTCTTTAAACTGTGCAATGGGAAAAATAATAGCAGCTACCTCCCAGAGTTGTTATCAAGATCACGTGAGATATTTGTAAAGCACAAAGTAGGGACTATATAAATTCCTCTTGAAGACGTCAGTTGCAATAGATATAACATTCCATTACATTCTGATTTTTTATGTTTTTGTTTTGGAGGGCAGGGCAATTGGGATTAAGTGTCTTGCCCAAGGTCACATGGCTAGTTTTTTTTGTGTTAAGTGTCTGAGGCTGGATTTGAACTCAGGTCTTCCTGACTCCAGGGCTGGTGCTCTATTCGCTGCGCCATCTAGCCACCCTTTTAAAATGTTTTTTAAGAAATATTTTGATCATTTGAAACTTATTATTGTTCAGGTTTGAGTTGTAGATGTAATTAGATTTATTTGTTTGCCATACTACTATCTAATTTTTCAGATAGGCTTTATTGAATTATGAATTCCTTCCTTAGTGTTTTGTAAGTTTAGTTTTTAATCACAAACTGGTCTGTCATAAATTTTCGGTTCTTGTTCTGAATTGTTTAATATGCTTCTATTTTTTTTTTTAAATCTAGGCCATGATGGTTTAGTTAAGTGGCTTTTTAGGTAAGAGGCTTTTTAGTTAAAAGGCTTTGCAAAGATGACAGGATTTGGTAATAATAACAAAAACAATAATAACTAGTATTTATATAGTGTTTCAAGGTTTGCAAAGCACTTTACACTTATTCTAATGTGTTCCTCACAAAACCCTGGGAGGTAAGTGCTATTATTTCCATCCTGTAGGTGAGACAGCAGGCTAGGAGAATTTGAGTGACTTGCCTTTAGTCAAACAAATGAAGAAAAATCTGAACTCAGGTCTTCCTGAGTCCAAATGCATCACTCTCTTTAGCCCTCCATCTCGCTGCCTAATTCTGACTTGGTGAGAGAATCAGACTTAAGGGTAATAAGCAATCTTTGAGGCTTTAGGAGATTTGAGTTGTCCAACTTGTGCTTAAACACAGATCTAAACTGTCTTGGCAGAATCCAGAGAATCTGAAGAGGCAATAGCATCAGAGGCTAGCTGCTATCCACTTGTGCACCAGGTTTCAGAGCAGAATCATGTGAACTCATTCAAACTGTGGTCTATTTATCTCCCTTTGATTTCCTCCAGGCAGGTATTTCAAAAGCTCTCCCTCTTCCTTCCTCAAGTGTCATTGTTAGAAAAGATGAAGAAGCAGCAACAAATGAGTGTCTCCTTTATTTTCCAGATTGATGGGAATTCATTATGACAAAGTGTTGATCGCTTTTATAGGGTCAGCCTGAGGCTCATGCAGTGGAACCAGCTGACAAGACTTTACAGGCCTCTTCCTTCTTCAGAAAGTGGAAAATCGGGTCTGCTGCTTTGACAGCAAGATCTAAAAACAAAAGGAAATGTGTAGCTGGGAGGTTTCAGGCCAGGGCCCAGGTGCAGTCATCTTCTGCCTTTTCTTATCAGCACCTATCTTTAGATTTGAAGGAATTAAATGTGATGCTGAAATCCTATGATTTTACACCTTCCCAATCCAGGCTCTAACCCATTATTAGAATATGCTATCAAAGGAGCCGATGGTGGCTCTTACCTAGAGGAGTACAAAAGCCAGTGGGGAGAATGGACCGCACCTCATCCATGATGCTGTGTCCAGATCTGGAGAAGAGAAGATCATGGGAGCTTTTAATCAGTCCCACACTGTCCCTGAACCAGGGAAGTCTATTAGGCTAAGTGGGGGTTAACATGGAGCCTGCTAACAATAACTTGCAGGAGACATGCTAGATAGAAAGTAAACTTTGGTGGCAGAAAGTTCTTCTGACATTTACCTTGTGATCCGGGGAAGTCTTTTAATCTCTCACTTCTCTAGCCAGCTCTCTAAGACAGCAAATTGTACAGTGGGCGCTGACCTCCTCTGATAAAAGGAGTTCCTCACCTGGAACTCTATATTGATGAATATCATGTCCAGTCTGAAAGAGAATACATATACACGTATAGTATGATTTCATATATAACATTTATATGTGATATACAATATGATTTCATACATCATGTATTGTACATAATACACTCTGATATAATATATAACTATTTCAATATTGTTCATTGGTTTTCAATAAAAGAATGATTCTCAACAACAAAAGCAAAAGAAACAGGATTCCTTAACATTTTTGTGTGTTGGTCCCTTTTGGTAATCTGTTAAAGCCTTTGGACACTCCTTGTTCTCTGCTGCAGATCAGTTTGGGGGGATACTGCAGAAACTCAAACAGTTTTTTTAGTGGCAAGTGAAGCATACTAGCTGTAAAATATCTGAAGAATATAGCCCTTTTCTACATTGGGTTTTTATTTAGGTGTTTTGCAGCCACACTTAAAAGTCTGTACTTGCTAGACAAACTAATATAAGAAAATCTCTGAAAAAGTAAAACATTTCCACTCCTGGTTGATAGCCTACTTATTTCCTAGTTGTGTGTGTGTGTGTGTGTGTGTGTGTGTGTGTATGTATACACATACACTTATATACATACATACACACATATGTATATACATATCTATATACACATATGTATGTGTACATCTATACTTACACACATACATATATCTATGTGTGTATGTATTCACACACATACAATTATTTAGTAAATACTCTTATATATGTTGTCACCCCCCATCCCTACCCATCCCCCAGTGAATGAGAGTTCCCTTTAGGCATCAACTGTTTCATTGTTATATTGGTATCCTCAGCCCTGGCTCAGTGACTGGAATACAGTAGGCACTTAATAAATGCTTACTGATTGCTTTTCTTTTTTAAATATTGTCTTTTTCAATGTGATTGATTTTTAATAAAAGAAAGATTCTCAACAACAACACAAAGACTATAGATCAGGAATCCTTAAGCTTTTTGTGTGTGTCTTGAACCCCTTTGGCAGTCTGGTGAAGCCTACAGACCCCTTCTCAGAATGATGTTTTTAAGTACATAAAATAAAACACATGGTGTTACAAAGGAAGCCAATTTCATTAAAATACAGTTATCAAAGTATATTATTTTAAAGTTCAGAGGTTAAGAAACAGATGCATTGCTGAAGTTCATTATAAAAGGTCTTGACATATAATTCACTTCTTTGACTTAAGAAGAAACAAGTGGGAAACTGAGTATCAATAAGTTCTTGGACAATGATTTCAACAATCTGAAGTGCAGTGAGGCAGCAGGGAGGTATGTGGATAGTGTATAGAAGAAAGGGATAGAATAACATGTGGCAACATCAATTCAATTCAATAAGCTTTTTTTCATCAACTGTGTGTAAGTCACTGTTACAGGCTATTGAGATATGCAAACAAAACTGAAAGTTTCCCTGCCTTTGGGGAGTCCCTGTTCTCTCATCCCAATATTTAATAACATAAAAATGGCAAGACTATACTAGGTTAGGCTCATGGTCTCTGCAGTCCAGGGTCTTTAATAGTGACTATAGGGACATGCTGTAGGAAGGACATAGGTGTCCCTGGAGGTTATATCATTCCTAAAAGCATTCTAGTTTAGCGTAAGAGCCCATTATAAATGTCACCCCTGAACTGATTGAAACTGTTGTTTGATCAGTTTATATTTTCAAACTAAGCCACTTTTTGAGGAGATAAGCTCCAGAAGTCTCCCTTCTGGTTGGGGGAGTAGCAGTGCCTTTTACTTTCCACAAATACTAGGTCTTAAGGAGGTCATAAAAGGTTAGATCTGGAAAGAATCTGAGAGGGTGCCTTATCCAACACCTTCATTTTACAGAGGAAGAAGTTCAAGCCCAGGTCACTTGCTCAAGGTCAAAAAGCTGATCAGTACCAGAGCTAGGGCTGCAATACAGTTCTTTAGGATCTCAGGGCAATACTCATCTAAGGTTCTATTATTAAATAGGGTGAAAAGTTCATATTCATCTTGCTGATGACTTTTATGATTTTTTAGACGTTGATTAGATTGCTCTTGATTCTAAATGTGGTATTAGTAGAGTCATTGGGTTTGAGTTCAAATCTTATCTTTTCCACTTATTGCCTGTGGAACCTTGGGCAAATGATCAAAACCTCTTTCAGTCTAAATTACATCTCATTCTGTAAAATGAAAGAGTTGGACTAAATTATTTCTAAGGTCCCTTCCAGATATAAATCCTATGAACTCATGGTCTTCTTTCCAGGCTGTTTCCTTATTAATAATACTAACAACATTTATATAATGCTTAACTGTTTGTAAAACACTTCATAAATATTATATTATTTTATACAATATAATTTTATAGTGATTCTGAAGGGTAGATATTATTATCCATATTTTGCAGATTGGGAAACTGAGCTAAACAAAGGTTAAGTGATTTGCTTGGGATTATATAGCTAAGAAGTATCTTGAAGCCAGTTTGAATTCAGGTCTTTCTGACTTGAGTGCATCTAGTGCTTTTCTTTGCTCTGCCACCTAGCTACCTCTGTGTATTACATGGACCACACAGCGGTCATTTTGATCTACATTTTCATTTGAGTCTATATCTATCAGTTATTGCTAGAGAGAGAGGAATGGGATGTTAAAAGGGATGTGCTGGTAAATACTTAACAGCCACCTATAAACCCTATATTCAGGACACATTTTTAAAATTTAACCTGCATTAGTAACATTTTCTTTATCACTTTATTTTAGTCTAGACAATCAGCAAAATGATAAATTGAGTCATAATTTGTGGTCACTTCCTGATTCCCAAGATGTTAATGCTCATACTGAAAATTTAAGAATTGGCTCTCCTGAAACTATTCAGGCTGGCTCCAACATATGCCTGATTGCTCATCAGAGAAGTCACTTAGTACATGTCCTTTCATAGAACCAATAGAAATGGGAGCTCTTTATACCTGAGTAATGGTTAAATGATTCTTTACTCAATCTTACTAAAGGATTAAGAGGCATTCTTTCTCCAGGTGTGGAGTGTGACAGGCGTTTCACTGCAAGTTTATTGCACTAGGGCAAGAGGAGTGAAGACAGCAAAAAAATAAGATCCAGAGGAAGAAACATGCATTTCTGGTCGTTTTGTGACTAAAAGTTACCTGATTTAGACTAAACCTAATTAGAAAAAAGAAATTTCCAGAAAACAGTGGTTGGGAAGATGGTCAATTTGGAATTTTGAGAATATTAAGCATTTAAAAATATTATTTTCTGATTTTAGAGATGAATTTTCCTGGGATTTCTACTGTGTGTGTAATTTCCCATTGTGGTTGCGGTGGTGGTATTTATCCTTTGCTTTTTGAAGATGACCAAAGACATCATGGGGTGATATCTTGACTTGTGCATGAATTGGATCTAAGTGAGACAGAGGTGCACGAAGTCACCAGCCTCACTCTCTTTTCATCAAGGTCCAGTGGCAAAGACAAAAGCCAAGGTAACTGGTGAGGGCCTAGCATGCAGTGAATGACCTTGGTATCTTCACTGTGTGACAAAGCTCTAAGTGCTCCACAGTGATTGCTTCAGCCACCTTCATGGCCATTGGAACAAATCATTCTTATCTGCTCATTCCACTGGGGGAAGTCTTCACATGCTTGGGGTAATCTTAACTCACTGAGAGTTGAGGTCTGTTGCTTACCCTCAGCCCATATGCTGAGATAGTTTTACTGGGGCGTGGCCACTGTGCATGCTATAGCTTCTTGGAGTCACAGGTGAAAGTTGGGTGGTGGGTGGACACCAAAGGTGAGTGAGCAGCCCTGAAAAGAGGTTGGCAAACCCTTACACCAGAGGTGCTAATCCTCGCTGAACTTCCCATTAAAAACATAAGGGAAAAGGAGTAGAGGGAGTGTTATATGAGCTAATAGTTACCTCCTTAAACCAATTTCTGGCCCATCACTCTTATTTTGCTCCAAGTTGAGTTGGTTCTTGAGGAATAGATGAATGGATAGATGGATGGATAAATGAATGATTGAACATTTATTAAGGGCTTATTCTTTGCAAAGCACTGTGCTAAATACTAGGATATCAATAGAAAAACAAGATAATCCATGCTTTCATGGAGTTCACATTTTGACAGAGAGAGACAACGCATAGAGAACGTTTCAGCTTTAAATCAAATGGAAAGGTCCTATGGTTCTTTGGCTGAAGCTATAAAGCAGATAGTAACATCTCTTATTGGGCATTATTTCTACTGATAAAACCATATCCATTTCAGATGCTAAATCCTCTGACAGAGCCAAGGACTTTGAAACACCTTTCTTTTCTGAGACTGGTTGCTATGGCTTATGAAGAGGCAGGAGCTGCTTGGGTAAACTGAGAACAAGACATGGATATGGAGACTCAAAACAAGAAAGTTTGGGTGGATTCAGGCCTTGGGGGAACCCAATATTCCTAATAAAATAAGATAAAAATGGCCATCTTTGACATTCCTAGAGAGCTATTGAAATTAAGGCAACATTCTGGGTTTAAATGATTTCTAGCTACATGAAGTTAAATTCAAACAATATTAATGAGGGATAAGTAATAATCCACAATCCCCTCTTTGGTGCTCAAGCCCAATATTCAAACATTAGCAAAAGCATAATTACAGAAGCAGAAACCTGGGTTATGATTTCAATGGAACTTCATTAAAATAACCTGAATCAATGGAAACATCCTCCTCATTATTCATCTTGTCTAAAGTTTGATATAATTTATATAAGGAGGGAAGGGGCCAGATTGGTGACAGACTTTTTCCATTGTCTTATAGCTAGAGGGATCAATTAGTCTCAGGGGCTATAAATCAGAGGAATTAAATTTACACTAAGAAACAAGTGCTCTGCCATGAGTATAACAAAAATCATAATTCCATGTTTTCTTCAATGTCATAAAAGTTGAACAAACTTATACAGTTATGTTTTCATGCATCCCTTAAGGAAACATTATTAAATGGATTCTATAGGTAAAGTAAGTCAGTTTACAGATTAAACTTCTTAGAGGTCTCACAACAGACTGATTTGAGAGGGGATATTTAAGTATCACCAGTCAGCAAGAGTAGCAGACAAAAAAATGAAATTATTTGAGGAAACTCAAACATCCCTTTCTCAAACAGTTAACATTAAAATCTGCCAGAATTCCCCTATATAGAAAATAATCATCTGTCAATTTGGCATTTTATGCTAATCATATTAAAAAAACAGTATAGAGTAATTACACTTAATAAAAATAATAATAGTGAACATTTATGTAACACTTGCCATGGGCCAGGCACTGTGCTAAGGCCTTTACAATTATTACTTCATTTGGCCTTCACAAATACATTTGCCCGAAACGCAAGAATCCTAGATATAACTTTGATAAGTCTGTAAGATTCTTTCCCACAAAGTATCAATTTATTTATTTTTAGTTTTCAGCATTCACTTTTATAAAATTTTTAGTTTTAAATTTTTCCCCTCCTTCCCTTCTTCCCTCCCCAAGACAAAGTACAATCTGATATAGACTATATATGTACAATCATATTAAATATATTTCCACATTAGTCATGTTGTAAAAAGAATTAGAACCAAAGGGAAAAACCATGAGAAAAGAGAGGGAGAGAGGGGGGGGGAGGGGAGAGAGAGAGAGAGAGAGAGAGAGAGAGAGAGAGAGAGAGAGAGAGAGAAAGAGAGAGAGAATAATATGCTTTGATTTGCATTTAGACTCTATAGGTTTTTATCTGAATGTGGATAGAATTTTCCATCATGAGTGTTCTGGAATTGTCTTAGAAAGATCATTGCATTGCTGAGAAGAGCTAAGTTCATCAAAGTTGGTCATTGCATAATGTTGCTGTTACTGTGTATGATGTTTTCTTGGTTCTGCTCATTTCACCATTTCACTCAACATCAGTTCATGCAAGTCTTTCCAGGTTTTTCTGAAGTGCATCTGCTCATTCTTTCCTATGGAACAATAGTATTCCATTACATTCATATATAACAATTTGTTTCAATCATTCCCCAATTGATGGGCATCCTCTCAATTTCCAATTCTTGGTTATCACAAAAAGAACTGCTAGAAATATTTTTGTATATGTGGTCATGCTACCCATTTTTATTGTCTCTCTGGCATACAGACCTAGAAGTGGTATTGCTGGATCAAAGGGTATACAAAGTGTTATAGTCCTTTGGACATAGTTTCATATTGCTCTGCAGAATGGTTGCATCAATTCACAACTCTACTAACAATACATTAGTGTTCCAATTTTCCCACTTCTCCAACATTTATAATTTTCCTGTATTTTTTTCATGTTAGCCAATCTGATAGGTTGAATCAGAGTTGTTTTAATTTGCATTTCTCTAATCAATAATGATTTAGAATTTTTTTCATATAACTATAGATGACTTTAATTTCTTTATTTAAAACTGCCTGTTCAAATCCTTTGACAATTTATCAAGTGGGGAAGTCTGTAAGATTCTCAGGAAACTGCTCTTCAGGAGCAGTACTCTATTGGCCGAAGCACCTAGGTGTCCTATAAAGCTATATATTTCTACAAACCAGGGAGAAAAAAAAAAGATTACTATCCTTTTTTTTTTTTGGTCTTTATTTCTGTGATTTCCAACATTGGTGGAAACCGTGAAGATAGACAGAAAGAAGCTCACAATTTTCCCTCCTTATCTTCCATTGAAAATCAAAAAGTCAGTAAGAGAGTAATTCCCTGCTTAATATTACAGATAGCTGGGAGGGCTGTCTTGGGTCTGAGATTTCATTAGTCTATCCCATGCTTCAAAATTCCCTTTCTATGCTATCTCACAGCAGTTTTTGTGGGTGACTAGATGTTCAGCTTCAAAGTTCTCCAAGGTAAACAAGACACCTTGTACTAGCTAGAGAACTTTGGAAGTGGAGGTTCCAGTAAAATCCCACTGCTTTGCCTGAAAAATACAAATTTCTCCCACTAACTCAGGGTCCTTCTAAATGAATGAGTGTAGAGCTATTTCCCATATTTACCAGGATGTACAGACCACTACTCATCAATCTAGAACAGATCTCTTGGGAGAGCTGAAAAAAAAAGGTGGGGAGAAAAAAATTAATAAAGAAAAAATCACTACCAGCCCTTTCCCCCCTCTCCCTAATTTGTAGTTTTTAGCAATTGCTTAATAGGCCCTTGAGTGTTCAAGTCAGCACACTTGGCAAGTCAACATATTTGACCCATTAGGACAGCCTGGGCTAATTCCAACCTTGCCCAAGTCTTTCCCTAGGTTAAGGCCAACTGTAGCCTCTTAATTTTTCTGAACACCTGGAGTCAGGGCCTGGACTTTTTCTAACCCAAACCCAATGGGACTCACCAGGTTCTTGCTGTGTTTAGTGTGATCCCATCAGCTCTGACCTATGCTCAATCCTAAAGTCATAGAGACTTATTCAACTTCCAGGGTCTCAGAGAATCTTCAGGCTTATTGGGTGACCACCAGGGCATTGCACTTCTGATACCATATTGTTGTTCATGAGTAAACCCCAAAATCTGAAATACTTTTAGAAATAAATTTCTTAGGTCATTTGATAGAAGAAAGCAAGCTGAAAAATAGATGTAGTTCCCACTCTCTGGGTTCTGGAAGGTTTACATTCTATAGGATTTTGACAAGTAAACCCTAACATGAGTCACACACAAATTACATGCATGAAGTTAAGTGATTTTTTCTGAGAGGGCAACATGAAAGGAAGATAGATTGAGGTAGCTATTAGTAAATGTAAATATTCAGTAACATTTGGGCAAAGCCAAAACACAAGGGAACCCAGAACACAAGCTTGGGTGGACCCAAAACAAGACATCAGTATGGAGATCCAAAATAAGAATATTTTGGGTGGATGAAGGACCTGGGGGAACTCAAAATTCCTGATAAGATAATAATAAAATAAAAATAGCCATCTCTGTCATTCCTAGAAAGTTACTGAAGTCAGTGTAGCATTCTGGGTTCAAACAATTTCTAGTTTCATAAAATTTGGTTCAAACAGTACTAATAAAGGATAAGTAATAATCCACACATTACTATCCATATTTTTGCAAGTTCTTTTCCCCCCTTTTAAATTGTGGGGAAGTATTGGAAGGAAGAGGAAATAAATACTTGTTCAATAAAAATAAATTAAAAATTTAAAAAGTATATAGGAAGCACAGTGGGTAGAATCAGGACTGGAATCAGGAAGACTTGAATTCAAATATGGGCTCAGGCACTTTCTAGCTGTGTGACCCTGAGCAAGTCACTTCCCTTCCATTTGCCTCAGTTTCCTCATCTGTAAAATGGAGTTAATAATGGTACCTACCTCCCAGGATTGTTGTGAGGGTCAAATGAAATTATAATTGTAAAGTGTTTAACACAGTGTCTGACACATAGTAAGCTCTATAAAAATTTTAGGCATTATTTTTATTATATAAATGTTATAAGTTGAATGACTGACACTTAACACGTTATTTATAGCTGTCATGTTTCTAACATGACACTTTATAACTTGACTTTCATTTTGAAATTTTGTTTTCTCTATTTACTAATCTGACCCTGCCTAGTATTAAAGTAAAAAAAAAATTGCCTGTAACTTCTAGTAATATATATTTATAGCAATAAAAAAAGAAAAGAAAGATGAGAGAAGCCTTGTCTGAGTGTAGTGGTGGGGAGGAAAGGTCTGGTGCATGTGCAGACCCCTTTAGCTAGCTTGACTGATGCAATCTTTCCATGTGGAGGACACTAGGGAGCTTGCTTCTGAGAGAACTATGATGCTATGCAAGAAAAGTGCGTTGGACAGATTTAAGAGCATACTTAAGACATTCTGTAACTGTTTCTGGTTGGCTACCCATGTGGTAAAGGGGAGACTCTTTGATTGGCCACAGAGGCATTAAAAAGTCTTTCAGCATTAACCATCACCTCTTTTGACTCAGTCACTCTTTTGGGGGAACCCCAGTGATGCCTGTGCTTTTAAAGAAAAACTATGGTGAAAAACTATGTAATGAGAGGAAAGACCTCAGGGTCTTTTCACCTCCGAAGCCATGGGGCCCTGAGAAACAGGCCATAGTTCTTGGCCTTTCCATTTCCTTTTTTTTTCCTTTCTAGACTAAAGGAGTGAATTCTCCCATCCTTGAGAGTTGGAAAAACCATCATGAGGGCACTCTGGTGGCTCAGCATTTCTGAGCTTGAGTTCCAGGGCAGATGTTGCAGACAGCCCTATATTAGTGGGCTAAAGAGCACAGAGTGACCCTCTGGACCCAAGCCAGTGGAAGCTAAGATAAGGATTGATCTGGCAGTTAAGCTGCCTCTAGACATGAATTTGGTCAGACCAATGCTTCATAGAAACTAAGCTAAGCTTTGAGTTTACTCTCCAGCCCTAGGTGGTGTAGGGGGGAGTAGGCAGAATTATTGGGAGAAATGTTTTAACTGGTTTTTGCTATATCTTTGAAGTAAATATCCCTTCATAAAAGCTAATTTATTTTAAATGGTTAAGTGAAACTGAGGCTACTCAGGAGACCCCTAACAATGGAGGAAACAGTCAGTGGGGGATGGAGCTGCTGGAATTAGAGAGACACCCCAGCCCCTGAGCCCCTCAGAGTTATCCTGTGGAACCCTGAGGGGCTGATCTTGTGGAACTCCAAAGGGCAGATGTAGGGCCCGGCTCTGAGAGAAGGAGCTAGAGCCAATTCTTTACATATGTTTTAAGAGTTACCCAAACTGAATTTGGCAATACTCCCAGACAACAGACATATCTATCATGACCCACTCATCCTCAAGAGGAAAGAGTGAAAGTTCTGAAACATGACATAGTATTCCCCTGCAATTCCTTTTACATGCCCTCATCCTAGAGAGAAAGAGAGATTACAGGCTGATAAAGTGTCCTCAAAAACCAGTAAGAAAGTAAGACTTTAGCAGAAAGAAAGTATGACTCTCCTGAGTCTTCTAGTGTAATGATGGCCCAGAATGTATTTCCTGTGTCTTATGTGTCAGAGTAAGAGTGAAAGACAGGGATTTAGCATGAGATTCTATTTCCTCACAAATAGGAGTTTCTATTCTGCAACATTTACCTGTTATGGGCCTCAGTTTACTCCTATGTAAAATGAGGAGGAAGAAAGTGGACTAGATAGAGAACCTTCCTGATCTAATTCAATGATGTCATAGAAGACTAAACTGGAGGCCAGAAACATGGAGTTTCCCACTTAATTACATAGAATGAACCTCGCTAAATTTATCAATGTTTTTGTTTCTTCCAAAACTATATGTTTTATACCATATATAATGCACATATATAATATGCATGTGTATATATATGCATGTATATGTATGTGTATATGTGTATATACATACACAAATCTATATCTATAAACATTAAAGCCATGTTGACAGAACATTTATATGACTGCTTGAAAAATATAAAATTTGGGAATAACAACTGAATTTTGTTCCCTACAAAATTCAAAAGAATAGAAAAGAAGACAAAACTCTCTGATTTTCCCCCAGTCACCTGACAAGTTATTTTACTTGCAAACATTGTCAACTGGTTGTTTAGGGAACTTATGGACAAAATGATAGCTTCCCAGTCACAATAGCTAATGACAGACAGCCAAGCATTTTGCAAAATTAAAAAAAAAAGTGTCATAGAGGAGTTGTATTTAAACAATAGGCTGAAGTAAGAGATCTATCTATCTATCTATCTATCTATCTATCTATCTATCTATCTATCATCAGTCTGTCTACCTATTTGTCTTTCTCTTTAGCTATGTATCTACCTATTTCTCTCTCCCTTCCTCCCCCTCTCTCTCTCTCTGTCTACCTATCGTTCTCTTTCTCTATAGCTGTCTACTTATTTCTCTCTGTCTCTCTTTTCCCCTATCTACCTACCTATTTATCTTTCTCTCTAGCTACCTGTCTACCCATTTATCTCTCTATATACCTAATTCTCTTTTTTCTCTCTTTCTGTCTACCTATTGTCTTTCTCTATTGTATATCATGTCATATCTCTCTAGCTACCTAGAGTTCTAGTCATTAACATAATAGCTATCTGTCTATCTATCTGTCTGTCTGTCTGTCTATCTATCGATCTATCTTTCTGTCTATGAGTTCTAGTCCCCAAAGTCAGGGCCATGACAATAGTCATACAATCTGACTTCAACTTTTAGCATCATGAAAAGAATGCATTTGTTATATTACACATATGTTATGGATTTAACATAACTTCAGTGTCTAAAGATTTGTTTCTTTTCTACTGCCTGAATTTGGAAGTTTGCCAGTTAAGTTGAAGAAAGAGCTTGTAATTCTGCAACAAAATATGATTATGCTCCAATTTTAAATTGTGCTGATAGCACAAAACAACATGGGGTCACATATAGTTCAGTCTGTGTGACAGAGGCGGCCATGGCATAATGGATAGCAAGCCAGCCTCAGATTCAGGAAGGTTGGAGTGAGGGTCCTGTCTCTGATACATACTGACTGAGAGATCCCAGGCAGCCACTTAAACTCTCAGAAGCCCAAGTAATTCCCTAGAATTGTAAATTGCAGAGCCATGCCAGTATGCATTAATAATCAGGAGTGGAAGAAGGGAAAAGAATAATCATTTATGCAGTGTCTCCTGTATTCCAGGCACTGTGTTTACCAATATTATCTCATTTGATTCTCTCAACAGCCCCATGACGTAAATGCTATTATTATCTCTGTTTTTCAGTTGAGGAAAGTGAGGCAAACAAAGGTTAAGTGTCTTGTATAGAGGCACACAGTGTTTGAGGCTACATTTAAACTCAGGTCTTCCTGACTCCCTGCCCAGCCCTCTACCTGCACCACCAGGTAGTTGCCTCAGCTGTCCTGAATACAGGCCTCTGAACCAATGAAATCACAGCTCTAAAAAGCAAACAAACAAAAACCTAGGTCTGCTTGGGAGACTTAGGAGAATTTCAGGTGACTTTTAGAAATGGATTTCATTATTCATTCACAGTGTAAGAGAAAGGTTTTCCTCTCCCCACTTCTGTTTATGTAGTCATGGAATCAATCAATCATTCCATCAGTGGACCCAAGAATGTAATCATAAAGTATAAAGTAGATGTTGGAGGATTTTCCTACAATTTTACAACACTGTGTGCATAAAATCCTTAATCAGTTTGAAAGGATTACAGGGGGAAAGGTAAGTGATACAATAGAGGAAACATTTGATGATTGACTCAGAGAATCAGGCTTGTACTTTGGGCTTATCTATTAGAACAGAAAGCCATCCAGTATTCAGGTAGTCCAATCTCATGGCTATTTTGTGGGGGGGAAGAGATTTTGTCTTCTCTCTCTCGTCCCCAACCCACTCTCAGGGAGGTCAGAAGTGATACAAGGAAGCTCTTGAGATGCCTCGGAAGAACTTTGGTGCTGATTGTGAGACATGGGAGATGTTGGCACAGGACTACCCAGCATGGCATGCCCACATCAAAGAAAGTGCTATGCTCTATGAACAAAGTAGAATCTCAGTAGTACGAAGGAAAAATGAGATGTACAAATCTAGAGATGTCCCCATTCCCAAAGTTCAGGCTGACTGTGCCCAACCTGAGCTCCTCTTGGACTGATCAGCTGCAGCTGAACACGCTCTACCTTGACCCCAACATCATGATATCATTTGGTCCTCTTCAAGTACCTAGGATGAACAACAACCCCTATCTCAACAACCACGTGTGTGCTGTTATAAGACAATGAGTTCAGTTAGGAACCGAGACATACAATTAAAGACAGACAGAGAGGAACAGTTGCTGAAGCAATTTCAAGGGGTGTGATGCCTTCATAGGACCTCCCCTTCAGAGGAAAGAAGAGTGCCAAACATGGAATCAAGAAAGGAATGGACTCTTGGAGCCTAGCTGTGACCTACTCCAGCAAAACAGTGCCAGGAGCCACCACTGTCACACCTCTCTCTTGCATCTATGACTCACTACCTTTGTACTCCAAGCTGGAGCCCATTTTTTGCATACTGTGTGTATTTGTGGAAGAGTAAACCCCAGGTGTTTCTTTTGGGGGGGGGGGATTTTTGGTACCAACAGTTTTCATTGTCACCTTTGTAAATACCTTTGCTGAAAGCTAGTTAAGGAAACTGGCTGATTGCTAATGTGAAACAAACAAGTGGGGACTCACGAATTGTAAGAGTAGCCACCCACAGGGTTACCCCTAGAACCCTAGAGTATTAGGTAATTCACTGGGGACTCAACTCAAAATTTCATGTACAAGTTGAGAGAGTCACAATATTATCATGGGTTTAGATCTGGAAGGAACCTCAAGGGTAATCTAGCCAACACTAACACTCCCACATCACAGTAAACATTTTTAAACTCCACATCAGAAACTGAACTCATTGTCTTTCCCCCAAATCCTGTTCCTTCACCCCTGTACCCCACCGTGCAACTTTCCTATTCCTGTAGGAGGCAAAGCCATCCTTCCAGACCCTCAGGTTCACAACCTACATGTCATCCTCAACTCCTCACTATCTCTCAGTCCCTATATCAATATGTTACCAAGGCCTGATGATTTCACCTTTTAAAAAATGTTGCCCCCCAATTACATGTAAAAACAATTTTTAACATTAAAAAAATTTTTTTTTGAGTTTCAAATTCTGTCTTTCTTCCTTCCCTCTCCCCTCCCCAAGATGGTAAGTAATTTGATATAGGCAATGAGTGTTCAATGATTTCACCTTTTCAATATTTTTCAAATATGCCCCCTTGCCTCTTCTGACACTGCTACCACTTCTAACTACCCCTATAGGCCCTCATCATCTGGGCTATTGTAATAACCTGCTGATGGGTCTACCTGCTTCAAGTTTCTCCCTCCTCCAATCCAACTTCTATTCAGCTGATGAAATGATTTTCATAAAGTTCAGGTCTGACAATGTCATTTCCTTTTCTCAATAAATTCAGGTGCTTTCTTATTGCCTCCAGGGTCAAATACAAAATACTCTCTTCAAAGCTCCTCATAACCAACTCCCCACTACACACACACACACACACACACACACACACACACACTTTCCAGTTTTCCTACACTTTACTCCTGCCATGAACTCTTCAATCTAGTGACACTGGTCTCCATGAACAATATGCTCCATCTCTAGGTTTCTAGGTTCTGGGTATTTTCTCTTACTGTCCTCCCTGTCTGGAATGTTCTCCCTCCTCATCCATTCCTATTGACTTGTCTGGCTTCCACCAAATCCCAACTATCTACCTACCTACTTTCTCTCTCTCTCTCTCTCTCTCTCTCTCTCTCTCTCTCTCTCTCTCTCTCTCTCTCGGAGTTCTAGTCATTAACACCCTCTACTGAAGGCAGGGACATGATAACAGTTATACAATCTGACTTCTTTGACTTTTAAACATTATGAAAAGAATTCAATTGTCATGTGACATGTATGTTATAGATTTAACATAATTTTAGTATCTAAAGATTTGTTTCTTTTCTACTGTCTGAATTTGGAAGTTTTCCAATTAAGTTGAAGAAAGAGCTTGTAATTTTGCAAGTAACCCCTCTCAATTCTATTTCCTTCCTCTTCTAATTATTTCCCATTTATCCTGCATACAGCTTGTCTATACATGTTTATTTAATTGTCTTCCCCATCAGATTGTGAGCTCCTTGAGGGTAGGGACTGTCTTTTTGCCTCTTTTTGAATCTCTAGCACTTAGCACAATGCCTATCACATAGCAGATGATAAATGTTTATTGACTGACTAACAGATGAGAAAACTGAGGATCAGAGAATTTAGGTCGATTTCTCCAGGTCATTTCGGTAGTAATGGCCGAGTTGGGCTTTGAATCCTGGGCCTCTTACACTAACCTAGTGTTCCTTGCACGTCATTTTGTTACCTCCTCAAATCTCTGTGGCCCTTTACATACTTTTCACTTCAGCTTATCTAAGCAGATATGAGAAATGTTCATAGGATCATAGAATCTCAGTAGAAAGAAACCTCAGACATCCAGTGTCTTTTCTACCTAAAGCATGAATATCTCCTATGATATTCCTAACAAGTGGTCAGTTCCCCTTTGCTGAAACAGCTCTAAAGACTAGGAATTCCTTCCTTCCCAAAGCAGTCAATTCATTGCATTTTTGGAAAGCTCTACTTGGAAATTCTTTCTTACAGAGACAAACTCTTATGCCTTACAATACCTATCCATTGGTTCTTGTTCTCCATTCTGGAATCAAGTTAAAAAAAAAAAAAGGGGCAATTACTCCTTCTTCAAGTATCTTATGACAGATACCAAGTCTGATTCTCTTTCCTAGACTAACTAACCCCAATTCTTTCAATTTTTCTTCAGATAACATGGTTTTGAGTCTTTATTATATAGGACAAATACCTCTGGGTATGCTCCAATTTGTCAACATCCCCTTAAAGTCTGATTCCCAGAACTGAGCTCATGACTCCATGTGTAATGTGACCAGAGGGGAGTGCAGTGAGGTTACCTCCCTTGTTCTATGCTCCAACTTGTCAACATTCCCTTAAAGTGTGATTCCCAGAAGTAAATAGAGTATTCCAGATACCATCTGACCGGGGTGAAATACAGTGAGGTTTTTATCTCTCTTGTCTAGACATTCTACTTCTATTGATGCAGCCTAAGATTGTGTTAGTTTTACATTTCATGAATAAAAGTGAAATTGCCAATGCAAATTATTATTCAGGCTTGTAATACTGTGACTACTATTCACAAATAAAAATAAATGGTGTTTTTTCAAATGTTCAAATGATACTGAAAATAAGATCATGCATAAGGCTCTCTCTGAGGATGCTCAATGGATGCTGTTTGGATTGAATTGAAACTTCATTTCTATTTCTAACCTTCTATTGCTTTCCACATGGTATTTTCTACTGACCTTGCCTTAATTAGGTCAAATTGTGGATATAAACTTGGACATGGTAAAAGAGTATTTCTGCTTGAATACTTTTGCTTGTCTTCGTCTAAAGGAAAAGATAAGCTATCAAAGCATGTGGGGTTGGAAGCCTTCTGCTTATTGAAGTTTGCCAAGAGCAAATCCATCCCAACCTGTTGACATGGTTGGCACAACACTGAGAATACTGTGGCCAATAGCTCCAGTTGAGGAAGCGGAGAATATTGTTCTGGCTAAAGAAACGCTATTTATGCCAACAACAACAACAAAAAACCCTACCAACTAATCTATAGCAGTGTCTGTCTCTCTCCTCCGCACCCCACCCCCCTTTCAAGGCATGTGGACAAGTAAGGAATAAGTTTATTATGTGGGGGGGACTCAGCTGTAGAGGTTTCCAATTTTGTATAGCAATCCTTTTTTTTTCTTTTAGGGTGAGAAAATAGGAAAAAAAAAAACAAAGTAACCATACAAACAATATCTCCTAAGCTGGTATGGTTGATCACACTATTTTCAGTTTTAAGTACTAATTTTATTGCATTTTATTTTGCTTAATTGCACATTCTTCAAGTATTAGCCTAGCTAAGTTCTGAGAGGAGCATCACCCAGGGGGCCCTGAGCCCAAGGCCATAGCAGCTAAGGAAATTCTCCCAGTGTTTCAAGCACTGTGCAAACCCTTCAGGATACAAATAGAAAAGCAGGATGGTCCCTGTTCTCAAAGAACTTATCTTCTAGTAGAGGAAGAAAACATTAGGTAGTTTTGGCCAGGGAGTATTGTTTTGGTTTGGGAAGTCACAAGGATATAGAGCCATTGGAGAATAGTTGGCATACATCTTTCTTTCTCTTTCTCTTTCTTTCTTTCTTTCTTTCTTTCTTTCTTTCTTTCTTTCTTTCTTTCTTTCTTTCTTTCTTTCTTTCTTTCTTTCTCTTTCTTTCTTTCTTCCTTCCTTCCTTCCTTCCTTCTTTTCTTTCTTTCTTTCTTTCTTTCTTTCTTTCTTTCTTTCTTTCTTTCTTTCTTTCTTTCTTTCTTTCTTTCTTTCTTTTTTTTTCCAAATGCTTTATTAAATTCTGGTTTACATCATTCATTTCTGCCAGAATTTGAGTTACAATTTTTCCCCATTTTTCTCTACCCCCCACCCCAGAATAGCAGTCCCACGGGATAACCCCTTGTTCCATCTGGTCCCTCCCATATTTTCTCCCATACCCCCTTCGACTTTTTTAGTAGGGCAAGGTGAATCTCCATGCCCCAATGCTTGCACATCTTATTTCCCAATTATATGTAAAATAGTATTAATAATAGTATTTATATATTTTTATACATTTGATTTTAAGACTTTGAATTCCAGATTCATTCCCTTCCTCCCTTGTCACACACCCTTACTGGGAAGATAAGCAGTTCAGTATAGGTTGTACATGTGTAGCTATGTAAAACATTACCATATTGTAATATATTGTAAAGGAATTTATATTGTATATATATTATATATATTACAATACTATAATACAATATTATAATAATTACAATATATATATTGTAAAAGACTGACTATATTTCCCTCCCTCCTATCCCACCTCCCACTTGGTCTATTCCCTGCTTTGATCCTGCCCCTTTTCAGAAGTGGGTGCTTCCAACTTCCCTCATCCCCTTCCCTCCCGCCCTCTCTTCCATCATCCCCCCTCTTATCCCTAACCTCCTACTCTCCTGTAGGGTGAGATATCCTATTTAGTGGCATACATCTTTCAAAAGTGGTGGTAGTGGGAGCAGCTAGGTGGCACAGTGAATAGAGCACTGGCCCTGGAGTTAGGAGGATCTGGGTTCATATCCGGCCTCAGACACTTGACATTTAACTAGCTGTATGACCTTGGGCAAGTCATTTAACCCCAATTGCCTTGCTTTCTCCCCTCCAAAAACAAAAGCGGTGGTAGTATTTGTGTTATTATTGCTTCCAGAGAAAGGAATAGGAGAGGGATTCAGGGATATGACAAAACAGATGGCATGGAGATGAGGGGAGAGGAGTAGATGGTGGGTGTGTTGGAAAGTGAATCAATCAGCATAATTGAATTGGAAGGAGCATTCGCTCTTCCAATCAGGGAGTCTTTTGGGATAAGTATAGGATTGTTCTTCATTATCATTATGATAACTGATATATAGAGCATTTTAAGGTTTGCAAAGTCCTTTATATACCTTTTGTCACAAATTCCTTAGAACAGCTCTTGGAAGGAGGCATTACAGATATTATGTCCATTTTATAGACAGAGACATTAGGGTTCAGAGAAGTTTAGTGTCATGTTTAGTGGTCACACAGCTAGCAAGTGTCAGAGGAAAGATTTGAATTCAGGTTTCCCCAGGCCAGGGACAGCAATCTTTCAGCTCCTTTGTGATTTCTCTCATCCTTATGTGTGACGCATGTAGAGACATTTCCCTGCTTCCACTCTGAACATTCTCCACTTTTATTTTGGCGGGATCTTTTGATAAATATAGAAGAGAACAAACAAACGAGATTTGCATGTTTCAGAATAGCAAAATAAAGGTGTAAACGTGGCTTATCTTAAATAAACCAATGATCACATTTATTATCTTAATAAACCATTTACAGTTAGAATCACAAAGCCAGGGAGCATGACAGCTAGAAGGAGCCCTAGAGAACATTTAAGTCAACCTATTTTTTTTTTTTAGAAGAAACTGAGGTTCAAAGAGATGCCATTGACTGACTTGGTCAAAGAAAAACCTAAGTTTCATGGCAGGATCAGGACTAGGACACAGGTTTCCTGTGTCTCTGCCAGATGGTCCTTCCATTATATGACTTAATTACATTTCTCTCTTCCTTCAAAGTCTTTAAAAAAATTAATTAATATCTTTGGTTTTTGTGTCATTTATTTTCTAGTATATGTATTTCCTTTCCCTGCCAAGGGAGCTTTCCCTTGTAAGAAAGATTAAAAAAGGAAACAAAACAATAAAATGAGTTCAGCAAAACCAGCCCTTCATAAGCTGTTTTTGAAAGCTTTCCTTTCCCCTTCTCCTTCCCACCCCTCATTTTTTCTTTTCTTTCCTTCCCTTCCCCTCCCCTCCTCCAACAAATATTTCTTAAATACCTAATAGGTAAAGAATCTGGTGGCCCAGGGGTAGTTACAAGTTTAGGTAAGAAGGCTCTAGACTCTAGTGGAAAGATAAGATAAAAACTCAGATAACTATAATCCACAATAAGGACTGATAAGTGAGAGGTACAAAAGTGAATGATATGTATAAAATTTAGGGGATTAAGTCTTTACTAGGGGTGGGGGACATGAATCAAGGAAGGTTTCTTTAAAAAAAAATTTAAGTTACAGTTGTAAAATACAAATAAATGTTACAATCATCTTCACTTACATTTTTTCAAGTTTCAGAATGGGAAGGGGGGAAAGGAATGAAGATTTATATACCACCTTTTATGTGTCAGATGCCATGCTGAGCTTTGATCTTTAAACCCTGAAAGGAAAATGCTATTATTCCCATTTTATGTGGAGAAAACGGGGGCTAACTGGTTGCTGAGTGACTTGCCCAGGGTATAGTAAATAATGTCTGAGGTCATATTTGAATCAGCCCTTCCTGGCTCCAAACCCTCCATCCATTGCATCAGCAGCTGCTTCTAGTTTTAGAAGATGAGGGAATATTCTTCCTTATCTTCCTTGCCCAAGCTACCCCTTGATTCCATCACTTTCTGTCTTCTAGTGTATATAATGGGTTCAAAAATTTAACTTAAATGTTATCAGCTCTACCCCTATTGTTTCACAGATAAGGACACTGAGGCACAGGGTGGTGCATGGGACCACATAGCTACTAATGCAAAGTTCAAACCTAGAATGTCCTGCCTCCAAGTTGAGGGCATCCATGATTCACTAGGACACATGGCCTCTATCTTTCCCACTCTACAGGATCTCATTCTACCCTGCTACCTCCTCAGATAATTCCTCTGTGATCTTTACTTTTTCTTCTTCTTTCCAGATAAACTTTTCAAAATCACAGTTTCCCTTCGCTGCCTCCCCTTGCTCACCCTGTGCTCCTCCCGCCCTGTTGCTCGGCTTCCGTCTCCATCATTCTACTGAAAACTGCCCCTCCAACGGCAGCAGTGACCTCTTCATTGTCGCATCTAATAGCATGTTCTCTTATGGAGGATTTCTCACTGTTGACCCCTCTTTGTTATACTCTCTCCTCTCTTGCCTTTTATAAAATCACTTTTTCTTGGTTTCCACCCTAGCTATCTGACAGCTGTTTCATGGAATTCTTTAGTCATTTTTCTTTTTTGCTTCTCTGTTAGAATCCTTCAAGGTTCCTTCCTCAGCCTCTTCCTCTCTATAATCTCTTACACTGGGTCCTCATCCACTTCCATGGCTTCATCTACATCATATGGATGTCTCTCAAATCATATTTATGCCCAGTTCTCTGTCTTTAGCTTCATTCTCATACTTCCACATGTACATATGTATTGCATGTACATACATATTCCTTCATGTCCTGCTAGTACCTAAAATACCATACTCATTCACTGTGTTCCAACCAAATTAACCAGTTTGCTGCCCTAAGTAGGAGACACTCCATCATCCATGCCTTTGAGATGGCTCTCCCCCATTCCTGGAAGGCACTCCTTCCTTATGTAACTTTGCCTCTTGACATCCAGGGCTTCCTTCAGGGCCCATCACTGGAGTTGCCTGTGCCTTTCCTGAGCTTCTCCCAGTTATTAGTGCTCTGGGTCTACTGAAACTGGCCTGGAGTCAAGGAGACCTAAGTTTAAACCCAGCCTCAGATACGTACTAGTTGAGGGATCCTGGGCAAGTCACTTAACCTGTGTTACCTCATTTCCCTCCACTTTAAAATGGAGGTAATTATAGCACTTCCCTCCTAGGGTTGCTGTGAGAATTAAAATGAGGTATTTGCAAAAAGCTTAGCATAGGGCTTTGCATAGAGTAGATACTTCATAAATGATTATTAAAAATAGTAAGCCTGTCAAGGGCAGGGATCACTTTTTCTGACTTTGTATTGCAAGCCCTGAGTGCATTAATATTGCTCAGTCCCTTGTGCATTAGCAAATATTTGATGTTGAACAGAAGTAGTAGCAGTATTAGCAGTAGCAGTAGCAGTATAGTAGTAGTAGTAGTAACAGTATTAGCAGTAGTAGTAGCAGTAGTAGCAGTAGCAGCAGCAGCAGCAGCAGTAGTCTGGAGCAGATGACCTCTAAGGTCTCTTTCATTGTACATACACATTCCTACAAAATCTTTAACATGAGGTCCTTGGATGGGATGATTTTAATGGTCCCTTAGAACTCTAATCATTTTATTTCCTCTGTTCCTCCTCACTACTTTCTTGTCCCCCAGACTCCTCTGTCTCAAAAACATGATGTCGAATGTGGAAATAGCCACCACACTCTACAAACATAACTGTTCTTCCTGAGAAATCTCACAAAAGGTCATCACCACTTTAGTCACGGGAACAAATTTTAGCATTTTTGATGAGAGAAGACCAGCTACACACTGGAGAAGACAAAAGGGAGAATGACATTACATTGAGAAATTCATGAATTCTCTTCTTCTCTCCACACCCCACCCCACCCCACCCCACCCAGACCAACCAACTTAAGATTGCCATAAAATGAAAGAGAGAGCAGTACTCTGGTCACTGGTGGCAATGGGAGCTGGAGACTCCCATGGGACTGTTGTAGGCTGCAAATATTCCTAGGTGATACAGCTGATAGAGTGCTGGACATGGAGTCAGGAAAACTCATCTTTGTGAGTACAAATCTGGCTTTGTGTGTGTGTGACCCTGGGCAAGTCACTTAACCCTGTTTGCCTCAGTTTTTTCATCTATAAAATGAATTGGAGAAGGAAATGGCAAACCACTCCAGTGTCTTTGCCAAGAAAACCCCAAATGGGATTCATGAAGAGTCAGGCATGACTGAAACAACTGAACAGAATAAAAGGAAAGCTCTATTATTTTCTTATTTATTAACTTCTAATAGGGCTGGTTAATTTATTTTAGCATTAATAGTAGCAGTAGTAGCAGATGAAATTCTGCTTGCCTGGGGCCTAATTATTGTAAGTCTCAGGGACCTTCTAAAGTCAGGTGTTCTCTCCATTTCTCTGGATTGCTTTCCCCCTTGAGAGATACCCCTGTTGTGATTTATTATTTTTTTTTAATGTCTAGCAAAGTAAAATTTCTATCTGTGAAGAGAGGCGATTTTACAGTGTTTTGAGAGTTGACCTTGAAGTCAGAAAAACCTGGGTTCAAGGCCTGCCTCTGGTAGATACCAGATAAGTGACCCAAGCAAATGACTCCACTTCTCATTGCCCAGGAAACTTCCTAAGTCTCGACTCCATCTGCTTTGGTAGATGAAATTTCTTACTAGTAGATACCTACATTAAAGAAAGCAGAGTTCCAGTCCTACATCAGCAAAGTCACACAATCGGGCGGCTAGGTGGCGCAGTGAGTAAGAGCGCTGACCTCGGAGTTGGGATGACCCGAGATCAAAACCGGACTCAGAAAATGAGCACCCACACATAAATAATGACTAGCCCCGTAACCTTGAGCAAGTTACTTAACCCCATTTGCTTTAAAAAAACAACAACAACAAAAAAACCAATGTTACACAAGAAAGAAGCAAGGGGCCACTTTCCACTTAATACTCTGTCCAGTAAGCAGATAAAGAAGGTATTTCAAGTTCTCTGTTAAGCACCCACCTAACCCTCTGCATATAGTAGATGTGTAGATAAGGGCAAAGTACCTCCCCAGGGCATTGCTCTTGACATAGTAGATAACAAACAAATAGTTGTTATCTAACTAAATTAAATAGAGGCAACAAGGTGAATAACCTGAACTCTGGGTGAGGGTTGAGTTTGGGGTCATTAAGACATAAACTAGCTGTGTGACCTTCCCTAAGGACTTATCTATTAAATGGATGGGGAAAGGAAATCCCCATATTTGGAATTCCCCATGCTAATGAAATTATAGATTCTTCTCTGTGGATGGAGTGCTGGGCCTGGAGTCAGGAAGACCTGAGTTCCAATCCTGCCTCAGATCCTTCCTAGCTGTGTGACTCTGGGCAAGTCACTTTAGTTTCGTCATCTGTAAAGTGGAAATAATAACACCTGCTTCCCAAAGTTGCTATGAGGATAAAATGAAATACTAATTGTAAAGATTTTAGTTCAGTGCCTGGAACATAGTGTGCACTGTATGAACTATTACTATTCTCATTCTCTATTGAAATCAGTATTCTCCCTAGTCTGAATTAGAATTAGATTGGCAAGTAGCCTTGAGGATGATGACAGCCATTTCTACACAGGACAGCCAATTGTACAAAACGATTGTTTTGCATATTATGTGACTAGTTTCTGGAACTTTGAGGCGAGCAGCAAAAGCAAAGGAAACTTTTGATTGTCCTTCTGAAATGATTATTCAGAGAATGACAGTTCTATAGAGTGAATGCTTCCTAAGAGAGATGTCAGGAGTTGCCAAATCTTGTCAATTAGATCTATTTCCACATTATTTCTTGCGTCCATCTCTTTCTCTCCACTCAAACAGCCACCACCCTCATTCCCTGTCCTTTGTACTATCAAGATAACTTTCTAATTGGTCCTTCTTCCTCCAGTCTCTGCCCTCTCCAATCTGTCATCAATACAACCCTATTATGCAGACCCTAGTGACTCCCCATGAACCTTTATTGTCAGATATAAACTGATGGTTGTCATTAAATCTCTCCAGAAACTGGCCCCAAACTACTCTTCCAGCCTTGTTATGCATTCAGTCTATCCATATTGACCTTCTTGTGGTTCCTCACTTCATCTCCCTTTCCCCTAGGCCTGTATTGCTCCTGAGCCAACCTCCTGACTTCCACTTGCTTTGGCTGGAATCTTGATGGCACTCTTTGTTCTCTCTCACAGTCACTCTGCACACCTAGACTGTTGTCAGATCTCATATCTGTCTTCCAAAGGTCTCTCATAATTTTCTCTTTTCTCTACCTATACACTCACCACCACAGTATGGGCCCTCATCTTTTCTCACCTGGATCATTGCAATAATCTTTTAATGAGTTTCCTAGTTCCAAGCCTTTCCCTATTCCTATTCATCCTCCACTCATTTTCAGGGCAGGTCTGACTATGCTACTTCCCCACCCCCCTCTTTAAACAACAATGGCTCCGAATTACTTCTTGAATCAAATATAAAACTCTCTTACTCACAGGGGATACTGCATATCCTGACTCTGTTTCTTTGCACTGGCTATGGAATGATTTCCTTCTCTCCTGCTGCCTTCTAGTTTCCCTAGCTTAATTCAAGACTCAGTTCAGAAGACCTTGTACAGAAGACCTTTCCCTGTGACCTCCCATCACTTAGTCCCTCTTTTCCGAGATTATTTTCTGCCTGTCTATATGTTATATAGCCTCTAGGTACATAAGTATTTAGATTTAGATTGTGAGTACCTTGAGATCAGGGACCGATTTTGCCCTTTGTATTCCTAGCATTTAGCGTTGTGCCTGGCATAGAGTAGGTACTAATAATTGTTTGTTCATTGTCCAGCCAGCCACTAGTGCCTTCCCTTGCCCCATCAATAAGATTACCTTGTATTTGTTTTGTATGTGTTTTCTATACACCTTTATAGGTATGTGTTGTCTCTCCTTCCTTGAGGGTGAGGATTGTTTTATTTTTGTATAACCAATGCCTGACACAAGGCCTGGCACATAATAGGTGTTAAATAGCTACTTTTTGATGATTATACTGTCATACTGTTTTCTCAAAGGCTATGCCAGCCAGGCCCAAGGTATTGCAAGGTAGAAAGGCTTTAAGTATAGGCCCAGTTATAGACTGTTGTCATAAGAGTGGTTTTCTGTAGTTTCTCTATTACTGTCATTTCCTTAGGACAGCAGCTAGCTGTCTTAGTAAGCTAGAGCTTGTAGAATTTAGTTAATATCAAACTTTGGCTCTAGTTGGTGATAAGAGAATTTTGGCCATGTCAAGTAACAAGATAGAGTTCTGGTGTTAATGGTTACTCTGCAAATTCTAGCTATAGCCCTAGTGTTTACTGGTCAGTTTATTATTTTACTTCATATAGATTTTCTCTGCTATCTGTTCTTTGATGTGTAAATCTTTACCTTCCCTTTCCATCCTCCATGGAACTTAATTGTCCCCATCCTACCTATGTAACTAAGACAAATAAGGTTGCTGATATTGCTATCTGGTGTTCACTGGTTTATGCCGAGCATGTAATTAAGCAAAATATTAAAAAGTTTCTGCATGTTGATAAGAGTGATTAGCAGAAGTACCTATCAATGAATTATGGACAATTTTTATGTCGCTGCCATTCTAGGACCAGTTTTGTTCTTTTGAAGAGGCTATTTGTCAAATGCTCAGGGATGAGTGTTTTGATCACACTGGCTCAGGAAACCATCCACAAAAGGTGTGCCTGTAGGGGTGAGGGAGGGGGAGAGGGGTTGTTGTAATCTCATCAGTGAGAAAGCTTACACACTGAGGAAATCAGGACTTTTGGAAGTGTAGGATCAGAGGCACCCACTCCTAGTACGCCTTTATTTTACAGATTCTTTTAGGAGATTATTCCCCCCATAATGGGGTTAGACTAAATGACTTTAAAGTGCTATCAAGCTCTAAAATTTGTTATATCCTTTAATAATCCTAGTTATCTAACATGAAAGAGGTAAGCTTTTGATGTCCTGGGAACATGTTAAGTAAAAGTCCAGGGTCTGGGATATGTGGCCTTAAGAAGACAGAGCCCTATCTGGATCAGGGACAACAAAAACTTTGAATAAACACCAGAAGTTCAATGAGGTTAAATCACTTACCTTTACACTTGAGTGAAACTTTATCTGGTTCTTTATCTTTACAATGAAGTATGCTTCAGTATTTGGGTTTTTTGCTTTGTGCTTTTTAAACTCAGAAAACATGTGACTTTATAGACATAATGTGTTCTCCTCCCAACCTCCCTGCTCCAGAAATATTTACTGAGGAATTAAATGGACAATATAGGCAAAGTAGACTAGATAGAATCAGAATCTCCAGAACCCATTGACTAAGCCAAACAGAGGCAAATTAATGAAATAAAAAGAAAATATGAAACTGAACAAAAGTCATGGTATTGATGAGGGGCCAGAAATGTTGAGGGAGAAACCCCCAGGGATATAGGGATCCTGAAACCAGAGTTCCCAGGGCAAGGTCACCTAGAATGAATTCATGGACTCAAGCATTCTTTAAGTCAAGGTGGCAAAAATGTATTGTTACACTATACAGTGGGGAAGAGTTCTTAGGGAACCGGCAACCTTAGAGGGGTACAGTTAAATTTTATTTAGGATAAACTATAGTAAAACATGTGCCAAATATGCTAACTAGGTGAGTCAGGCTGGGATTAGGGAGTGGTTAAGGAGTGATCAGTTCTTAAAGGAACATGCATTTTTAATATCTACTGCACACGTATTTTACCTGGATTTTACTGTGAAATAGCCCAAGGAGGGGCTACAAGGAGGTGTGGTTTTAAGTCTGAAATATCACTAAGCAAACTAACAGTCAGGGCTGACTGAGAAATACCCAGGCTGCCCCCATCAGTGTCTTATTGGATAAGATAAACTTAAGGGAGTATACATATGACTAAGTCCAGGATACATATAATAGGTCAGTGACTAGTAAATATCTTTATGACCCAGTACACAGCTGGTTTAAACTACTAAATTTTATAGGTGCAGCTGGTTATAGAATTGGAAAGAGAGATAAGTATTCTGCTAAGGCATGGTGCCCTTGAGTTGGAAAGTGCCTGAGACAGTATTTTGAGGCTAGGGGGATACGTGATTTTGGAACTGGATGTGATTTTGGAACTGTGGTTCAAACACAGGCACCTGAGCACCCCATCAGTATCAGAGAGCACCAGGAAGACGTGTAAGCATTTTCAGGTGCTGCAGAAAAATACAAATGACCCGATCTCTAATTATCCATTTCTTTCTGGTATGTCCTGGCTGCCTAGGGTGAATTTTGGAGGCAGGAAGCCTCAATGTTCCTTCTGCCAGTCTTTAAAATGTCTGCAGGTAAACTTATGGCAGATGTTGGCCAACATTGGCCAGACTTCAGAAGCTGTTTTAGGTTTTCACTTTATCTAGGTCTAGGGACTATAGAGTAGCTTTTGTACTTTGTTATGCCTAAGGAACAGTACCAAACTTTTGTGCCCAGCTGGACTTTGCATATTAGCTACATGACCTGGCCATTCTACTAATCATGTTAATTGTTCTCCAGCCTTGACCTTGTCATTAGTACATATCATTAGAATATATGGCATGTCAGGGCTGAAAGGGTCACAGATAACCTAATCCCATCTCTTCCTTTATCAATTTTCCTTCTTTTTATTTTTTTCTGGTGAGGCAATCGGGGGTAAGTGACTTGCCCAGGGTCACACAGCTAGTACATATCAAGTGTCAGAGGCTGAATTTGAACTCAGTTCTTCCTGACTCCAGGGTTGGTGCTCTATTCACTGAGCCACCTAGCTGCCCCCCTGCCACATTTTCTATTTGTATGATGGTCTATCTTTTTTTTTTTGGTTAAAATTTGCTATAATGTACAGGCAATGGGGTATAGAAATCCATCTTGCCCTACAAGAAAGTTGGAGGGGGGTGGGAGAGGATATAAGAGAAAACAGATTGGGGGAAGGAGTATTCAGTAGACTTGCTATCTCGGGGTGGGGGTAGGGGAGAGACAGGGAGAAAATTTGCAACTCAAAAACTTGTGGAAATGAATGTTGAAAACTAAAAAATAAGTGTGGCTAGGTGGCAGTGAATAGAGCACCAGCCCTGGAGTCAGGAGGACCTGAGTTCAAATATGGGCTCAGGCACTTAACACAAAAACTACCCGTGTGACCTTGGGCAAGTCACTTAACCCCAATTGCCCTCCAAAAAGCAAAAAAAAACCCCTAAACCTAAAAAATTAATAAATATTTTTTTAAAAAAGAGTTCACTATGGAGTTGGTTTAAAATAATAATAATAATAATAATAATGGAAACTGAGGCAGTTTTATAATCAGCCTAAAGAATTCTCATCCAATTACAAGAACACCCCTCACATATATGTATATATACACATATGTATATAGCCACACACCTACTTACCATACACACATACACACTATTACACACATGTATATATATACATATAGACAAATGTATATTCCACATATATGGTATGTATATATCCTCTTCTCAGCTCAACTCAAAAAGTATTTAACATCTACTCTGTTCAAGGTACTGTTCAGTTTCCTTCTACTGATATCCATAGTGTTTTAACATCCTTCCAGCATTTTGTCTACCTTGTCTCGTTTGATTCTCATAGTAACCCCTTCAGGTCAGATGATCTCCTTATCCTTCTCCTACAGATGAAGAAACTGAAGCCAAGAGAATAGTGACTTGCCTAGGGTCCTTCATTGAAGACTGAGCCAGAATTTGAACAGAGATCTTGTTGTCCCCAAGCCCACTGTCCTATGTATTATGCAAAGCTGCCTCTTGCTACCACTCTAAGATTTGGAGGAGTTGCATAAAAGAAAGTCCCAAAGGATTTTCCACTTTGCTGGGAGGTGATGAGACCTAGACCCAGGTAAAAGCAATGCAAATCAGAAGAGGATGCACATAAGGAGACTGCAAAGTGCTGGGAGATCAGATTTCTCCCTGTCTGGGCCTTAGAATGAAGAAGACCATTTTGTTAAGTAAGTGCCAGAGAGTTTCCAGCATCCTGCTTAAATCCTGTTTTATCCAGATAGCTCCCCTCATTGCTTTGCTTGCCCCTGAGATGAATCTAAGTAAGGTCTGGCGACAGTCTTATCTCCTCCAACACTGAACAGTATTCTAGGAGCAAACAAAACAGGGCCCACACATGGCAGCCGGCTCATTTCCATTATCTCCACACAGGTGGAACCTTTTCTTTTGCATCCAATCAGTCCACTTCCCACTTTTCTGTAGCTAAGAGGGAATGTGAAGCTTTTTGTGTTCCTTTTACTCTTGACTTCAGTGAATTTCAGATGTCATTGAGCTACCCAATTCACTTCCCGTTGCCATCAGCAAAAGAGAATCACAACCATACATCTCTCTATCTTGACCTGACTTTACGCTTGCGGAGGGATTCTAGCTATATTGAGATAGATCCATTATGCCTGGAGCTTTAGCAGGAAGAGGGTTGGGAGATCAGGGTAAAAACAGCCCTTTCTTGGTCTGAGCACTTGTTTTTTAAACAAAGTCACCCTTGTCCTGCCTCTCTGCTGTTACTGGGTCAGGCTTTCACAGAAATGCTCTGCAGAGGATGAAGCAGTACCTCTTCTCTTCTCTATGGTACCTTACACTGCCCCCAAAATGAAAACACCCAGTTATGCGGACAACAAAACATGAAGTCCTTATTCTGGGTGAAGATTGTCCCGGCCCTCGTGGGTAATGTCTGGATTTTATGTTTCCACCACCACCACCACCTGCTTATAGCTAAAGAAGTCCTTTATTCAGTTAAGATGGCTGTCATCACTTGGGAGAGTCAGGCATTCTCCAGCCTGCTGGAGCGGCCTGTCTACAGAACAACAATATGTCTTCTGTGTGTGCATGCACACGGATGTCAGCACGTGTACTCATGCATGTGGGGATGGTTTCCTGTATTGCTTACGGGTTTGGTGGTAAAAAGGAACCAACCAGAAAGCACTTTCTATGTATTAACAAATTGAATTTTGCCCATGACACAGACCCCAGAAGGCTTACAGCAGAAAATAAAATTATTGATGGCTTTAGTGTAAACACAAGCTCTTGATTCATTTTGTCTTTCTAACACAGGATTTATAGTTTGAGGACAGAACTCAAAGCAATCACAATGTCCTATTTGTTCCAAATGAATGTCTTAAGGGTAAGGGAGAGGTAAGGAACACAAGTTTCCAATTCCCTTGTTACTAAAATCTTTGGGACTATTTAACACTGTAGGATTTTCATTTTAAATAGAATTACTGAGGAGATCATTTTCCAGATGGCCTTGTGAAAGACCCCTAATAGCTGTGCTAAATGGACTTTGAAATTCACTCCTGGATAAAGAAATGGTAAATTAGTTTGATTGCGTGCTAGAACTGTGTTAACTGTGGTTAAAAACTATATTCCTTGAGACCTTTCTAATAGGACCAGGTTCCATTCTACTATTTTTCCCCCTTCTCAATGGAAGCTGTGCTTTTTAGTTTTTATTGTTAACCCCCACCCCTGCAGTAGATGAGATGCCCTAGTAGAAAGTACATCAGACTCAGTCAGGATGTTTGCATTCAAATCCTTGCTTTAGCCTTGACTCGTGGCCTGGGACAAATTACATAACCTCTTAACTTGTCTTTCTTCATCTGTAACATAGCCCATATTTATAATAGTGCTTTAAGGTTTGCAAAGTGCTCTCCTATGTTATTTAATTTGAACCTCCCAAAAGTCCTTGTAAGCAGGACCTATTGTTAGCTTTCCCATTTTACAGATAAAGACACTTGGGCAGGAAAGTTTTAAAAAAACAGTGGATGTTTAAGACAGGATTTAAACCCAAGTTTTCCTATCTCCAACTCTCTCACACTCCTCTGGCTTACTGTGAGTATCAAAGGAGAAGACACATGGGAAAATTATTACTCAGTCAACAAACATTTGTTAACTGCTATGTGCCAGACACTGTGCTTTATTCCTCGTTCAGTCATTTCATTCGTGCCTGTCTCTTTGTGACCGCATTTGGAGTTTTCTTGGCAAAGACATAAAAAGTTGTTTACCCTTTACTACTTCTGCTCATTTTGCAAATGAGAAAACTGAGGCAAACAATGTTAAGTGACTAGTCCAGGGTCACACAGGTAGTAAGTGTGTGAAGCTGTATTTGAACAGTCTTCCTGACTCCCAGGGTCTGTGCTTTATCAGCTAAATCATCTAGCTGCCCTCGGCACTGTGCTAGGGCTGAGTATACAAATAGAAGCCCAAAAAGAAAGATAGTAGTCCTTACCCTTAAGGAGCTTACATTCTAATGGAGGAAGACAGTATACAAAGGAAACAGAAAAAGGGATGGAGAAGAAGGTACCCCATTATGGAGCATGTTGGAGAGGTCCTGAGTACAGCCTGGTGACAAGTAAGGGAATGACTGGCCTCAGCCATTCTAAATAGTAAAGTCCTGCCTCACAGACTTACTAACTGCATGATCCTGAACAAATCTCTCAACCTTTGTGAACTGGGTTTTTTACCTGCGAAATAGAGGTAGTAATAACTCCTCGACCACAGGGTTGTTATGAGGATAAAATGAGATAATATATCCAGAGTGCTACAAACTCTAAAGTAGTTTATAGACAGACATCAGCCCTGAGGATCTTAGAGTCATAAAGGTAGAGGTGGAATGGATCCCAAAGGTCAATTGGTCCATTTTCCTCATTTAACTGAAGGTCAGGGTCAGACAAGTGCTAAGTCGTGGGGCTAGAACTCGAAGCCAGGCCCTCTGGTGGGAAATCCAACCTGCGCTCTTGAAATGATTGTGTGGCTTCACTATAATTATACAAATATACAGCGTTATGACTAACTCTTCTCTACACACAGAGGTAGTGGTAGGGATACTCAATAAAGACTTGTTACTGCACATTCCATTAAGACATGTTCCTTTTACCTATTCATAGTTCTATCCCTCAGTGGATTTGCTTTATATTTGTTTTCTCTTTCTATTCTTTTCATCCTAACACTCACTCCCAATCTGACATAGGTTCAGGACTTCTCCACCTTCTATTCAATAGCCTTCCTACCCTGGAGAAACTCCTTTCTGAGGTGTGTTCTCCTGATTAGGGACTTGGAGTCATTTCTCCCTCCATTTTTGAAGGAATCTCAGCTATGTTCACTTCACTCCTGCCTTAGCCACTTTGTTTTATTTTTTAAAATTTTATTTATTTTGCTTCTTTTTTTTTTTTGAGGGGAAATTGGGGTTAAGTGACTTGTCCCAGGTCACACAGATAGTAAGTGTTAAGTGTCTGAGGCCGAATTTGAACTCAGGTCTTCCTGATTCCAGGGCCGGTGCTCTATTCACTGCGCCACCTAGCCACCCCAAATTTTATTTATTTTCAATTTAGAAATAAAACAAACATTTCCATAACAGAATGGAATAAAAAAAGGTTATTGCACATAAAACTGCAAATCTATTACATACAACTTTCTATTCCTTTAAAAATATATTAACATCATGTAAATGTCTTCCTTTAAAAAATATATAACATTATCATATAAATTTCTTCTTTTTCCTTTTTGTCTTCCCTTCCCCTTTCCCCTCCCTAGAGATGGCTATCATTAGACACCAATATGTGTATATATGTATATATATATTCATATGTACACATGTATATATACACACACATATATATGATTGCATGTATATGTATGCATATACATCATTCTATACATACTTCTATTTATCAATTTTTTTCTCTGATGCAGATAGTATCTTCCTTCACAGGTCTTTTGTAGTTAATTTGAGTATTTATAATAAGTCAAAATAACTTATTTGCTCAAAGTTATTCTTTTTTTTTTCTTAAGCAGTTGGGGTTAAGTAACTTGCTCAAGGTTACACGGCTATTATTTATGTGTGGGTGCTAAGTACTGAGGCCAGAACCCATCCTGGGTCATCCTGACTCTGGGGCCGGTGCTCTTACTCACTGTGCCACCTAGCCGCCCCTTCTCAAAGTTATTCTTACTGTTCATATTGCTATTCCTGTATTTTACATTCTCTTGGTTCTACTTATTTAATTCTTTATTATTTTGTGCAAGTTTATCCATGTTTTTCTAAAATCAATGAGCTTGTCATTTCTTTATAGCATAGGTGTATTCCATCGCAATCATAAGCCACAATTTGTTCAGCCATTCCCCAACTGACAGGCATCCTTGTAATTTCCAGTTTTTGGGTTTTTTTTTTTTGTCACCACAGAAAGAGTTGCTATTAATATTTTAGACCTTTTCAATTCTTTTCCTTTTTACCTAATCATCTTTGGAAATGGATCTAGTAGTGGTATTACTAGGTTAAAGGGTATAGGCAATTTAATAAGTCTTTGGGCATAATTCCACATTGTTCTCCAAGATGGTTGGATCAGTTCATAATTCTATCAAGAGTGAATTAGTGTCCCAATTTTTCCACATGGCCTCTGACATTTGTTACTTTCCCCTTCAATAATTTTAGTTAATCTGGAACGTGTAAAATGATATTTCAAGGTTGTTTTAATTTGTATATTTCTAATCAATAACAATTCAGAAAAATTTTATATGACTATTAATTGTTTGATTTCTTCATTGGAAAACTGCCTGTTTTTTTAAAACTACTTTCAAGATTTCCCTAGCTTCACTAGTTACCTAGTTGGTAACCTGCTGGGTTACACTTCCCTCCTCTACCTTCTAGCTCCCCTTTAAGTGTTGGCTTACCCCTTTGGATTGTCTAATTCTCTTCTATGGCTTTCCCAGATCTTAACATCATGCCTAGCACATAGTAAGAGCTTAATAAATGCTATGTCTGTCTGTCTGTCTATCTGTCTCCTTTTAACAGTTTATACATGCTACAAATGTCTTTTTAAATCCACTCATATCAAAATCTAAATTTCTGAAGTTTTTAAAATTATTCTTGATTTTCCTTCTAATTAGGGCACATGAAAACATTCTCAAACATGTTTGTAATTCTCCAGAGTCTGCCCTTCACAATCTGGAAAAGGAGCTCTCTAGCATTCTGATCCCAGAGAAGCACTGTCTGGCATTTGCAAATGCATTGGGACCATTGACCTTTCTTGTGAGGGGTCAGAATGAAAGTCATTAGAAATCTGGGAAGTGTTTCCTTCAAAGTTAAACACAAATCACATGTGCAACACATTTCCCAAGAGAAGTCTTTAGGCCAAACAAGAGAGCACCCACAAAACTCTGTGATCTCATTCCTGATACCCTGATAAAAGGAAAATATAGTAAGGGCCATCTGGGAAGGTCATGTGGAATCCCTTTATAAGACTTGACTGGCATTCCCTTTTCCCATCGAGGATAGTTTGCCACTGAATATAAAAAGTGGAATCTACCAGAAGGTCTTATGCTTTCCAGAAATAACTAATTTCTACTTGTGACCCATTGAGTTACTAAAGAGCAATTAGTCATTTTCAGCCAAAGAAATCTTAAGTGCACTAACCGTTAAATGGTCTCCAGTGGGTTCTGCTCATTAGTCAGATTTCCAGTGGGCTCTGTTTATTAATCAGGCTTCTCTTTGTGATCAGAACAATATATACTATAGAAACTGGGGGTAGAGGTGGCAGGGAGCAGGGAAAAGAATGGGTGAGGATAGAATGGACAATTTTCTCATTAGGTGATTTCATATTTCTTTCCCATTTGGACAGGAACAATCTTAAGGCAAAGCAGAATTCCGGCACAGATTGACATGTTTACTGAAAACCAAAAGAAAGGAGAAAATGCTCTTGGAAGGAACTTTGGTTTGATATAAGACAGGCTGTCCTGATCCAGCTCTTGTTCAGTGTTGAAACCTGTGACAATGGTGTGAGGTCTTTCTTCCTCAATGTGAAAACATCCCAGATCTAACCCCTATGAATACCTACTGTGTTTAAACTTTGAAGAGCCTTAGACATAAAAAAGATAGTTTTTTTTTTTAATAGAGAAACATGGAAGAAATGTCTTCCTTCGATATTTAAAAAAATTGTGATTGCATTCATTCTAGGAACTCTCTCCACTTGAGGTAGATGACAATGGAGATAGCACGAGTCACTGTGACCTCCTCATCCTCCTCCTAAAAATGATTGGCTGATGGCCAACATTCTTGTGAGGAACCTCTTGGAGCTTGTAGACTTTGGTCTTTGGATGACAGATACACAGTCTGGTGTTGGATTCATGCTATAAGACTTTCTAGGTAGTTTGTCCCTGCTGGGTCTTGCATTCTCTTAGAATAGACTTTAATGACCCCAAACCCAGTGACACAATAGGGTGCCAGAAAGGAAGAGCTTATGGGGAAAAGGATAAATGAAGGTGAGTGAAGGTATAATGGGAGGATTTGCCTTTTCTGGTTCCTAGAAGACTGTTTTAAATTTTGCAAATGAATGTTGGACTGAGACTTTCACCAGAGAGATGTCCTTTTCCCCCTATTAATGTGAGGACAGGGGCCTTGTTTTAATTCTTCTTTTTATAGAATTGTGAGCTCCTCCTGTAGTCAGCATTTAATAAATGATTGTTCATTGACTAGAGAATTTTTATGTCTTCCACAAAGCCGAGAGTACCTTGAACGCTATAGGCACTCAGAACATTGATAAGACCATGGTTGAAAGGGAGGTTGTAGGTTATGTAGTCCATCCCTGTCTTTTTTTATTTTTTTTTTTAAGGATGAATAAAGTGAGATATGGTCAGCTAGGTGGAGCAGTCCTTAGAGTGCTGGACCTGGAGTCAGGGAGGCCTGAATTCAAAGTTGACCTCAGACATTTACTAGCTGTGTGACCCTGGGCAAGTCACTTAACCTTGTTTGCCTCAGTTTCCTCATTTGTAAAATAAGCTGGAAATGAACAAACCAATCCAGTATCTTTGCCAAGAAAATCACATAGGGTTCTGAAATGTTGGACATGACTGTAATGACTGAACAACTATAACAATAACAGTGACACTGTGCTGACTGAACAACATTTTTGAACCCAGATCCTTTGACTTCAAACCTAGTGCCCTTTCCCTTTTATCATGGGCCCCTGGGCCAACAAATAGAGTAAAATTAAATGAATCAACAGCATCTCTAGTTGTATTCATCAGTAAAATCAACAATAGCTTTGCCACACTGGGAAGCTCTGTATCTTAGAAAAACTTTAAATGTCTTCTGGTCTAACCAAGCAACCTCCCACTCAGAGTAGAGCTCCCTTCTACATCCTGGACAGAAGTTCATCCAGGTCTGTTTGAAACATTTGTTGATTAATTGATTGATTAATTAATGACATCTGTAGTTTATACGATTATAGGAGGATATATATATGTATATATATGTATATATGTATGTATATGTGTATATATGCATATATATATATAGAGAAAGAGAGAGAGAGAGAGAGAGAGAGAGAGAGAGAGAGAGAGAGAGATGAGGAGGATATTTCTGCCTTCCTACAGAGTCTATACCTCAGTGTATTCTGGAGGTAATATGGGGGTGGGTTTTCTAGAGAATGTATATGGTTGTTTTAGCTAAGATACTTGTAGCAGAGATGGGATATGACATTCTCTCCCTTCTTATTTGATGTCTATTCTCAGGTTTAATTGTCTTCCCACTGATGTCACCGAAACAGTCTTGTTTTTCTAGTTCTTCCTTGGACACTTACATATCTTCCTGTCTTCTCCTAACAGCTTCCAGTATCCATTATGTTCCCTTAGCCAGCTCTGTTTTAACTCTCATAGCTTCCTGTGTGGGTTCCCAGGAGAGGATTCTTTCCATTAGAAGGATTTCCTTGTGGGCAGCTCTCTGCCCAGTGTGTGTGATGCAATACTGACAATGGAGAAAGCCTATTCAATTTGACACAGATCTTTTTCCTCAATCTTCAGTGACCAAATATGTCATCCATCATCAAGTAGTGCTTATTACACACCCATGTGCTCCTAGTGTTCTATGGGGAAGCCCACAAATCAAGGCAAAACAATGTCTTGATTACTAAGAACTATGGCTATTTTTTATGGCACTTACTTCCATGCAAAATATTATTTTAAATGGAATGATCTTTGCCATTCCATTGTTTGCCTTGTAAACTGCTGGCAGAGATGTGTTATTTCATGAAGGTGTAAATCATTTTAAAAATGGTATAAAGTATAAGGTGTAAAGGCAGTACTTTACATATAGGAACTTAACATTTGTTTATTGATCAATTTGATTGAAAGTTGACTGTTAAGTGAACCATATCTTGAATGTACTATGAGAACTTTGATTTTTAAAATTCTATGGTGAATTATTTTTATAAATATATTTATATATTAATTATTTATATGAATAGATACTTTATTTTATATAAAAGAATATTTTATAAACATTTATTCTTTCGTAAACTTCTTTGAACTGGAGTTAAATTAGATGCCATGGAAGGTTCCTTACAGCTCTGAAATCTATGAGCTTTCGAACTGATACAGGGCAAAGTGAGCAGAGCCTAAAGAATAATACAGCTACAACATGGCAAAGGAAAACAAAGCTCACCCTTTAAAGATCTCTGATGAATGAAATGACCAATCATGACTCCAGAGGATCCGTAGTGAAGCATGCTTCCCCCTTCCTGGCCAGGAAGCGATTGCCTAACGAGACAGACATTCTCAGATATCTCCAGTATACTGATGAGTTTTACTTGATTATGCTTATTTGTTGCAAAAGGATTTTTCTTTGGGTCAGGTGAGGCAGAAGAAGAAAAGAGGAAGTGGTTAGTGACAGTGATGACAGAGACAAATTAAAGAAAGGAAAAAAGCATCAATGAAGCACTTTAGTGAACAGGACAGAAGGAAGTTCAGAGAGAGGGCAAGCAAGACAGCTTTGGATGTAACATGTAGTGTTTGATATATACTTTTAAAAAGCCAAGCTCCATATGATAGGGATTTGCAATTTCATTTATAATCCTCTTTTTTCTGTTCTTTTTGGCATATGGAAATGGTCTTGTTTGTAGGTGTTTATCAAGTTCAAAATAACAAAAATAAATATTATTTAAGTCCAAAAAAGGTGGTTTCATTTTACTTGGAATTTTATCTTTTTGGGTAATTCCAGATTTTCATGTGTCAGATTTACTTAGGTGTATATAAAGCGAATATGAATGCCTCAAAAGACAAGATCACAGACTAGCCTAGCAACTCTGGCAACTGGAACATACAGATCACCTTTTAAGAATGACTGTCTCTCAGAGGAAGAAACTGCATCTAATAGCACCTAATGTAATTTGACTGTAAATGTTCTCTCTTAGGAAGCCATCTCTCTTGTTTTGTGAGAAGGTCCTGGACTAGGAATAATTTCCATATTTTTTAGGAGTGAAGGAACCCTTTTTACGATGTCAGGACACCTTCAAAAGCCTTATCAGAAGCCTTATCATGAGAGCAGTCCCTGACGGGGAGCAGAAAATTGGCTTAGTGGCATGAGTCAGCTGTGAAACTGTTGGGTTGTGATGGTAGTGTTCCCTTTCAGGGCCTCCCATCCATCATCCTCCCATCCCTGACCCTTTTTCCTCATGAATGATCAGAAAAAGAAATGTTCTTTTCAAACACCTCAGCAATTTGCTACCTATGTGACCTTGGGCAAATCATTTCCCTTCCCTGTCTTAGTTTCCTCATTTGTAAAGTAGAAGATCCATGAGGTTCCTTTCAGTTATAGATTTATGATTCTGTGATCTACATAGCAAATTGGCTAGAAAACCATTTTTCTGGTTTTCTGTTAAAAAAAAAAAGGAAAGGGGAAAAAATGATCAAAGGCATGCTATATTAGAGGTTCCATAGGACTGATATTGTATTCATTCCACAGGAAAATACTGTTTTTCCAACTCTCCAATACATGTTTTGAATTAGTCTAGGTCTTTTTGCTGTCCATTTCCAGTCTTCTTTTTTTTTCCTCAGACACTGATGTAAGACATTTTTCAGCCGAGGTCCTGCAGGATGGAACTCCCTCTGGCAATTTCCCAGACCCTGTACTTGACATCAGTGAACAGCTGTCTGGTTTTGGGCTCTGCTGCACAAGGAACATGCCTCCCTCCCTGGCACCTCTCTGCTGAGGTTTGCATATCATGTGGAGGTCTGTGATGAAATGTATACCCAGGGCTTCCTCTTTGTGGGAAGTCCAGGTTTGCTTAAGTTTGATGACTCTATGTGAAGTTAAAAGAAAGAGAAAGAATCCTGCTTATTCTAATCATTCATTCCAGTGGGCATTGAGCAATGTTCTGTGACATGGCCTTACTGCTTGTGGCTAGGTAGCTGAAGAGGAGATAGCTTCACTGTCCAAATGAGATAATATTTGTTAAGTGCTTAGCACGGTGTATAGCACATAGTAGGGGCCATATAAATGCTGAATGTCTTACCTTTCTTAAGCCATTTGTAGACAAGGGAGAAGGAGCAACTGAAAAGTAGATAATGTAGTTTCTCAAGTGACTTCTTTTTTCTTAGATGTATTACTTATGATTATTCGCAAAAAGCCAAGGGGTTAGAATTTTTACTGATTCATGGACAGTGTTCATTAAGGATAATAAAAATTCTCATGTCAATTAAGAGAGAGGCAGGAGAATCTAAGAAACAAAACCTGGTCCATCTGAACTGATCTCCTCAGACTCCAAAGTAAGTGCTCTTTTTACTGATACTGTTCTTTATAAGTTTTTATGTTCTCAATGTTGAACATTCATTTTTTCTCCTGGTACTTTATAGCAATAACCCAAAAGGCACTGATTCTGTCTCATCAGAAATGTAACAGGGTCTGTCATGAGTGGTGTTATAGGAAGATAGCTTTAATTATATAGAGCACTTAACATGAATATTGCTACCGGCATGTAGACAGCCTGTATCATTTAACACAAGTTAAATTGTAGATATAGGTTAAAAATGCTCCTCCATTTCTCTCTCTCCCTCTCTCCCTCCCTCCTCCTCCCTCCCTCTCCCTCTCCCCCTCCCTCCCCCTCTCTCTCTCCCTTGAGAATCCAAAGAATCTTCTACTAAGTTGTACTTTAACATTTCATATGAATCAGAAAACTCAGCACTAGAAAACCTTGATTAACTAGTGCTAGCAATTAACCAGAAATTTTGCTCTAATGGATTCTATATGATCCTTCCTTCCTTCCTTCCTTCCCTCCCTCCCTCCTTCCTTCCTTTCTCTCTTTCTCTCTCTCCCTCTTTCTCTCCTTTCTCTTTTTCTTTCTCTCTCTTCCTTCCTTCCTTTCTTCCTTTCTTTCTTTCTTTCTTTCTTTCTTTCTTTCTTTCTTTCTTTCTTTCTTTCTTTCTTTCTTTCTTTCTTTCTTTCTTTCTTTCCAAACTATTTTTAGGATATGCCCTAGGGCACTTGTTTTGGAATAACTTAAAATTGTTTCAATTCCAAGAAAAAGCTGGTTGACTACTTCTCTGGTATATTGTAGAGGTGATTCTCATTCAGGTATATGTTAGCCTAGAATAATCCTATTATACTATATTTTATTATATTGTGTTTATTATATGATATATCTATTATACTACACACACACACACACACACACACACACACACACACACACACAAATATATATATATATATATATATATATATATAATACTCTATTAATTCTTCTAGGTCCTTGGGTGTGGTCTTTTGACCAAGTCCAAGTTTTACAGAACAAATCCTTTTATTAAGAGGATTTGTTCAGTGAAGTTTGGATTCAGTCAAAAGGCCACGCTTGAGGACCTAGAGGACACAGGTTGCTCACCCCTAGATGGTGTCTAATATCCTTTCCAACTCTGAAATTTTGTGCTTCCTTGTAGCAGTTAGGCCATCTCCCAGCTTCTTCTTCTACTTTTTTTTTTTTTCTTTTTGGAGGGGGAAAGGTAGGGCAATTGGGGATAAGTGACTTGCTCAAGGTCACACGGCTAGTATGTGTTAAGTGTCTGAGGCTGGATTTGAACTCAGGTCCTCCTGACTCCAGGGCTGGTGCTCTATTCACTGCACCACCTAGCTGTCCCACATCTCCTAGCTTCTTACATACAGAGTACCTATGAGAAGGCACTTGGATCATCAAAAAAAAAAAAGATAACTATTTCTACATATAGGAAGAAAAGTGAATAAGTACATTTTAAAGAGTTTTTTTTTCCTCCCTTCAATAGACACAAGGTGGTACAGTGGATAAAGAACAGATCTCAAAGTTAGGAAGACCTAGGTTCAACTCTCATTTCTGATAAATACTAGCCATGTGATCTTGGATGACTCATTCAACTTCTCAGTGCTATAAGCAATTCTCTAAGACTGAGTTGTAGGGAAGGTGCCAACCTGCTTTGGTAAATGATGTTTCTTCACCTGGGATTTCCCTATACTAACAAAATCACTGGTCTAATACCTTAACCTTTGAGAAACAAGGATTTCAAACAAATAAAGAGTCTCTCTCTCTCTCTCTCTCTCTCTCTCTCTCTCTGTATCTCTCTCTTCCCCCCATTAATTTTTTTTAATATAAATTGATCAGAAAATTCCATTAATAGGAGTGATCAAGATGACTATCTAAATAAGAGGCAGATAATCCAACTCCCAAACACCTACTCTAGGAAAAACCTGAAATTCACAATGAAAAATAATGATTTTATAAATAATAATAATCCAATTTAATAATAATAATAATCCATTGAGAAACTATAACAAATGATTCCTTCTGGCTAATTTCTTCTAGTTCCAAATTGTCCACAAAGTCAAGCAGAAGATCTCGGGCAATAGGAAACAAGATTGCCAACAAAGCCAGTATCAGCACAGACAAATAATCCAGAAACCTCCCTATGTGACCAGAGACAATATAGAGGCACATGTAGCCTTTAAAGCTCTGTGTTCAGAGGCAGCAAGAAGGGAGTCCCTGACCCCCACCCCAAGGATTACCCAGAGAGTTCAGAAAGGCCAAGGTGGTCAGAAAGCTTCCAGGAGCAACTTTAAAATCCCCAAAGCAGTTTGATAGCACTAAGACTTACCCATAAATCTGACAGGTAAAATATTCCATGCTTCCCTAGTTTGCTTATTATATCAGTCATCCTTTATGCCTAAATCATATACCTATTTTGACGTTCTTTTCTCTTAAGGAGCTTACATTCTAATAGACAAAGACTAGACTTAAAAGGGAAACTGGAAAATGGCGGGGAGGAGGGTTAGAAAATAGGTAAGGCTGTTGGTGAGAATGTGAAGAAGCAGGAAGAGTGAACTGAGCAGAAAATGAATAGCCAGTCAGTCCTTTCTAACAATTAGGAAGAAAATGAGGTCTGGAGATGTTAAGAGAGTTGCCCATGGTCATCAAGACTTTTAGTAAAAGAGCCAAGCCTAGAACCCAAGTTCTCTGTCTTCTTAAGGGCTTTTTATCACTGTGCCATACGGCCTCCTCTCATGAAGAAAGTATGCTGACAATGACTAAGAAGATATTAATCAATAAAAAGATTTATAGCTCTTTGTGAAGTGGCAAAGAATGGGAATCTGAGGGGGTACCCATCAGTTGGGGAATGGTTGAGCAAGTTATGGCATATAAATAGGATAGAATACTATTGTCCTGTAAAATGGCTTTGTTTTTCTTTTGTTCTTAATTTGGTGTGGAGGAAGGAGGTGGGAAGGAGAAAAAATATTTTTTTTTCTGTTTGAGAAATGTACAATATACTTTTTAAAATATATTGCTCTATATCTAATTATTTCAGTGCAAAAAAGAAAAAAATATCAATCTTTTTTTTCTCTTGTGAACAAGAATCCCTTCTGTAACTGACAAGGTTCTTATCCTTTGGCTTCCACTTTAAGCTACTGGATGTGTTAGGCCCAAACAAACACCCTATACCCGTGTTCACTGTGTTCTTAATCTCTGATTCCCCTGTTGATGTGAATTTGTGGATTAATGTTGGCTTCTGAGAGTAGAACATTCAAAACCACTGAAAAGCTGGTGCTTTGCCACTTTTGAGAATCTTTGGCCAAGACAAATATATTTGTCGGCTGACTTTTTAGTTCATTAAGCTAATCATTGTTTCTGGATCCTTCCTTTGTAAGCAGAAAAAAAAAATGAAGAACAGAAGGAAAAAAAGCTGGAAGGAAGAGAAAGGGAAGTAGGGAAAAAGAGTATGAAAAGAAAGGAAGAAAGAAAGGAAGGAAGGGGAAGGGAAGGAGAGAGAGCTAGGAAAGAAGGAAGAAAAACGTATGGGAAAGATTATATATCCTACTTTTCTCTTTCTGTTTCACATTTGTTACTGTGATGCTGCAATCTCCAGTGCTCCTGACAGGGTTAACAACACTATCCCTCAATTTAAGTCATATAGATACAGAAAAAGTTCGATGAACTACAAGAATTAACTTAAACATTTCTAGCCCCTAAAAATATTCAGATAGTAAAAAGCAAAAATGTTCTGTATTTGATGGATTCTACCATTATATTGTAAATTTCTTCCTCAAAGGATCTTATTGCCCAGCTCACCACCAAGGGGTTTTTCATGATATTCCATAAGAATGACACCATATCACATCCCTCTCCCCTTAATTTTAGTAGCTTTTTATTATCTTTAAGATCAAATATAAACTCTTCTGTCTGATACTTAAAGTTCCTCATTACCTCTCCTTCCTGTGTTAGCATTCTTTTTACACTTTTTTTCCCTCCATGCACTCTATGGTTCAGCTATACTGGCTTACTTGCCTTTTCTACAGTACAAAGTTCCATTCCTCATTTCTGTGCCCTTGTATGAACTATTTCCCCATACCCAGAAAGTTCTTCATCATCTATGCCTCTTAGGATCCAACCAATAAACATTAAGCATAGTTGTGCTGACCTCATTGTTGTATGCCTATGAAACATGGACAGTCTATCAGCACCATGCCAGGAAACTGAATCTCTTCCATTTGAATTGTCTTAGGAAGAATCTGAAGATCACCTGGCAGGATAAGATATTAGACAGTGAGGTCCTTTCCTGAACTAAGCATTCAAACCCTGCTTCAGAGATTGCATCTCTGATGGGCTGGCAATGTTTGAATACAAAACATTTGCTTGCCAAAAAGACTGTTTTATGGAGAGCTCACACAGGGCAAGTATTCACATTGTGATCAGAGGAAATGATATAAGAATATGCTCCAGGCCCTTCTTACGAATTTTTGGAATTGTTGGTGTGACATGGGAGACACTGGCACAGGAGCATTCCTGTGGGAGAAGGCGCAGTGCTCTATAAGTAAAGCAGATTGGAACAGCTCAAAGGAAAGATAGAGTACGAAAATTTAGAGAATTCACCCCAGATGTTCTCATGGACTATTTGTACCCGAACTGTGGTAGAGCATTCTAAGCTCATATTGATCTGATCAGCCATAGTCGGACACGCTGAAACTTGATTCTAGCACAGTGATGTCATTTTGGTCCTCTTTGAGAAAGAAGGACAACAACCAACTATGTACCAGACACTACACTAAATTCTGGAGAAACAAAGAGTCAAAGTAAAGTACCCTGCCCTCAAGGAGTTTACAATCTAATGCAGGAGACAACATGCAAATGTATGTATGCAAAGGAAGCTATATATGATAAATAAGAAATAATTAACAAGGAAAGGCACTGGAATTAAGAGGGGTTGGAGAAGGCTTTTCCTGAAGAAGATAGAATTTTAGTTGGTACTTAAAAAAAAGCCAGCTAGGTCTATGGAGTTGGAATGGAGAAAAGAGAGTGTTCCAGGTATGGGGACCAGGCAAATGCCCAGAGCCCAGACAGGAAGTGTCTTTTTTTTTTGTGGAATAGCCAGGAGGCCAATGTCATTGGATCAAAGAGTTTGCTAGGAGGGGTCGGGGTATGCATGGCTTTGAATGCCAGAGTATTTTGTATTTGCTTGTGGAGGCAATAGGGAACCACTGGAGTTTGTTGAATAGAGGATTGGACCTCTGTTTTGGGAAAATCATTTTAGTGGATGAACGGAAGATGAATTGAAGTGGGAGGAGACTTGAAGCAGACAGACACATCAGCAGGCAATAATCCAGGCATGAAGTGATGATGGTCTGCATTAGAGTGATGGCAGTGTCAAAAGAAAGGATTCTTGGCTTCCCTTCAAAACGCAGCTTACATGATACCTTCTCCAGGAGTTCTTTACCATTCCCTCCAGGCCTGGTCTGCTTACTTTTCACCTACTCTGTATGTATCTTGTATATACACACATATACATGTATATATAAATAAACACGTATGTATATATGTATATACACATATGTATGTATATAAAATATATACACTTAGGCATGTACGTATATGTATGTGTATGTGTATATGTATATGTATATGTATATATGTATGTATGTACACAAAATATACCTAGTTTCTTCCACTAGAATGTAAGTTCCTTAAGGGTAGGGACTGCTTTTGCTTTTATTTCTTTGTATCCCCAGCATTTAGCATAGAGCCTGGCACATAGTAAGTATTTAATAAATGTTTCTTGATTGATTGATGTTTGGCATAGTGTCATTGTAATTAGTGTGAGGTGGCCCACTTTACTAATTGCAAAGAGAGTGATTAGTGGAAGAGATTTGCCCTTGTCAGCCAATCCTAGTTACACTGACTACAATTCTAATAGGAAATTAGTGAATTTCATATTTTTCATGCTTTGATTTGCTCTTGTCACTACTGTGGAAGTGTTCTCACCAGCTTGGAATGTTGGCTTCTTCTTAGTTGAGGCTTGGCAGCCAAGAGGCACTGACCAAGCTCCTGCAAATGCAGCTGCCCCACACCCCCCACAGTCAGTCCCCTATGGAAATCATTCAAGTCTGATTAAATCATCCTTCCAAACCAAGATTTATGAATGGGAACGGTTAATCTGCTGAAGGCAGTTAATTGTCATAATTGATTTTATGCTCTAATTATGTAGCATCTCAGACTATATAACTGTTGCCTGGTCATGTCGTTTATTCAGAAAGAGCAAGTAATTGGAACTTTTTCAGTTTTATCCTCATGCTATTTCCCTTCCCCCCTCACCAAACCAATTCATATTTTATCACCACAAGAGACCCAGGCTAGGACACAAGGGTGAGTTCTAGGCTTTTTAAGCTTCAGGGCTGCTCTGGGCCAGCAGAATGGCTCAGTTCATTGTACTATGGAAATTCATCTATTCTCTTATAGCCCATGGTACTCTCTGACAGGTCCATTTGGTTGTTCTTATGCAAATCATGCCGATGTCTCAGAAGGAGAATCAAGAAAGCTCCATAATGGAAACCTGATTTTGCATAGGGTTACCACCACTGTCTTTGTCCAACTGCTATTTAAAGTCAACTATAGGGATTTAGCTTCCATAAGTCTTTCTGAGGTTCTGAGGTCCCATCATGACATGGGGGTGACTTTGTGTTCTTCAACACCATGTAAGCTTGGGTAGTTTCTGCCATGCTGGAAAGGTACCCTGGATAGTCTTTTTTTTTCTTTTTGGAGGGCAATTGGGGTTAAGTAACTTGCCCAAGGCCACACGGCTAGGTTTTTATTTGTGTGTGCATTAAGTGTCTGAGGCCAGATCTGAATTCAGGTCCTTCTGACTCCAGGGCCGACGCTCTACTCACTGCACCACCTAGCCACCCCCCACCCTGGATAGTCTTGGCAATAGACTGAGTTTGCTACCTGAGCTAAACTAGGTACAGATAGACTCATTGCCAGCATCACCAGAAGTCAGTATAGGAGCTATTCCTTATCAGTGGCAAGCCCTGAAACAAAAACAAAGTGCCTTCTGTCCTATGCAACAGCTTTCTACTTCTGTACTTTTGGTGTTGGAGTACTTGAAAAGAAAACTGAGTACTGAGAATTACATTTATAAACATTAATTTAACTGTTGTTACTCTCTTTATTTGATCCTTGTCCAGAAAACTTGGGATATTACTATTTATTTATTTATTTTTTGCAAGGCAATCAGGGTTAAATGACTTGCCCAGGATCGCACAGCTAGTAAATGTCAAGTATCTGATGCCTGATTTGAACTCAGGTCCTCCTGACTCCAGGGCTGGTTCTCTAGCCACTGCATCACCTAGCTCCCCCAACACTACAATATTTTAAAAATCATAATTTCAGGTGACCCAAAGTGCCTTTTCACTGTCTGCCCTTCACCTCTTGGCTCCCCTGGTCTCCTTCAAGACACAGCTCAGCTCAAATTCCACCTTCTGCTGGAAACCTTTCCTGTCTTCTCCCCCCACCTCAGTGCCTTTACTCTGAGATTGCCTTCCTCTGTATCTGACTCATACCTAATTGTTTGCATGTGGTCTCTCTCATTATCATGGAAAGTCCTTGGGGGAAGGGACCACTGTGTTCTTGCCTTTTTGTGTGTGTGTGTGTGTGTGTGTGACCTTGCATTTAGTATAGTGCCTGGCATATGTTAAGTGCTTAATTAAAATTTTCATTGATTGACCCAAAGGGCAATGGCACATAGGATCAGAGGTTTAGATCTGCAAAGGACTTTAAAGGACATCCAGTCCAAACCCCTCAAATTATATTTGAGGAAGCTAGAGCTGGGGCTGATTAAGTGATTTGCTTAGATTCATACAGCTAGTGAGGGTCTAAGGCAGGGTTTGAACTCAGGCCTTCCTGCTAGTACTCTATCAATTGGTCTCCAAGGTGGTAGGTTATCAGTAGGTTGCATTGCACTCTATTACTGATTCATGGATAAGAAATGATGTGAAATATGTCATTGGGAAAATGTGCAATTGGAAGAGGGGGCAGATTGTTCATATAGACAAGACCAAGCATAAATACTTGGGTAGCCTGAATGCTACACTAGTACCCATAAAGGATGGATTCCAAGGAGTTTTGTTTGAGCCCTGGCCTCACTGATGCATCATTAGAAGAAGGATCAGCATCCATGAGGCCATAACCTACTGAAGTATTGTAGCACAGGGACTAATAGAAGCAATAACTAGAAATTGAAAAGAAGGAAATTTCCAAATGTTCTAAATCACTATTGATTGGAGAAATGCAAATTTCTCTCATCTATCTGATTGAGTTACCTCACAACTATTAGATTGGCTAATATGACAAAATGTTGCTAAAATGGCAAATGTTGATGGGGATGTGGGAAATTGGGACACTAATGCACTGTTGGTAGAGTTCTTAACTGATCCAACCATTCTGGAGAACAATTTGGAAATTAATAGTCTAGAGTGCTATAAAACTGTGCATGTCTTTTGATACAGAAGTACCACTACTAGGTCTATATCCCAAAGAGATTTAAAAGGACCTATATGTACAAAAATATTTATAGCAGCTTTTTTTGGGATGACAAAGAATTAGAAATTGTGAGGATGCCCATCAACTGGAGAATGGCTGAAAATTTTGTTGTATATATTTTTTGCTTTTTGGAGGGCAGTTGGGGTTAAGTGACTTGCCCAAGGTCACACAGCTAGTTTTTGTGCTAAGTGTCTGAGGCTGAATTTGAACTCAGGTCCTCCTGACTCCAGGGCTGGTGCTCTACTCACCACACCACCTAGCTGTCACTGTATATGATTTTGATAGAATGTAGTTATCCTGTAAGAAATGATGGATATTCAGTTCAATAAACATTTATTAAGCAAAAAAAAAAAAAAAAAAGAAATGATGGAGATGGTTTCAGGAAAAAAAAAACTTAAAAAGACTTATATGAACTGATGTGAAGTGAAGTGAGAAGAACTGGGAAATCATTTTGCACAGTAATAGCAATGCTGTAGTGATGATCAACTGTGAAAGACTTTGCCACTCTGATCAAAATAATGATCCAAGATAATTCCAAAGGATGCATGATGAATGCTGTTCACCTTCAGAGAGAGAACTGGTAGAGTCTGAATGCAGATGCTTTAATCCTTTCTTAAACTTTATTTTTCTTGCTTTTTTGTGGTCTGTGTTTTCTTTCATAGCATGATTAATATGGAAATGTGTTTTGTGGGACTGCACATGTATAACACATCAAATTGCTTGCCTTTTCAGTGAGGGAAGAGGAGAAGAAAGGAGGGGGATAATTTGGAACTCAAAATATTAAAAAAAATTAACATTTTTTCATGTAATTGGAAAAATAAAATATTAAAAAAGCATATTTCTATACAAGAATTTAACCTGGAAAGAAACTGGGCAAGAGAAGAGACAAAGATAGTGATGGTTAAGCCTCAAGAATGGATCACTGATAACATTCAGATTTGCCCTGGATTTCAGGTTCATCCCTTGTGCTTAACCAAATATTCTAAGTTTTAATCTGTGCTGCCCTCTCTATACGTAAAAGAACAATTTTATTGTCTTTTTATTTTTTTTATGGGACCTGTAATTTTATTGTTGTAGGGAGCTCTCTACTAAGAAAACCCCTTCTGTTAGTGGAGATGGACAACTGCTTTTTAGTTTTACACAGTTTTCTGTTTGTCCTGAGAAGTTAAGTAACTTGTCTAGAGTCCTACAGAGAGTTTAGATTAGGGGTGAGGCTTGAACTCAGGACCTTTTGACTTAGTATCTTTTTATCGATTATAGAATATTGCATTTTCTAATTAGGAGGAGGAAAAGAGAAAAAGGAAGGAGACTCCCAACTCCTTCTTCTTACTTGGGGATATGGAATGGCAATATCTTGAGTCAAGGGTATTGCAGCTTGGGCAAAGACACAAGGTGTAAGCCTCCACTAGCTTGCTTGGAATTGAGTCTGGAACTAACACAAATTTAAGAACCTATAAATGACCCCCTGTTAGCTATTGCATAGTCCAGGATTTTGCTTTTCCCTTCTCTTGGAACACTTTCTGTAGCATTTGGGCATAATTTTGTTGATATATCTCTGAAAGTACCAAATGCAAATTGTTTTCCCCTCTACCTTTTGGGGGAGCATGTCCTCCCAAAGGCAAATGGGAAAAAAAAGAAAGCCCATTACATTTAACTAAGAATTATTAGTTATATTAGTATTTCCAAAATCAACTTTATTGCTTCTCATTCATCAGAAACACTGTCATCATCGAATTAGTGCTGGAAAGACCCTGAGGATCTTTTAAAATTTTCATATGGCTTTTCCGGGCTTGTGACCAGGGAGCAGCCATGAGCAGCAAAGTCTCTCGGGACACGCTCTATGAAGCCGTGCGGGAGGTGCTGCACGGGACCCAGCGCAAACGGAGAAAGTTTTTGGAAACTGTAGAGCTGCAGATCAGCCTGAAGAACTATGACCCCCCAGAGGACAAACGTTTCTCTGGCACCGTCAAGCTCAAATCCACACCCTGACCTAAATTTTCTGTGTGTGTACTGGGAGACCAGCAGCATTGTGATGAAGCCAAGGCTGTAGAAATGCCCCATATGGACATCGAGGCCCTGAAGAAGTTGAATAAGAACAAGAAATTGGTCAAGAAACTGGCTAAAAAGTATGATGCCTTTTTGGCCTCTGAGTCCTTGATCAAGCAAATTCCTTGAATCCTGGGCCCTGGTCTGAACAAAGCCAGCAAGTTTCCATCTCTGCTCACCCACAATGAGAATATGGTGGCAAAGGTTGATGAGGTTAAATCTACTATCAAGTTCCAGATGAAGAAGGTGCTATGTCTGGCAGTGGCTGTTGGCCATGTGAAGATGACAGACGATGAGCTTGTCTACAACATCCATTTGGCTGTCAATTTCCTGGTTTCTCTGCTGAAGAAAAACTGGCAAAATGTGAGGGCATTGTATATCAAGAGCACCATGGGCAAGCCCCAGCGGCTGTATTAAATCAACATGGTGTTAATAAATGGTGGAAGCTGCTAAAAAAAAAAAAATTTCATATGGAAAACTGATGGTGAATCCAGGATTCTGTCTTTGACATATAGAGATAATTAGAATTTGAAGAACATGATATATTTTAATTTTCTACATTGATTTGTTGGCTAGCATAAATGTGTTATGCTGACTCCCTGGGGCCTTGGAAGGCACTGACAAAATAGGGCCTTAACAGGCCAGTGTGTAAACATGCCTTCCCTGCTCAGCAAGATTCTCTCTGTCACTCAGGCAAAGGTCAGATGAAAACAATGGGTCATGCTCTGTGCCCCCAAGGTCAATGGACTTTACATTGACATTCCCACGGAAAGGTTTCCAAATTCTGATCTCAGGAGCTTCTTTCTCCCTCAGAATGTCATAAATATGTTACAGGAGGAGATAAGAAACTTTTGGAGAGAAAACATTGAAATAGGTCAGTGACATTTCTCTGATTCTAACTAAGAATCCTTAGGAGAAGAAGAGGAAACCCTTCCCTATGGGATTAAAGGAAACTCCTGCAAAGCTGTCTTCAAGATCCTATTTTCAAAGACAAAGTGAAGTTGAAAGTTGAGCAATTATCCTTCATATTTTATCCTTGTAAACCAGCTACCAATCAAGATAAGACCATATCCTCCACTGGAGGATAGTGCACTTGAATTATCTGGAAAGTAAAAACAATTCCATGTTTCACTAGGTAGGTAGATAGATAGATAAATGCTAGAGAGAAATATGGGGGATAGCTGACAAAAATAGATATTGGAGATAGAGTTAGAAAAAAAGAAGAAAGAAACAGACACAGAGAGAGACAGAGAGAATTATCTTCAGCGAAATCACAGGGCATGTGAAAATAAATTATATCTCTATCATATGTATATTTAATTACAGACATTAACTAAATATGTATCTATATCTTTATTTAGAGAATGTGTAAATACGTATAATATATACATATTAACATAAATACATAATAAATTGACACAATGAGGCTAATATCACATGGTATTCTCCTTTTTTACTTAATTACTTAAATATATCCCCCAAGTATGTAGGGAATTTTAGTAAACTATATCCAACTTTGAAACTATCAAAATAAACTGACAAAACTTATGAAATAATTTCTTTGCTGTTGATGTTTTTTCATTTCCTACATCTTTGGTATATTTCTCAAACATAAGAATAGCTAATTTTCAAAATTCAGCTTTGTGAACTCATACTCAATGCTTATAGGTAGTATATTTATTTTATTGGACATGTAATATATGTATACATGCATAGACTCATATGCTTTCATGTGCACAGAGGAATTGCATTCTGTATCAGCAGAGGCAACAACACAGCTCCTTAAATATTGAAGAATGCTTCAAGAACTTTCACTGATTCATCTTTAGTTTATTGGGAGCTTGGCTAGAGAAAAATGAAGAGCTACAGCTATGAAAATACATTTCACTGAAAAATATAACATATAAAATCTCATGTCTGCTCCCCTCCAGATGCAATGGGTATTACGCATCATGTTAGCTGTTTACTAAGGAGTCTCTTGAACTTGCTCAGAGCACTAAAAGATAATTCAACAGGCGTTTATTACTAGAGAATGACTTAAAAGGTGGAGCAAATCTAAATTTGTACATGGAAAGAGGTCATGGAAATGAAATGAAATTCATATAAACATATTTCCAAGTATGTATATATTTACTTTGTTTTATATATAATATATTTTAGATATAATTATATATGCACATGTGTGCCTATATATACCTATAAATATATAAAATTGTTGTTCATCACAGTGTTGAGATCAAGGTACACAGTGTTTGACTGTGACTGATCAGTTCAATATGAGCTCAGAAGACTATCACAGGTTGGGTACAAATAATCTGAACATCTGAGATGGAGATTTCTCTAGATGTGCATATCTCACTGTTTTTTTTTTTTGGTGCTACTGCAATCCAAAAAACTAGCATATATAGAAATATATACATATAATTTGCATATATTATATATGTTTACTTATACACACATATAGATATAGATATAGATATTCCCTGAGTTTCAAAAAGCTGACTTGGCAATATTCTCTCTCTCTCTCTCTCTCTCTCTCTCTATATGTATATAATATAGTTTTAAAGAGGTTAAATGCCCATTTATATGCAAATATTTGTACATAAATATATTTAATGTACTTATTTTAGCATGTACACATACATATATGCATTTATATTAACGTATCAAAGTTTGACACAATTAAAATATCAACTGGAGTATATTACTTAGATGTATCTCCCAACATATGGAGAATTTTAGCTAAATATAAACAGATTTGAAAACAATAAAAAACCTATGGAGAATATTTATATATACATATCTATGTCTGTCTACCTATCTGTCTACCTATCTGTCTATCTATCTATCTATCTATGTATCATACTTTAGATAAGTATAGCCATATTTGAAATTATATGTGTATACACATATATGTATGTATAAACACACATGCATATGAAGCACTATATGTTGCCTTCCCCTCCCCACCCTTAGGCTCCTGTGTTTCACTCATCCCAGGCCCACGTTGGTTTGCTTCATGGAGATTTTGGCCAATATCACAAAGTAACCCATTAGCACAAAGAATTCTCTTACAGGAATGCTGTTTGTTTGCCATCCTTTCCTCTTTTTTCACTTCTTTGATTAATGAGAGCTTGGTTAATTACATGTCTGGTAATTGTCTTATATTTGACAGATATAACTATAAAATAATAAGAGTTTGGGATGTGTATCTTCTGAAATCAATTTATTACTTTATGATGATCCCGTTGAATACAGACACACACACACACACACACACACAGATACACAGACACGTACCCCACAAACAACTTCTTTTCAGAGAAAGAACAGTTTTATTTTCTCTCTTTGAATCCCCAGTGTCTGACACATAATAGGAACTTAACAAATGTTCCTTTATTTACTGCCTCCCTTCACCAACACCAACTTTTACCCATTTACTTCAATAGATTCTTTTTTTCCAATTTATTTATTTATTTTTACTTTTCACCATTCATTTCCACCAGATTTTGAGTCACAAATTTTTCACCCCGCCTTTCCCCTATCTCCTACCAAGCCTACTGAATACACCTTCTCCCAATCTATTCTCTCTTATATCCTCCCCCACACCCTCCTAACTTTCTATTAGGGCAAGATGAATTTCTATAGCCCAGTGCCTGTATACCTTATTTCCCAGGTGCCTGTAAAAAACGATTTTTTAAACATTTGTTTTAAAACTTTTTTTCCAGATTCTTTCCCTTCTCCCCTCCTCACCCCCCCCCACCCCCCCCGACTGGGAAGACAAGGAATTCAATATAGGTTGTATATGTGTAGTTACGCAAAACATTTCCATAGTAGTTATATTGTGAAAGACTAACTGTATTTCCCTCCATCATATCCCACCTCCCCCCACACTTATTCTATTTTCTACTTTGATCCTGTTGCTTTTCTTTTTTTTTTTAATTAATTTATTAGTTTAGTTTCAGTTAACAAGAATCAATTCCATAGTTCCTTGATTTTCAAATTTCATTCACTTCCCTCCCCGCTCCCCCCATGACAGCATATATTCCAGTATAGGATCTGCAAATACATTCATATTAGACATTATTCCAATTACAAAGGCACATTGTACTAGATGGGATGAAAGATGGTAAAGAAGAAATAAAACCAAACAATGAAAAGGAAAAGATCATTTAGCTTGCTTCCATCAGGATTCAGGTTCAGTTCTTTCTAGTTATATCTCTGGATGGCACATTTCTCACTTTCTTGAGTCTTTTGGGATTGACTTATATCACTACATTGCTGAAGAGAATCCAGTCTGTCATAATTGGTCATCACAGATATGGTATGTCTGTGATTGTATACAAATTTCTTCTGATTCTACTCTTCTCGCTCAGCATCAGTTTGTATAAGTCTCTCCAGGTAATTATGAAATCCATCACCTCCTCGTTTCTTATAGCACAATAATATTCCATTACATTCATATATCACAACTTGTTTAGCCATACCCCAATTGATGGGCACCCCTTTAGTTTCCAATTCTTTGCAACCACAAAAAGGGCTGCTATAAATATTTTTGTACATATGGGTCTTTCTCCCACTTCTATGATCTCTTTGAGATATAACCCTAGAAGTGGTATTGCTGGGTCAGTGAGGTTAGTGCTTCCTTTCCACCATCTTGGCTCCTCCCCCCGATCCTGTTCCTTTTCAAAAGTGTGTGTTTCTAACTACCCTCTCCCCATCTATCCTCCCTTCTATCATTCCCCCTCTTATCCCCTTTCCCCCTATTATCCTAGGGTAAGATACCTAATTGAGTGTGTAAGTTATTCCCTCCTTAAACCAAATTCAATGAGAGAAGGTTGTCCCATTCCCTTTCACCTGCTGGTCATGGCCACTTTGGGGCCAGAATTGCACAACTCAGGCAGGATGGTGCTCGGCTCCCAGCTCGGTGCATTAGACCCTTCCCATCGGCCTGCTTTCAGCCGGATATTTGTTTCTCTCTATCTCTTTCTGGGTTGTGTAGCTCCAAAATTTATTTACGGTCATTTTTTTACATGTATTGGAAGTGATTGGAGCAGGAACTCACACCAACTTTGCGCTTCTACTTGTATATATATATATATATATATATATATATATATATATATAGTCTTTATGACTAAATTTCAGAGAAGAAACTGATCAAAATTAAGAAAATTAACTTCAGCACTAGGAGTTCTCAATTTGAGTGAAGTCACAGATATATATTACATATGTATATATTTATTTTGCTATATAAAGACAGATCGTACTCTAGAACCAAGGAGGGATGAGTGGCATCCAGCATTCAGACAGTCTGAGAGGAACAAGTAGCTGGAAGGATACCCCTGGAGTACTTTATGGTGGTGTTCAATGCATAGGCCAAATTGGGCAAGTGTGGGATTGACATCACATATCCTAGTGCCCACCTGAGAACACAATCAGGCCTGGCCAAAGCACCCCCTCGAATCCCATATGCTTTCTGAAGGCCTCTGCATTAGATGGCCCAGGTGGCAACTATCACTGCAATGATTGTTCTTTTAAGGTAAAATTCTTCAACTTGGCCATTCTTCAAAAGACTCATCTAGTCGTGCATATATCTTTTCACAGAATTTTAATGCTTTTCTTTTTTTCTCATGTGTGGGAAATGCTGTCATCCGATTGTTTCATAGGATCCACTCCTTCTGCCACCCCTATGCTTTATCCATGGGAACACAGTGTGAAGGAATGAGGTTCAGTGTGTGAACTTATCTCAGAACCTACTAATGGTCCCTGAGTTCAAACATTTCAGAAGATGGGTCCTGCTTGAGGAGAACAGGCTGCCTCTTTGACTGTCAGATGGGAAGTGGGGGTGGGTAAGATGCCTGGCATTCCATCCATCTCTTCAAGAGTATTAGAGTTTGTGGGTAGATTACAGGGAAGAAAAATGTAGAAATCCAGTGACACATCAAGATTAAAAATATTCCAAATCATCCTGAGAGACTTAGATGATTTAGAGACTTAGAGAAGCAGATCTTTTTTTTCAGATAATTCCATGTATTTTTAAAGTGCATACATATATATTTCAAGAATAAATGACAGAGAACACATTTTTCCTAATCACCCTTCACCTTGATGCTATTTTGGCATGATCTCTTGACTTCCAGGCACATTCACATCAAACTGCCTGCTTCAAGAGCCTGATCCTGGATCCCAAGTATAAAAAGGCCCTGAAGAAATCTTGCACTAATTTTAGAAATCCATGGGAATTAAATATATATATATATATATATATATATTAACTCAAAGTTGATTTCTTGTTAAAATGTTCAGCATTTGTCATTTTCAAATAACCAGGGGGTAAAGAACAAAATGACTCTGCTTCATTAGGAGTGTAGGGAAAGTGGTAAAATGAGCTAAAAATATGACTCACTTAGAACTCCAGGATTCATTTCTCAGAGGGATATGACTCAACTGCCTCATTGTTGCAGAAAAAAAAATTACTTCAAGCAATTTGCCGAAATCTGTCCAGAATCTTTAAAATCTTTTCTTATTTTTTAAAATGTGGCCTAAAATAGAACTAGTTTGAGAAACAATTTTGGAAAATACCCAAGGTACATACACATAGAGGTAATGAATGAGATTGTCCTCCCCTATCCACTCCACACTCATCAAACACACCAACAAAAGCAACACACATATATACACACAAAAGAAGAACAAACAAACAAACAAAAAATAATTGCCTCATGAAGAATTTGGTGTGCTAATCTGAAATAACACATGGTATCTTGCTGGATTAACAAAGTGACCTGTGCCCTTATGATTGCATTCTTTGTTTGAGATTCTGATGAGAAAAGCCTCCAGGTGATAATAAAGGACAAAGTCTGTCCTTTGAACTCAAGGTTTGCCATGACGTAATGCAACAGAATCAGGAGGGGAAAGGTAGCTTGCTGTTCTTTCCCATACTTTCCACATGGAATTCTTGGAGATTCTGATTCCTGTTTTTGGTAGCTTAAATTAGATCTACTTGGAAGGCCAAAATCCTGAGAATGAATAGGCATCTTCTAATAATTTACCAAATGCTAAGAGAATCCATGTCAGTTAATGTTTATGGGGATTTGATGAACTAATTAGAGAGGTTGATTAAGAGTGGGCAGAGTCATATAATCACAGATTTTGAACTAGAAAAGAACTTGAATGTCAGCTGACCCAGCTTCACTTTTCATTTGAGGAAATGGAGTCTCATGGAGGCAAAATGATTTGTATAGCGATTTGTGAATGCACGTGTGTATACAGGCATATATGCACATATACAGTGTGTATGTGTATACATATATATCTGTACACATGTGCATATATATAAATGTATATGTGTGCATATATGTACACACACGCATATATATATATATATATATATATATATATATATGCATACACACACCTGCAAGTATATTTCTGCCACTATCTCCTTCACCTCTATCTGCCTCCCGTGAAGAGACAGGTCCTTCTTGAAAAGCAAAGCACAAGCGATCTCATTTAATCCCATCTTTTCCACCAGAGACCCCTCTGCCCTCCTCTCACTCTTTTCTTAACTCTGCTGTCTGCTTTCCAGCTTCATCATTCAGCTAAGCCTGCTCTCCCCAAAGTCTCTTGCTTGCCACAAGGAACGCAGAGCCTTTCTTCTCCGTCATTCTCTGCTTTCTGCCTGACGCGCTCTTCGCTCTGGGTTTTTGGACACTTCCCTATCCTAGTTCTCTTCTAACATGCCTGTTTTCCCTCGGTACCTTTGCTGGATCTTCACCTCAGTCACACCTGCCAAGCATGTGCCCCCCCACCCCACCTTCCCCACCGCCATGCTTCTGTCCTGGTCCCTCTCCTCTTCTCTCCCTATACTGTGTCACTTGGTGATCTCATCATCTGCCATGGATTCACCATGGACTCAGTTATTATCTCTATGTTAATGATTCCCATGTGTTTATCCCTCTTTAAACTCCCTCCTAACCTACAAACCAGCATATCTAGCTGCCTGTTGGAAAACATGAACTAGATGGTCCATAAACATCTTAAACTCAATACGAACAAAAATGAACTCATTATCTCCTCCCCAGCCTCCCCCCCACTTTCCCATCCTTCCAGTCACCCAGGCTCAATTTAGATGTCACCTTTGACTCCACTCTCTTTCCTATCCCACACCACTCACCACATGTGCAATCAGTTGCCAGGTTTATTCTTCCTGTGTGTGTATATGCATACACACATCATATATGTGCATCCTACCTAATTAAGTATAAATAAACTTTCAGAACTGTTCATTTTTCATTGAGATCTCTAGATATCTCATGGTCTTTACTGATTTAAGGACTAAACTGATTGCTCTCCCAACCTGACTCTCAACTACAGATCCTCAAAGCAGAAACACATTTCCTTTTAATGGTCCCTCTTTATTAAAAAGCGCTGTGGCATCATGGACATGTGCTGGACTTAGAGCCAAGAATCTTGGGTTTTAATCCTGGCTTGGACACCAAGTGCTTGACTGTGAGCAAGCCAGTAAATCTCCCTGAACCTCAGTTTCCTCACCTGTAAAATGAGTTATTATACTCTCTCTCTCTCTGTCTCTCTCTGTCTCTTTCTCTCTCTCTCTCTCTCTCTCTCTCTCTCTCTCTCTCTCTGTCTCTCTGTCTGTCTCCCTCTCTGTCTCTCTGTCTCTCTCTGTCTCTGTCTCTGTCACTAGCTCACCAGATTTTTGTGAGACTCAGATGCAAAAATGCATGTAAAGCACATTAAAAACTTGAAATTAAGGGTTCTTAATCTTGATATATCATGGACAGTCAGGTGAAGCCCATTGATCTTTTCTCAGATATGTTTTTAAATGCATAAAATAAACAGGATTACAGAGGGGAACAATCATACTGAAATTTAATTACACTGAAATATTTTTGAAAGTTTATAAACCCCAGTTTAAAATCCTTGCTTTAGAGGACTTTATAAATGTCCGTTATTGTTCTTATTAGTCCCTATTTTACTATCTACCTCAAAGGGTTATGGTGAGGAAAATCCTTTGCAAATGTTGAAATGCTATATAAACATTTGACTTATGAATGTGAATTAAGTTATTATAGTCTCAAGATATTCCCCAGTGATTTATAGAGGTTTGTTGTCATTTTGTTGTTTTCATTCCTGTCTGACTCATCATGACCCCATTTAGGATTTTCTTGCCAAAGATATTAGAGCAGTTTGCCATATCCTTTTCTAGCTCCTTTTACAGATGAGGAAACTGAGGAAAACAGGGTTAAGTGGCTTGTCCAGGGTCACACACAGTGAGTGAGTGTCTGAGGCCAAATTTGAACTCAGGTCTTCCTGACTCCATGCCTGGTGTTCTATCACTATGACACCTAGCTGCCCCCATTTATAAAGGTGGAATCTGGAAAATTTTTTCCTTGAAAAATTCATGAGAGAACTTTTTTTTCTTAATATCCTACCCTGAGGACAATTATGTGGCCAACAAGATATTCTAGCAGATTTCACTGGAAGAATTGAAGGTCCAAGGGTTCTGGAATCTAGAAATTCCAGGCTTAGGAGGCTTGTAGCTCTTTAGGTCATGTATCAAACAAATAATGGGGGAGGCGAGTTAGCTCAGTTACCTCACCTAGTCCCATGGTCATTTCACTATTTTCATCGATCAATTTTGTTTTTCTTTCTTTCTTTCTTTCTTTCTTTCTTTCTTTCTTTCTTTCTTTCTTTCTTTCTTTCTTTCTTTCTTTCTTTCTTTCTTTCTTTCTTTCTTTCTGCTTTTTGGAGGGCAATTGGGGTTAAGTGACTTGCCCAAGGTCACGTGGCTAGTTTTTGTGTTAAGTGTCTGAGGCTGGATTTCAACTCAGGCTCCAGGGCCAGTGCTCTACTCACTGTGCCACCTAGCTACCCCATTGTTTTCCTTTCTTAGTTTTAAATTGTCGGTGTCCTGTCTCCTTCTGAGCAGTCTCACTTTGAAGCTAATATTGCCACTATAGTTAATAAATTAGGAGGTAATACCCAATAGTGACCAAACTGTTTCTGCATTTCAGATATGTCCATGTTTTAAACTGGAGCTGTAGGGTCAAGGTGGGAAGCAGATGGAACTAGAACAATAGGAACTTCTGAGCTTACTCCTTGTTTTACCTTACTGTGTGTTTGAACTTGGACAAGCAACTTCACCTGTGTGAGTTATTGTTTAAAAAATAAAAAAAAATGATTTAGTTATTTCCTTTGCACAAAGAAATGGAGTTCCCTAATCATTCATTCAAAAAATATTTATTAAGCTCCTACTATGTGCAAACCACCATACTGGGTACAAGTTAGAAAGATAATGGTATCCTATGCTAACCACAGTCCAATGTGGCTTTTGAAAGCCAACATCAGTGTCTACAGGTAGCACTGACAAAGTGAAGAATGACAGACTGACAGTGAGTGATCAAATCCCATCACTATATATACTGTCACTATCAGAAATTATGCCCTCATCCTGTGAAGCAGCCATAGACTTAGCTAATGTCAGCAGACCCATGACATAACAGCATTCCAGGGCAAGAAAATCATTTGATGGTTCCCTCAAGTTCCCTGTATTAGTAAATGATTTGTGAAACCACTTTCCAAGCTTCACAGTTTAAACTGGGAGAGGAGAATCTGGATCATTCTGTTGAGTTCTTTCAACTTTCTCTCTACCATTTGCTGGTAATCATATACATATGGGATTGGTTCTTTATTTTTTGATTTTGGAAAATGCTCACATTCCTTTCTTGATTTTAGTCATTCAATTTAATCTTTAATAAGGATTGATTAAAGGTCTATTATGATATCAAGACAAAAATGAAGTAATTCTTGGCTTCAAGGAGTATAGATAGGAGTATAATATGTATAATATACATATATAATTATATAATATATATCACATATACAATGTGTAAATGAAGAATGTCTTTATCTATATATAGATATACAAAAGTCCAAGTCAAGAATTACTTCATATTTGCCTTTGTGTGTGTGTGTGTGTAATATCTATATGTATATATTTAAGTATAGACAAAATAATAATATACAAAATAGAAACAAAATAATTTGGGAGGAATGGAGACACCAGTGGTTGAGGGAACCAGGAAAGGTCTCATGTATTGAACTGAGTCTTCAACAAAAGTAGGGTTTCTAAGAGATGAAAATAAAAGGGGAACATGTTTCAGGCATGGGTAGGGGTTGGATGGGAGAGGGCAGGAGGCATTATATGCAGAGTATATCTTTCCTGTGCCCCTCCTCTTCCCCCTTCCAAGTGCACTCTTCTTCCATATTCTCTCCCCCATAGCCCTTGGTCTAACTCAAGACTCATCCACTTCAGGGTTCATAAGAGTAAAGATCTTTCAAACTTTAAGATTCCTTAGAGGTCATCTATTCAACCTCTCCTTTGTTTCTGGATGAGGATACAGGAGGCTAGAGAGGTGAAGTGACCTTGCCTGGTTTTAATGGCAAGGTCAGAATTAGAATTTAGTTCTTCAGGATTTGGGTAAAGAAGATTGGGTTTGACATCAGAAGACTTGGGTTCTATTCAGGTGTAGTTTGAAACTTACTTCCACTGAAAGATCAGATAGCTCAGGAGAGCTGATTGTTAAATACTCAGTGTGAGCATTTATACTTTTGAAATAAGTAAGTGACACAAATAAGGGTTTAATTTATTGTTTTTGTTGATTTATAGACTTCATAATGTTATGGAGAAAATATTAATAATGCAGATTAAACTTAATAGTATGTGTTGATTCCTTATTTTGAGATCCAGTTGTTAAATATTTACCAGCATATCACTGACCTTATATTCCAACTCTGCTACTTACTGCTTATTTGAATTTGGACAAGTAACTTCACCTCTACATTGAGTTATTTTAAAAAAAAGCATTATGTTGTTTCTTTTGTCCAAAGAAACAGGGTTGTTACTTAGTCATTCATTCAAAAAGTATCTTTTAAGCTCTTACTATGCACAAGTCATTATACTGGGTTCTAGGGATAGAAAGACCAAAAATTAAAAAGTCCCTGCCCTCAAAGAGTTTACATTTTACTGAATAAATACTATGTGTACTTTTAGGCAATTTGATTCAGCCAGTATTAATTGACCACCTCTTATATATAAGGCCTTATGCTAGGAATTTTAGGGAATATGAAAGTGAGTAAGCCACAGTCACTGCCATAAAGGAGCTTACTTTCTAGCATGGGAGGAGAGGTGAGATAAGACAAGTACAGATACAATGAAAATATAGAATAAACTATGATAAGTGCCTTAAGATAGGTACCATCCAAATGATATTGGCTGCAAGTGGGAGAGAACACAATTGGTGTATGAGATTTTGTAAAGTTTCATGAAAGTGATGGTATCTAAGCTGGGCCTTGAATAACTAACTCCCTGTGCTATGAGAGTTTATACAATGATGTATCAGTATGTGGTACCCAATATTATTAATCGACAGGTACACATGTGGCAGTGTCTTTTAAAATCTTTGCTTAGTGTGCTTTTCATTCACCATTAATAATATTTTATTTCCTCAAACATTAATAACTGAGAAAAATCTTTTCTCCTTTATGTGGAATGCTAGAATATCAAATCATGATTGGTAGTTGCAAGGGAGGGGATACGTTGTTGAAATTACATAATCTTTACATTCAAAGAATTTTCTTTGGGTACAAACCAGTTATTATGATGTGTTAGCTGAACTCCATTTGCAAGTCCAGGTGGTAGTTATCACTAGGCTTGGAATGAGAATGCACATTCTGTTTGTGGCCTGAGTTAACTTATTCTAGCATAGCTTCCTTGGTTATTGATTGACCAGTTGGGTCTCCAGGATGTCTAACAGTTAGAAAATGATTGTGTAACAAAAGAATGAGATTGTTGATGTTTTTCCTCACACTCCACTTCCCCCACTTCCTGGTTTCATTTTTCTTTATTTAATTCATTCTTTTTTTTCACTGACACTTCATTTCCATTTAATATAAATAGAATTACCTATTCACTAAACCATTACTAACTACTTTTGGGTTAAGATGATAGACTATTTCCAACCAGACAGGTTTGAGGCTTGATGTGAATCAAAATCCTAATAGTTCCACTGCTCTTTGAACCTTAGTATAATCCTTTGAAGATCAATAACAATGTGAAATTCGTTATCAACATTATCTCATATTTGTGTAACATTTATGTTTATAACATACATTTGATTCTCACTATAACCCTGTCAGTCTGGGACTACAGGTATTGTCCCCATTTAATGGATGAGGAAATGAATGCCTAGAGAAGTTCCATTACTTACTCATACTCACCAAGCTGGAAGTGCTGGAAATGGGATTTGAGCTCAAAGTTTCTTGAATCCAAGTCCAGGGCTCTATCCACTAACATCACATTTATTCAAAGCTGAAGATGAACCTACCATGCAACCATTGATCAGTCAGTTAAATAGCATTTATTAAGTGCCTTACTATGTTCCAGTTAGAACAGCTAGGAGGTGCAATGAATAGAGTACAGGGACTGAAGTCAGGAAGATTGTTCAAATCTGGCCTCAGACATTTTACTAGCTGTGTGATCCTGGGAAAGTCACTTAAACTTATTTGCTTCAGTTTCCTTATCTGTCAAATGAGCTGGAGAAGGAAATGGCAAACTCCTCCAGTGTCTTTGTCAAGAAAACTTTATGTGGGGTTATGAAGAGTCAGACATGTCTGAACAACAAATGTTCCAGGCCTTTCCAGCTGTGGTCCTCAGTTATTTTGAGGATTTTACATCCTCCCTTACCCCTCTCAAGACCAATGGCATATATTCTGGAGATTGTAGGCTTAGGTGAGAAGTCTGTTGCCGTGGTAGATAATTGCTTTTCGGCGTGAAAGTAATAGGTCTATATGTGACAGATAAAAATCCAAGCTTTCTTTAGAACTGGAAAAGTTTTGAGAGATTCTCCAGTTTTATCCCTTCATTTGGCCTATGAGGAAAGTCTCAAAGCTCATTAATGGCAATGGCAAAATTAGAAAACTGGCCTCAGTCCAGTATTTTCCCTTTGTGCTAGGCTGTTGCATCGAACCCAAGAAACATGGTTAACTAAGGCTCAGAACCAGTGCTCTGAAGTACCCTTTCCCCAGTCTCATGCTGTTAGTTCCTTTATGAGCAGGGACCCCTTCTCCAAAACCTTTCTCCTTTCTCCTTATCCCCTCCTTTGTGTATGGTGTTGCCTCACCTGATGGGGAGGAAGCCAGAGTTCCCATTCCCCTCTGATACTTAGACTCATTTCTCCCTTCCTAATAGCTGTGGGCCACACAAGGCCCTCTACCCTACTTCAGGGTGGACATAATTGTTTAAACCACTTGGATAAGTAGGGGGTCACCAATGACAATCCTTCCTGTAAGATGGAGAACCACTGAGTCGTACCATCTGCCCTCCCACTGAACCCTCCAAGGTGTGCAGTGTCTTCATATGTCCTACTGACATCCCCCACTTCTTTCTGGGTCTTGATATATGCCTAGCAATTGTTTCTAAGGAACACTGAGCCTTTCCATCTGACCTGAAGCTCAGACTTCCTCTGATGATGGTGCAGTAGACACAGCATTTGGTCTGGAGTCAGGAAACCTTGAGTTCAAATGTGGCCTCGGATACTTGCTAGCTATGTGATCCTGGGCAAATCAATTAACCTCCATCTGCCCTAGTTATCTCATCTGCAAAATGGGGATAATAGCATCTAGAATTGAGTTGCTGTGAACATCAAATGACCTAATATTTGTAAGGCGCTTAGCACAACGTCTGGTATATAGTAGGACTTGGTAAATTCTTATTTCCTCCTTCCTCATAATGAGAATGTGCATCCCTTGAGGGTAATGTCTATGTAACTTTTCTTTTGTATTCCAGAGCATACTACATAGAGCTTAATGAACACTTTTCATTCATTCCATTCATTCATTCATATATGAAAGTGTGATACAGTGGGAAGAAAACTAGCCTAGGTTTTAAGAAGACCTTATTTTGACTTTTGCTTCTGACATATAGAATCTCTCTGACCCTAGGGAAATAATTTAACTTCTCAGTCTCCCAGCAACTCGCTAAGATTCTTTGTTATTTGGGTTATGTCTCTAAAGTCCAAGTAACTCAAAAAACTCCCTGAGACCATAAATTGTGGAAGAAGTGTAGATCTCAAATGGCAGAGAGAATTTCTTCCCTGGAAGTTCTTCATCCAAATGAAATCACGGATCTCATTAAAACAACAGTTTTAGCAGATGTAGGCATAGCAAACATGCTTGGGAAAAGGCCAGTCAATCCAAGACACAGTTATTTATAACTTTGACAAGTGTTGCTCAAAATATCTATGGTATATATGTTTTCAAAAAAGATCATGACTACTTTACTGAACATATACTATATGCAAGGCATTATTCTCTGTGAGGTGGGCAAGGATAAAAAAGGTTTAGTATAATTATTGGGGGAAAAGCTGTTGTATTTGGAGTCAAAAGGCCTCCATTCAACTACAACCTTGGTGTGACCTGGGGCCAGCCTTTAACTTCTCTGTGCCTCAGTTTCCTTATTTGTTCAATTGTCAAGATTGGACTTGATGGCCTCTTGATCCCCAAAGTAGTTCAAAATCCAGCAAAGTTTACTACCTTAGTAATAGTAATAGGTCCTCAGGGCAATGCTGTAATTCCTGCGATGCCTCAGCATGATATGAAGGCAACCCAGGATTCCAAGTACTGTGAAGTCTTTCCAAATCATAATAATAGCACTTATATTTGTTGTTACTCAGCTGTTTCAGTTATGTCCAACTCTTCATGACCCCATTTGGGGTTTTCTTGGCAGAGATGCTGAGTTGTTTGCCAATTCCTTCTCCAGCTCATTTTATGGATGAGGGAACTGAGGCAAACAGGGTTAAGTGACTTGCCCAGGGTCACACAGCTAGTAGGTGTCTGAGGATAGATTTGGCCTCAGGAAGGTGAGTCTTCTTGACTCCAGGTCTAGAGCTCTGTGCGGTATGAAACCTAGCTGCACCAAGCACTCATGTACTGCTTTACACAGATCCTATCATTTGATTCCTCTCCACAACCCTGGAAGGTAGATACTATCATTATCCTATTTTACAGAGGAAGGAACTGAGGCAAATAGGTAAGGTGATTTTCCCTGAGTCACCCAGCTATAAGGTATCTGAGGCTGGATTTGAAGAAGTCTTTCTCTCTTCAGGTCCACTGTTCTCTCTACTGCACCACCTTGCTACCCTCTAAGAAGCTTGAAGGCAAACTTCAGCGGTTGCAGGATCAAAGCTAATAGAATCATAGATTTAAAACTGGCAGGGACCAGAGAAGCCATCTAGTCTAGGCCCTTCTTGTTTTAGATGAGGAGACTGAGGTCCAGAGACAGGATAATGTCTATGTCTGTTTTCTAGGGACCAGCCTGGCTAAGTTTAGAAAGTCTCATCATTTGACAAGATGATACTTGTTTTTTTGTTTTTTTTCCCCCTCACCAGCACTAAAGAGCGCCTACTAAGACGAGGAGGGAGTATGACTGTTCTCAGTGAAGAAACAAAACACAAAATCCTGGATCCTTGAAGTACTGGGTCTATCTTTAAGTGATGAAGCTCCCTCATTTATCCTTCTACCAAGTAACACCTACACTACAGGTTACCTTAGAATCATGTAAAGATGCAAGCAAGGACTGGGTAAGTTTGCAAATGGAACACCCCCCAGTCTTGAAGCCATCTGGGACTGTTATGTAAGGAAAAGGAAGGGGAGGGCTTGTTAGTGGTAAAGAAAACAGGAAGCTCCTATTTAAAGTAAAGGAAAAAAAAGCACTTGGATGAGGCTGCCTTCTCCTGAGCTGCTGGGTTATTTCAAGAGAAAGCCACTGAAGGTTATCCTATGTAAAGCACTTCTGCAATAATAATTTTAATGTTGTGAAATAGGGAGAACATCTATAAGGAGACAGATCTTTAGGGACTGAGGATGATCTTTGGAGCTAGGTCAATTAATTAGTAGGAATTTTAAGTTCCTACTGTGTGCTAGGCACCATGCTAATCACTGAAGATACATAACTGAACAAAAATGAGACAGCACCAGCTCTCAAAAAGCTTAAGTTCATTCTATTGGGGGACACATTGCATATCAGGGTGTGGTGGTCAAGGAAGGGATATTTGGTCCAGTAGGCAGTCACAGAGGACATGACTGGAAATGTAGGGCAATGGATTTTCAGTAGTCTCTGATAGCAATGGTAATATAGATTTGATTACTGGGGTGAGGGGATAGGTGAAGGAGAATGCATATGGTGGCAGGACATATAGCAAGGTGTCCAGTCTGCCTAGTATTTGGTGTCCTGGATCACTAGATCGTAGAAAGCATTGCCTGAGACCTGTCAGATCTAGTGGGCTGATTGACTCATTCAGCATCCAATCTCTAGGCAACTGGGAGTGGACTGAATTAACTACCCCAGAATTGAGGAATGGGGTTTCTGGAAGTTTGAAATGTCACTGCTTCTGCTGAAGAGAGATGGACATTGGTAAAATAAATGGTGAGATGTCGGTGTTGGTTAGACCCTGGCTTTCTAGTGGCTGTATATATGGGATAAAGCATATATTTATGTATGTATGTATATATGGAGCCAGCTTGATTCAGAGGACTGTAGTGAAAATGACTCCCTCTATCTACAACTGGAAATCACTTCCCTGAAACTAAACCCCAGACTGTAGGGATTAAGTTGGATGGAAGAGCGGGGGAAGGGACAGCTAAATGATACAGTGGATAAAGCACTGAGTCTGGAGTCAGGAAGATCTGAGTTCAAATTTCATCTCAGACAATTATCAATTGTATGACCCTGGACAAGTCACTTAAATTCTATTTGCTTTATTCCACTAGAGAAGGAAATGGCAAACTACTCCAGTATCTTTGCCAAGAAAACCCCATGGACATTATGGTCCATGAGGTCACAAAGACTCAGATACGAACAATGAAACAATAAAAAGAGAAGGGCCAGGGTGTCTGGAGGTTTGAAATCAGAGAGTTACTGTTTCTGGTTAGGAAAAGTCTGCTACAGCAGAGCAGATGGCAAGGTCCCGGTGTCCTTATGGATAGATCATAGGATTGTAGACTTAGGAATGCAAGGGATCTCAGTGACCAACTAGTCTAATCCCTTTGTTGAAAAGATGAAACTGAGATACATCAAGTTTAAATGATTTTTCTATAGTCACAAGCTAGTAAATGTCAGATGCAAGATATGGTTTCAGATCTTGCTTTATAATTATTTTAGAAGCATATTTTATTTTTTCTCAATTACAAGTAAAAATGATTTTTAACATTTATTTTTTTTTAATTTTGAGTTTAAAATTCTCTCCCTTCATCTCTCCCTCCCTTCCCTTGCTCCTCATTGAGAAGGCAAACAATTTGATATAGATTATACATGTGGAGTCATAGAAAATGAATTTCCATATTAGTCATGTTGTGAAAGAAAATACAGACAAAAAACCCCCAAGAAAAATAAACTAAAAAAAGTGCTTCACGCTGCATTCAGACTCCATCAGTTCTTTCTCTGAAGGTGGATAGCATTTTTCATCATAGGTCCTTTAGAATTGGCTTTCATTATAAGTCCACTGTATTGCTAGAAAATTGCTGTATAATTATTTGAGGACAGGGGCCCACATGGCCTGTGATCATGGGCTGTCTCCTGCCACCGTCTCTCCATACAAACATTTCAAAGGGTGAGAGCCTCTAGGTATACGTCTTCTCAATCAAAGTCATTTCAGTGATTAAGCTCCCACTTTTAGCATATGATTCGGTGAAAGGCCTGGACCCTTTACTGATTCTTGCTTAGAACTAAGTCTTACCTACTGTCAGCACAGATGAAAAGGGTGCTTTGAGTTCTTCCTGCATGACAGAGATAATAGTTGAGGAAGGAGGAAATGGATGGTTAAATAAAAGGTATCAGCCCTTACCTCCTTCCTGCCCACCATCTTATTTACCAGTTAACAAGAAGAGATCTTTAAAAATAGTATGTTGGCAAAGACATTGTGTGATGATCAATTATGATTGACTTAACTCTTCTCAGCAATACAGTGATCCAAGCCAATTCCAGAAGACTTATGATGGAAAATGCTATCTGCATCCAGAGGAAGAACTGATGCTGTCTGAATGCAGATTGAAGCATCCTATTTTTACTTTCTTTCTTTTTTTGTCATTTTCCCCTTTTATTCTGTTTCTTGTTCACAACATGACTAACATGGAAATATGTTTTACATGATTGCAAATATATAACCTATATCAAAATACCATCTTAGGGAGGAGAGAGGAAGGGAGAGATTTTGGAACTTGAATTTTTTTAAATGAATGTTAAAATTGTCTTTATGTGTCATTGGAAAAAAATAAAATACTATTTTAAAGAAAAAATGGCATGTTAGTATCCTAACTTACTATAATGTCACTTTTGCAGACAACCTCGTCTGTATTCTTTACCTCCCCTTGCACTCTTCTCCCTCACACTGCTTTATCCTGGTCTTCCTCCTTCCCAGACTCCTTTAGGAAGTCATCATCCAGGCTCCAACTTAACATATCCCCCAAAGCTCTATCCCAGGTCTTCTTATTTCATATCTCCACACTCTTTCTTCTGAGGATATCTCATCAGCATCCACAAATTCAGCTATATCATTGTGGATGATTCCTAGGACTCTCTATAAAACATAATCATTCCATTGATGTTCTGCATCTCCATCAGTCTGTGGGGTATTCCAAATTTTTCTTAATTTTTTAAAACAAATGCTTTATTAACTTCTGTTTTACATCGTTCATTTCTGCCAGCTTTTGAGTTACAATTATTTCCCCCCACCCTGTTTTTCCCCTACCCACCCTTCCAGAATAGCAGTTCTACAAGATACTGCTTCCTCTAATCTGCTCTCTCCCATCTCTTCTCCCATACCCCCTTCGACTTTTCCATTAGAGGAAGGTGAATCTCTGTGTCCCAATGCCTGCACATCTTATCTCCCAATTACAAGCAAAAGAGTATTAATAATAGTATTTATATATATTTGAAACATTTAATTTTAAGACCTTGAATTTCAGATCCATTCCCTTCCTCCCTTGTCACCCATTCCCTCTGGGAAGATAAATAATTCAGTATATGTTGTACATGTCTAGCTATGCAAAACATTACCATAATAGATATATTGTACAAGGTTGCTTATAATTCCCTCCCACTCATACCACCCGACACCTGATCCATTCCCTACTTGATCCTGTCCCTCTTCTATAGTGGGTACTTCCAACTTCCCCTCCCCCCAAGGATGACCTCCCTTCCATCATCCCTCCTCTCATCCCCCTTCCCCCTATTCTGCTGCAGGTTGAGATATCCCATTTAGTATGTATGTCATTCTCTCCCTGAACCAAATTCAATGAGAATGTGGTTTTGCCTTTTTGCTGTCCTATTCTTCCCCTCCCCTGCAGCCACTTCCCCTTGCTTCTTCTACATGAGATAGTTTACCCTATCCTGTCTCTCCCTGTCTCCTCTTGCCACTTTCCTCTCTTACCTCATAATTTCATCCCTTGAGTATTCTCCCTTCCCAACAAATTCAACCTATGCTCTCTATCCATATATAACTGTAAGCATATACACACACATTCACATATGTATTCATATGACCACACACCCTTCTTCCATTATTTTCATAGTGAGAAAGATATTATCAGTCACAGTTATTACTTTTCCATATAGGAATGTAAATAGTTCAACTTTGATAAGTTCCTTTTGATTTCTTTTCCCTGATTACCTTCTTAGGCATCTCTTCCTTCTTGTGTCTGGATGTCAAATTTTCTATTCAACTTTGGGTTTTTTCCTCAAGAATGCTTGAAAGTCCTCTATTCCACTGAATGACCATGTTTTCCCCTGAAACAAAATACTCAGTTTTGCTGGGTAGGTGACCCTTGGGTTCATTCCCAGTTCTTTTGCCCTCTGGAATATCGATCCCTCAGTGTAGAAGCTGCCAGGTCCTGGGCTATTCTGATTGTGTTTCCACAATATTGAAATTGTTTCTTCCTGGCTGCTTGGAGTATTTTCTCCTTGATCTGGGGATTCTGGAACCTGGCTATAATATTCCTGGGAGTTTTCTTTTTGGGATCTTTTTCAGGAGGTGATCTGTGGATTCTTTCAACCTCTATTTTGCCCTCTGGATCTAAAACATCAGGGCAGTTTTCCTTGAGAATTTCTTGAAGGGTTATTTCTAGGTTCTTTCCTTGATCATGGCTTTCAGGTAGTCCAATAATTTTTAAATTGTCTCTCCTGGATCTATTTTCCAGGTCAGCGATTTTTCCCATGAGGTATTTCACATTGCCTTCTATTCTTTCGTTTGTTTGGATCTGCTTAACAGCATCTTGATTTCTCATAAAGTCATTAGCTTCCATTTGCTCCAGTCTTACTCTGAAGGAATGAATCTCCTCAGTGAACTTTTGAGATTCTTTTTCCATCTGGCAAATTTGACTTTTTAAGGCATTCTTCTCATTGCCCTTTTGGGCCTCCTTTGCCATTTGAGTTAGTCTATTTTTTAAGGTGTTGTTTTCCTCAGTCAGGCTGTTGACCCTAATTTCATACTTTTCCTGCATCCTTCCCATTTCTCTTGCCAATTTTTCCTCCACTTCTCTTATTTGATTTTTAAAGTCTTTCTTAAGGTCCTCTATGGCCTGTAACCTGCTCATGTTTTCCTTTGGGGCTTTTGGAGCAGGATTTCTGACCTCACAGGCCTCCTCCTGTTCTATGTTTTGATCCTCTTTGCCTCCAAAGTAGGAGTCCAGGTTGCATTTTTCTGTTTAATTTGTTTCCTTTGTCTTGGCATGTTGCCACTTAATTACTTGACTTTTGGGCTTGTTGCCACAGTGTGGCTCTGCTGCCACACAGGGAACTTTCGTCCCGAACATGTGGGGGGCCAACTTCCGTTTCTGGCAAGCTGGAATCCCGCCCACAACCTCCACCCCAGATCACAATCCAGATCCAGGGAGGTTAAAGCAAGAGCGATTACCCCCCCAAGACTGATCTCTGGATCTCCCTACAGTTTGCAGGCCAGGAGCTGTAGCTGCCTCTGAAATGGTGTGTCTTCTCAGTGGCTTCTAGCCCCCAGGGGAGGAAGCCGACTCGTTCTCCAAATACTGGTCCCAAAGTCCACAGGGCACTAACCTCTCACTTTGTCCTAGGCATGTCCTAGCGCCACAGCTGCTGGTGTTCTGGGGTCCCTCCAGCCAGCTGCTGGCCCGACCACGCTGGGGCTAAAACCGCCAGGCAGACCTGTGTTCGGCTCCCCGTGCACACTGTGCTGCCGGCTCCCAGAGCACTGCGCTGGTCCTTTCTGCAGGGCTGCTGGGCTGTCCTCAGCAGGAGGTTAGCTTCTCTGTCTCATTCTGTGGGTGCTGGGGCTCCAGAAGTTGTTCAGAGTCCCCTTTTATATAGTTTGGAGGTGATGGGGCACTCCAAACTTTATGTTCTGTAAGTATATCAAGTTCAATGTGCCCCAAACAGAACCCCCCCTTTTTTTTGCTGATCTCTGAGATATCTTCTCTGCCCAACCCTTTTCTGTACTTCCCTTTCTTTGTTTCTTAGGCCACTATGGATCATAAACTAAGCATCATCCTCCAATCAATGCCATATTCAAGTAGGAGTCAAGCCTTATAGATTCTACCTTCATAACCTCTCTCTCATTGATCCCTTCTCTCTACCTGCATGGCATTGTTCTAATTCAAATGCTTATTGCTTGTCTTTTGGACTAATTAAATAACCTAATTGGATCCCTGATTTCCAATAACTCTTTAAACTATAATTATATAACTTCTGAAATAATCCTCTTAAAACTCATGCTTGATCTTCTGCCCAAGAACCTTCAATAGTTCTCTATGGTCTACAAGATGAAATACAAATTCTTCATCTTGGCACTAAAACTATTCCACAATTTGGCTTTGACTTACATTTCCAAGCTTATTTCATATCTTCCCCTTTCATGTACTCTACATTCTAGTCAAACTTATAAAGTTATTCCCTGAAATTGGCATCACATATCCCATCTCCCTGCTTTGCATGACTGAAATGCATTTCTTCTTTACCTCTAACTCTTATTAGACTCACTAGTTTTCTTTAAAGCTTGGCCTCCTGCAGGGAGTCTTCCTGATGTCCCTAGTTGTAATGATTTTCTCCTTCTACAAATAATATAACTATAAAAATATATTTACATCTTTAAAAATAATAAGAATACTAGCTAAGTGGCACAGTGGATAGAATGCCAACCCTAGAGTCAGGAGGACCTGAGTTCAAATCCAGACTCAAACAGTTAACTAGCTGCATAACCCTGGCCAAGTCACTTAACCCTGTTTGACTCAGTTTCCTCATCCATAAAATGAGCTGGAGAAGGAAATGGCAACCCTCTCCACTAGCTCTGCCAAGAAAACCCCAAATGGAGTCATGGAGAGTCAGACATGACTGAAACCCCCCAACAACAACAAATGCTAACATTTATATAGTGCATTATGTAACTGGTATTTTATAAATATTGCCTCCTTTGATCTTCACAACAACCCTGTGAAGTAGGTGCTATTATTATGTCCATTTCACAGATGGTGAAACTGAGGCAAACACATTCAATGGCTTGCCCAACGTCACAGAATTAGGAAGTGTCTGAGACCAAAACTGAACTCAGGTGTTCCTGACTCCAGGCCCAGTGCTCTATCCATTGTGCTACCTAGCTATCTCATATTTATTTGTTTATATATTGTATTCTTTTATATGTTGTTTATATTTGTGTTCCTAGAACCCTTTATAAGGGTTCTTCACCTGTAGTCCACAGACCCCCAAAAGGTCCATTGGTATATTTCATAGGGTACTTGAACTTTGGAAAAAATTTAATATATAAAAAATATATGTTATAATATATGTTATTTATATAATGCATAAAAATTACTTAAATATAACTGGTTTCCATTGTAAAGCTAGGTATTTCATTTTCTGCATTTAAAAATATTTTGGTCAGGGGTTCCATAGGTTTCATCATAATGCTAAAAGGGTCTATAACCCAAAAATGTTTAAGGTCCCCTGGTAAAATACTAAAAATTTGTTGAAGGCAGAGCTTTTTTACTCTCTAATTTTTGCTTTGTCTTTGCATCCATAATACCTAGTAAAACATTATACACATTGTAGGTATTCAATAAAAAATTGTTGGATTGAATTATAAACTACCAGGCTTAAGCTTCTTCCTCAACTCCCTCCACAGCGGAAAAGTGCTAGTCTTTGTTCTTGCTCCAGGTACAAAATGTCCTCCTTATTCTTTTGGGTTTTAGGGGTTCTCAAAGACCAAATACAAAACTGTAGAGGGGTTGTTATCTGCATCTGTGAAGTGACTACCCACACCCACAAAATCTTCAGAATATTTTAGTACGCAGAGCACAGGCAGTTGTGTTCAAAGTACCTGCTTGTCTCCCTGAATGAGATGACATTTTTCTTTCAAACTTGTTTTTCCTTGTTGACACATCCTTTGATAGGTTTTTAGAACCTCCCCCCCCACCAAATTCATCTTTATCTTACTAGAGAAAAATGAGTCTCCTGAACCATTGTTCTGCTCTCATTATTTGTCAACCATCATCAGACCTGGAAAAAAAAAGTTGATATTAGGTATTAATAATAGAACCATCTTTCACTTTGTTCCAGGACACTTCATTGCATTGTGCAGACTGGCTCTTTGCCACCGTGTTTACCTTTTCTACTAATCTGTATGATGCCCATCAGTTTGGGAATAACTGAACAATCTGTGGTATAGGATTGTGATGGAATACTGTTATGCTATTGTAATAGAAATGAAGAGTTGAAGATCTTCCCTGCCCCTAGGCCCTTTGATTGGCTTAAGAGACTTTGATTGGCTTTAAGAGACTCTGAAAACCTTCCTTGATTTGAAAATGTACTCTGCCTCCTAATAGGCTGAATATGGTCACATGGAGCCTGTGGTAGGAGGCTTGGTTTTCAGGAATGACCACACCTTGATGCTGTGTGATTGAACAGTGGGTGAAGAGGGTGGTTACATTCTCTGAGCCAGAAGAAGGCTATAAAAACCCTGATGTGAGGCTTTGCTTTGGGGCTCACTTTGAGAAGTGTTATGTGATTTGACCAGATGAGACTCTAGGAAGCCCTTGTTGAGAGCCCCCCAGCTTTGAAAACCCAGATGTTGATGCTTCCCTCTCTGGTAACTGTGATTTGGTATTGATATAATGGTTGGACAGTTTGGAAGCCTGTCTGTTTGATCTGTAAGTTCTGTAACTCTGAAGTTCAGGGTGCTGACCTTTTTCCCCTGAACTAGGTAATATATGTTTGTTTGATTAAAGTAAGCTTGTTAACCCATTTTGAGTTGCTTTCCTTTTGAAAAGTGGATCTAAGAACCTGTGTTGGCAGCCACCCTGGGGATGCTGGGGTGCTTGCTGCTACAGCTATAAGAAATGACAAGGGCATTCCCCAATTGATAAATGGTCAAAGGATATGAACGGGCACTTTTCAGAGAAAGAAATTAAAGATATCTATAAGCATATGAAGAAATGCTCTAAATCACTTTTGATTAGAGAAATGCAAATCAAAACAACTCTGAGGTATCACATCTCTCCAGTCAGATTGGCTAAGATGACAAAATAGGAAAATGAAAAATGCTGGAGAGGATGTGGGCAAATTGGAACACTGATGCATTGCTGGTGGAGTTGTGAACTGATCCAAGCATTCTGGAGAGCAATCTGGAATTATGCCCAAAGGGCTATAAATAATTTCATACCCTTTGACCCAGCGATACCACTTCTAGGGTTATATCCCAAAGAGATCTTAGAAGTGGGAGGAAGACCCATATGTACAAAAATATTTTAGCATCTCTTTTCGTGGTTGCAAAGAATTGGAAATTAAAGGGGTGCCCATCAATTGGGGAATGGCTAAACAAGTTGTGGTATATGCATGTAATGGAATACTACTGTGGTATAAGAAACGAGGAGCAGATGGACTTCATATTTACCTAGAGAGGCTTATACAAACTGATGCTGAGTGAGAAGAGTAGAACCAGGAGAAATTTGGATACAATCACAGACACAACATATGTGTGATGACCAACTATGACAAACTGGACTCTTCTCAGCAATGCAGCGATATAAGTCAATCCCAAAAGACTTATGAAAGAGAGAGATGTCTACATCCAGAGAATTAACTAGAAAGAACTGAGCTTGAATCCTGATGGAAGAAACTGAATTGATCTTTTTCTTTTCATTGTTTGGTTTTATTTCCTCTTTACCATTTTTTCATCCCATCTAGTACAATTCGCTTTTGTAACTTGACTAATGTCTAATGTGAAAGTATTTGCAGATCCTATACTGGACTATATGCCGTCATGGGGGGTGGGGGGAGGGAGGGAAGGGAAATTTGGAACTCAAGCAACTATGGAATTGAATCTTGTAAACTAAAAATAAACAAATAAAAAATAAAATAAAATAATTCCTCAAATAAAAAAAAAGAAAAGAAATGACAAAGGGGGGTGGTTTCAGAGAAACCTGGGAAGACTTGTATTAACTAATTCAAAGAAATTAAGTTAACAGAACCAGGAGAACATTGTACATAGTAATAACAATGTTGTGATGATGATCAACTAAGAATAACTTGGCTACTCTAATCAATAGATTGATCTACAAGAATTCTAAAAGACCCATGATGAAAAATGCTATCCGTCTCCAGAGAGAGAACTGATGAACTCTAAATGCAGACTGAATCATATTCTTTTCACTTTGTTTTTCTTTCTTTTTTTGTGGCAATGTGGCTAATGTGGAAATATGTTTTGCATGACATCACATGTATAATTGATATCGTATTGCTTGCCTTCTGAATAGGTAGGGAAAGGGTGGAGAATTTGGTGGGAGAATTTGAAACCCTATATTAAAAAATGTTGAAAATAAGATTTTTTAAAAAAAGCATTTTGAAGTCATTTAATTTAGTTTAGTTTCAGGAATATTACTTCCTCCATTTTCCATATTCAGAAAGTCAGGCATATGTGTTAGTGGAGGGCACCATATAGGAGATTTGTGTGTATATGCAACATCTGCTGTAGTTATTTATGTACTGTCCATAAAGAAAGGTTTGGTAAGTAAGGTTCCTTTCCCCTCTAAAACTTTATCCTGTGATCCTAGGAAAGTCACATTGTAGCAAGGTGGGGGAATGGGGGATTTTCAACCTACTTAAGGTAATTCACTGTTTTCAAGGACTTGGACACATTAACTTATGCAGAAGACCCTATTTAAATGACATCATCAGAACTTTATCTTTTCATTAAAATCCTCAGAATTGGGAAGATTATGTTATAGAAGTAGGAAAGTTATTTTTTTTAATTTTGTTTCAAATACTGAATATAAATTGTTATTTAAACTTGAAAATAATGAACTTACAATTAAATTAAGTCAAATTTTTAAAAGGGTGGAATGTGCTCTCTTTTTGAAACAGATAAGAGATGTTTGCATATAGCAAAATCTGCCTGTATTTGTTCCAGATAAAATGCTCCAGATGCCTGTGTTTTTTCTCTAAAATTCTCTACCCCCTTCCCTCCTCAACGATGCTCATTCAATTCTTCTCATTATATCATAGAAAAATCTTTAACTAGGTCCTAATCTGTCTAACTTTTCTGTAGCACTTAAAAATCTTCTTTTTTAGCACATAGTGTAAAGCAAGGGTGGGAAACCTGTGGCCTTAAGGCCACAAGTGGCCTTCTAGGTCCTTGAGTGTGGCCTTTTGACTGTCTTCGAAAAGGATTTGCTTTGTAAAATTTGATTTTAGTCAAAAGTTCTCAGTTAAGGACCTAGAAGGCTATATGTGACCTTAAGGTCACAGGGTCCTCACCCTGGGTCTATAATATTAGGACCACAAAAGCTTCTTTTAGCAGCAACAGCTTCCCACCAGTCCTATAGTTAGTAGGTGCTTTATAATTTCTTGATTGGGAAATAGTCAATAGATTAAGGGCAGCATCAGGCAGCAGAAGGTAAGCTGTTGTAAAACACATAAAATATCCTGAGTCTGGGAGTGGGGAAAATTTTCTATGACTCAATTTTCACTGGTTCACATCAACTGCCACAATCTTTATTTGTGAGAATTTAATATATCTTCCATCTCTTCCCCATTAGTTCTTATAAAATAGCCAACATCTATATAGCACTTACTATGTGCTATATGTTGTTGTTAGTCATTTTCAGTCATGTCTGACTCTCCGTGACCCCATTTGGGGTTTTCTTGGTAGAGCTACTGGAGTGGTCTGCCATTTCCTTCTCCAGCTCATTTTATAGATGAGAAAACTGAGGCAAACAGGGCTAAGTGACTAGCTCAGGGTTGTATAGTCTAGTAAATGTCTGAGGTTAGGCTTGAACTTAGGAAAATGAGTCTTCCTGACTCTGGGCCCAGTATTTTATCCACTGGCCTGCCTTCATCTGATCCTCACAACAACGTTGGGAGGTAGGTGCTATTATTATTGTTATTATTATTTTTGCTTTTTTGGAGGGGGAAGGCAGGGCAATTGGGGTTAAGTGACTTACCCAAGGTCACATGGCTAGTTTTTGTGTTAAGTGCCTGAGGCCAGATTTGAACTCAGGTCCTCCTGACTCCAGGGCTGGTGCTCTATTCACTGCTCCACTTAGCTGCCCCAAGTAGGTGTTATTATTAGCCCAATTTTATAGGAGCAAATAGAAGTTAAGTGACTTGTCCAGAGTCACACAACTACTAAGTGTCAGAGTACCCATTTGAACTCAGTGCTTCCTGACTATAGACCCAATACTCTAACCACTGTACCATCGACACAGGATATTTATGGTTGCACATTTTCAGCCTTGGTGCTTCAGCCCTTCCCACTTCAAGATTTTCCTCAGAAGTCACAGGGTCACTTTGTCATGTAGGCTAGAGAGGGTCATGGAAATATTGCCACAATAAACAAAAAGGAAGCTAAAATGAATAATGGGCTATAAATAAATGCTGAGCTTGAAAGACTCGAGGAAGAGCTTTTCCCCCGGCTCAGTCAATGGCTCACTATTTGGCCTTGACCAAAGAGAACAGTTAGTTCATTAGTTAAGAAAATGTTTAAGGATGACAACCTTCCAGTAAGAAAAACTAAAGCATGTCACATCTGTGCTGGCTCTCACCCTTTACATGGAAATGTTATTTCCTACTTTCTCTTATTCATCTCAGAAATATCATGTGCATTCAATTGAAAAAGAAAATTAGGAATAGTAGTTGCTCCAGAATGAGTGCTATATAAATTCATGGCATAATGACACCATTCTACTGTTTTTCTAGTTGGCATTTATAAAACATTTTATTTTTTCTCAGGACAGAGCACCACAATAGCTTTAGTAGTTTGACTGTCCTTCCCAACAGATAGATTGAGTAGGCCTAGTACTGTGTTCTCCACTTTGGGGAGGCAAAAGGACTTACTTGCTCATGGTCAGACAGCAAGGGAGTGACTACATCACTCCTGGAGATCCTAGACCTGTGTTCTTAATCTGTGAAACCACTGAGTCACTTATTTACTCACAAATAAATATACTGGTAATAACTAACAATAATCACATGCCCTGATCCCTGGCTGATGTTCTAAGATGGGCCTCTTTGGAAAATGTCAAAGGATTCCCCTGCTTCATCAGATGTTTTAATATGAGGCAGTGGCAATAGACTAGGGAAGGAGGAGAATGATTTTCTAAAAACTGGTGCCAGCCAACACTCCCTTCAATTCTGCTTAGTTTTGATAAGTTTTACACAAGATGGAAACGTGCTCTTAGTGCTGTTGACATTAGACCATTGCAGCCCAGCTGTAGGTTAGGTATTGTTTATAATTTCAATGCATTTCAATGAATGCTAAAATGTATTTCCCTTTTGCTGAGGTCGAGGAAGATGGTGAAAAACAAGGTTGGTTTTTCTCCAACTCTGCCAGCCCCAGTCCCATGAATCTCTCTGGGTTCTCTTTAAATTGCTTGATAAATAGTGTGAGTGTGTGTGTGTGTGTGTGTGTGTGTGTGTGTGTGTGTGTGTGTGTGTGTGTTTAAGGAAGGGAAACAGGAATTCCTTTCAGAAGGGTGACAATCAATCTTTACCCACCACTTACTAGCTTGAGGCAGATGTTCCTGGCAGAAACCTACTCATATATAGCATAAAAGCTCCTTGGTTGCTAGATTATTTCACTTTTTTTTTCTAAAGCAATTGGGGTTAAGTAACTTGCTCAAGGTTACATGGCTAGTCATTATTTATGTGTGGGTGCTCATTTTCTGAGGCCAGATTTGATCTCAGGTCATCCCAACTCCGAGGCCGGCGCTCTTACTCACTGCGCCACCTAGCTGCCCCTTTAGGGCAATTGGGGTTAAGTAACTTGCCCAAGGTTACACGGCTAGGTTTTTGTTTGTGTGGGTTAAGTGTCTGAGGCCGGATCCGAACTCAGGTCCTTCTGACTCCAGGGCCGGCGCTCCACTCACTGCGCCACCTAGCCGCCCCTCACATTTCTTTTGAATTTATTTGTAAAATACTGATCTTCTTTTAAAGGAATAAAAATAATCTGAACAATGAAATTCTCCAGAAAACAACTAAGGAAAAGAGACTAAGTGCATTTTATTTATTTATTTATTTTGTTATAAGTGCTTCCCCCCCAAATATGTCAAACCACAACCACAAGATTCATTGCTAAAAATCTCCTGGGATAGTCATCAGAATATTGTTTGAAGCCACTTAAGACTCATGTGAGCTTATTCTATATAATATGAATGTTTGCATCCATTTAAATCATAGAGTTTGAGTTGAATGAGGTCTTAGAAGTTCATCAAACCAGACCTGGGATATCATCATTCTTTATTTGACAGATAAGAAAATTGAAGCTCATGAAGCTGACTCTTGGCTAAAATGTGGTTGACTTGGGACATGAATCCAAGGCTCCTAATTCCCAGTACAGTAAATGGCAAGTCAATGAGGTGTCTTCCCTGTCTTAACCAAAATGTTGAATCCTTCTAACAAAATCTTATTTAGCCAAAAAACACACAAAAGTTAGCTGGTATGGTTTTTAAAGGTAGAAACAAGGTTTATTTCAAGAACACTAGCATAAATTTATACAAATAACTCACATTTAAGATTTAGAAAGTATTTTACACTAAACAAATGAATAAATCACATTTAAGATTTATAAAATTTATAAGGTACTTTGTCCCTGCCAGCCCTGTGGGCAAAGCAGTGCAAACATTGTTATCAATATCTTACAGATGAGGAGGTTTAAGAAGGTGAAGTAAATTGTGTAGATCAAATATAAAAGAAGCAACAGAGTCTGGATATGAACATAGATCTCTCCTAACTTCAAATTCAGGTTCTTTCCACCCAGTCATAGTACCTCTCATTTGTTGAGTTATTTTTCCACTTATGTCCAACTCTTTGTGACTCCCTTTGGGGTTTCATTGGAAAAGATACTGGAATGGTTTTTCATTTCCTTCTTCTGCTCATTTTACAGACAAGGAAACTGAGGCAAACAGGATTAAGTACTTTCCCAGGGTCACAAAGCTAGTAAGTGTCTGAGGCCAGATTTAAACTCAGGAAAATGAGTCTTCTGACTCCAGGCCCAGTGTTCTATCCACTGTGCCTAACTACTTGTTTCTCTCCCTTTTCCTTAATATTCAGCAGGAGTCTGTATGGCATTCCGCTCCTCTGACATTTAACTCATTGAAGAGAATCTATCACAAATTTATCAGAATAGTTGGAGTAGTTTTTGTTGTTGCCTGGGATACTGAGGGAAACGTGTTTTTGTCCTTGATGATCATAGGGACGACTGGATGGTTGTATGGTTGGTAAATAAGACATAAAATTCACATTCTGCGTTTGCATTTTTAAACGATACAATCTTTTGAATCTTGTGATATTTGTGGGGCTATATTCTGAAGGGTTCCAGTTCTGACATGCTCTGAGTATAATATTAACAATTATCAGGGACTGAATGGACATTCACAGAAAGTTACAGAAAGAACATTACTATGCTTAACTCTCTTAGAAATGACAGCTTTGGGGGCTGCTAGGTGGCACAGTGAATAGAGCCCTGAAGTCAGGAGGACCTGAGTTCAAATCCAGTCTCAGATATTTAAACTTAATAGCCAAGTGACCTTGGATAAGTCATTTATTCCCAATTGCCCTGCCTTCCCCACTCCAAAAGGAAAAAAAATAAAAGCAAAAAAAAAAAAAAGAAATGACAGCTTAGTACCACAGTCAATATCTTAACTATATTTAAATATTTATTTAATAAAGTACATGTGTATAAAGTATATTTAAGTATTTAGTTAATATATTTAAAATATATTTTATGCTATTTAAACTATTTCAAATTTTAAAATATATTTAAGTATTTACTTTATTTATTTATTTTTTTGCTTTTTGGAGAGCAATTGGGGTTAAGTAACTTGCCCAAGGTCACATGGCTAGTTTTTTGTTTGTATGTGTAAAGTGTCTGGCCGGATCCGAACTCAGGTCCTTCTGACTCCAGGGCCAACACTCTACTTACTGAGCTACCTAGCCGCCCTTAAGTATTTATTTTAAAAAGGTATATATATATATATATATATATATATATATATATATATATATATATATAAAAGATATTTTGATGTAGGATATATGTCCACATATTTATTATTTAATGAAAATATCTCTTGATATTAACAATTCTCTAACCTATCTTAATGTGATTATATTTTATCCATAAAAATTCTTTTCTGGGATTCTAGGTGAGTGGTATTTCCAAATCATCAATTCTCAGAGTTTAGTCCATGGCTCTTTGGGCATCCTTGAGATCCTTTCATGGGGTTCCACGAGGTCAAAACTATTTTCATAAGAATACAAAGGATTTTTTTGTCTATTGAAACATTCCTCCAATTTCCAACTACATATCTGTATGTCTGTATTTTCTTGAACCAAAATAGTATATAGCAACAAATTGAATGCAGAAGCAGGTATGAGAATCCAACTATCTTTTATTAAGCCAGACATTAAAGAGATTTGCAAAAATATGTAAAATAATGTCTCATTTCTCATTAAATAAATATATTGAAAAATGCTTTTCATAAAAATGCCAATTGTGTTATACAATGGTTTTATTATTTTAAATTAACTAATACAATTTTACCAATACGTTTTAATTTCTAATACAGTAAATATTGATAGATGGCTATAATCCATATAAACAAAAACTCTTTGCAGAGTTCTAAGGAATATAAAGGGGACTTGAGCCCCAAAAGTTTGAGAACCACTGCTATAAATGTTCAATAATCAAGCATCCTAGATACTAATTACATCCAAATGTTAGAAAAGGGTACTTCAGGTTAAAAGTGATTAGTAAAATATGATTTTATTCCTGAGTAAAGCTATTTCCTCTGCCTGGGACCCAATGATCTCATTCATTCCCACTCCCTTTTATCAGGGATCATTTTCTTTTTCATGCATCTTCAAATTCTCCCTTGCTACTGGCTTTTTTCCATTGATCTACAAACATACTCAGCTCTCCCAACCCCCATCTCTGCCCCTCTCCCCAAAGAAACTTCTTTCTCCCCCTATTTAGTTTTTCTTATGTATTTTTCTTTCTTTTCCTTCCTTCCTTTTCTTTATTTCTTTCCTTCCTCCCTTCTTTCCTCCCTCCCTTCCTTCCTTCCTCCCTTCCTTCCTTCCTCCCTCCCTCTCTCCCTTCCTTCCTTCCTTCCTTCCTTCCTTCCTTCCTTCCTTCCTCCCTCCCTCACCTTTCTTTCTTTCTTTCTTTCTTTTTCTTTTTTCTTTCTTCCTATTTCTTCTTTCTTTCTTATTAACACTTCCCTGTACATATCTAAATAAAATCCTGCATTGTAGCAAGTATCATCAAGTAAAGGGATTAATCACATTAGTCAAATATCAAAATATATATGCCTTATAATATACCACTTGTCTATCACCTTTCTGCAGAGAGGGGAGGTATGCTTTACCAACATGTTCCCTGAAGTCCAGTTGTTTACTACATTGGTCAGAGTCCTAAAATCTTCCAAAGTCTTCCTTTGCATAATTGCTTAAGTTCTAAGAAGCAAATTGTTCTTCTGGGTTTGCTTACTTCAGTCTGTATCAGTTCATACAAGTCTTTCCATATTTCTCTGGATTTTTCATATTTTTCAACTCTTATGATATAATTGTAACATATTACATATGTTACAATTATATAACATATTATATGTATACATCCAAATTGATCCAGTCTTTCCCTAATTGATGAATATTTATTTTCATTCTAATTCTTTGTTGCTATGAGATGTACTACAATGGATGTTTGCTATGGTCTTTTTCCTTCTGTCTTTGACTTCCTTTGGATATATGCCTAGAAAGGGTATCATTTGGTCAAAAGAAATGTATTGCTGAATAAATTTTTACAATTATAATTGCAAATTGCTTTTAGGAATGTTTGGAAAAATTCACAGCTCCACTAGCAATACATTAGTGTGCCTGTTTTATTACAGCTTATCCAATATTTACCATTTTTCCTGTATAATTTTTGCCAATCTAATGATTTCCTTTGACTCTTATCCCACACAGCTACTCTGTCATCTGTCACTTAATTCAAATAGTACCTTCACTTTTTCATCACATGATCCCTCCTCCACCCTTTGCAGTCTGATTTCTATTTTTTATTGAAGTCATTATTTCAAAGAGTGCCAATAATTTCCTAATTGCCAAATTCAACATTATTTAATCTTTAGTCTCCTTTACTTCTCTATGTTATTTGATATTGTTGATCATCTGGTTCAACTGGATATCCTCTTCCCTTGGGCAACAATCTGCCCAGTTGCTCCTCAGACTTTTTTAATAATGCCTTCTTTGATTCCTTTGCAAACTCCTTAACCTCTTCTTGTACCCTTAAGTGGGGGGGGGGGGGTTATTCTCCAAAGTTTTACACTTGGTCTCTGCTCTTCCCTTTACATTCTCTTGGCAACTTCATTCAATTGTGTTATGTCAACTACTTTTGAATCTATGTCTACCCCACTAACTGGTTTTCTGAGCTTCAGATGTTATCTTCACCAGTTGCCTGCAGAACATCTCCAACTCTATATCTCATTGTCATCACAAACTCAAGATATCCCAAAGAGACTTCATTAATGTTTCCATTATATATACTCCTCCCTCTGACTTCCTTATTTCTGTTATTAATAGCAATCCAGTTTCATATGTTTAAAATTTTATGATTATCCTTGACTCTTGTTCTGTCTCACCTCTTATATCCAATTGGTCACCAAGAATTGTCAAATCAATCTGCATAACATTTTTTCATATTTGTTTCCTCTTCTACATGTGCTACCAACTGGTACTGGCTGTCATGTTCCATCCCACATAGAGCCAAGTGCATGGTGGTAATTATGAAAGGTTAATCTTTGCCTGGAGCAGGGGAGAGCAGAGGAGGTGAGAAAAGATATAATCCAGAGGTCAGGGCAAGCCACTTACCAGAGTGACTAGCAGGCACCAATAGCCAATTAACTAAAAAGAGTAGGAGAACCAGTACCAGATAGGGCCAAGATCCAAGGAATTAAAGATTAGGGAGCCAAAGAGTAGGGACAGGGGCCGGTGCAGAGGCCAGGATGCCAGGGCATGCAGAGGCCTTGACTAGGCCTGATCAATGTGTCGACAAGTTGACAGGGCATGCAGAGGCCCTGACTAGGCCTGATCAATGTGGTGGCAAGTTGACCCACCAACTACAAGGGCCATTTCCAGGCCTATGACTGCAGGACTGGGACTGGACAGAGCTGGCTACAGAACCCGCAAAATGACAGAGAGAAGCTAACCTCCTGCTGAAAGCCTGGCAGGCCAGCAGGAAGTGGCCATCACAGCATTCTGGGAGTCAAGCCCAGATCTATGCCAGCCCGAGGTTTTAGCCTCAGGGTGGCCTGACCACCTCTATTCTACCTCTATTTGACTTCTATTCCAGAGGTCAAAGGAGCTGGGATTAAAACCAAGAATCACCTACCCAGAAAAACCAAGTATCATGTTCGGGGGAAAATATGGTCATTCAATGGAACAGAGGACTTTCAAGAATTCTTGATGAAAAAAACAGAGTTGAATAGAAAATTTGACATTCGATTACAAGAAGCAAGAGAAGCATGAGAAGGTAAATAGGGAAAAGAAATCATAAGGAACTTACCAAAGTTAAACTAGTTACATACATACATGGAAAAATGATAATTGTAACTTATGAAACTTTTCTCAGTATGAGAATAGTTTAAGGGAATAGAAATGTACATCTATAATGTATACATACATATATATGTCTATATAGGAGACCTTATGGGTATATGAATGCATATGTGAGAATGTGTACATATGTGTACAGGTATACATAGACAGAGGGTACAGGACCAGTTGAATAGGAAGGGATGATACTTAAAAGGTGAAACTAAGAGGTGAGAGAGGAATATAATGAGAGGAGATAGGGAGAGATAGAATGGGATAAATTATCTCATATAGAAGAGGCAAGGGAAAACTGTTACAGTGGAGGGCAAGAGCAGGAAGGCAAAAGGGAATGAGTCAACCCTATTCTCAATGAATTTGGCTTAGGGAGGGAATCACATACACACTAAATAGGGTATTTCACCCTACAAGAGAGTAGGGGGGAAGGGGATGAGAGGGGGGGAATGATAGAAGGGAGGGCAGGCTGGGGGGAGGGAAATTGGAAGCACCCACTTTTGAAAAGGGACAGGATCAAAGCAGAGAATAGAACAAGTGGGGGTGGGATGGGATGGAGGGAAGTATAGTCAGTCTTTCACACTATATCCACTATGGAAATGTTTTGCATGGCTACACATGTACAGCCTATGTTGAATTGCTTGTCCTCCCAATAAGGATGGGTGACAAGGGAGGTAGGGAAGGAATCTGGAATTCAAAGGTTTAAAATCAAATGTTTAAATACACACACACACACACACACATAATGGTTATTTTACATGTAACTGGGAAATAAGATATACAGGCACTGGGGCATAGATATCCATGATGCCTTACTGGAAAGTCAGAGGGGCAATGGGGGAAGACATAGGAGAGAGAAGATTGGGGGAGGGGATATTCAGTGGGATCACTGTTTTGGCATGGTAGGTAGGGGGAAAATTGGGAGAAAATTTGCAACTCAAAATATTGTGGAAATGAATGATGTAAACTAAACTAAATTAAATTTAAAAAATATTTTATATTTTAAAATTTATATATGTGAAATAATTTTATAAAGCTTGTTTTATTATTAAGAATTTATTTTAATTATTATTTTATTATTTTTATTTATAGGTTGTGGTACCTAGTCTCATTACTTACCCACCCTTGATGAGTTTCATATAAAGATTCTCTTTATTATACCAATGTTGTTCAGTCACTTTTCAGTCATGTCTTCATGACCCACATTTGGGGTTTTCTTGGAAAAGATGCTGGAGTAGTTTGCCATTTCCTTCTTCATCTCATTTTATAGGTGAGGAAACTGAGGTAAACAGGGTTAAGTGACTTGCCCAGTGTCATAAAGCTATTAAGTGTCTAAGGACAGATTTGAACTCAGAGAAGAGTCTTCCTGATTCCAGGCTGGCGTGCACTATGGCATCCCCTACCTGCCTCTATTTTAATCAATAGACTATCTATCACAAAAGCCTCCAACTACCAGGTCTTCCTACTTCCACCTTCTTGCCTCTCCAATATATCCTTGATATCTCTGTCAAACTAAATTCTCTTCTGTTGAGATCTGGTTAATTCACTCCTCAACTCAAACATTTTCTGATTACCAAGTAGAGCTTTGTCTGGAATTCAAAGTCCTCCATACATCTTACCTGTATTTCATACTCCTCTCTTCATGTGTTCTAGCTGAACTTGACTCTTCTGTCCACTGAACACAGTCTACATTTTCTATCTCTGTTCTCTGTGCTAGCAAGGTCTTTCCTCCCCTTCTTCACCTCTTTAATTACTAAACATCCCTCAAAGCTCAATGCAAATTCCATCTCCTTTATGAAGTCTTCCCTGATTCCTCCTATCAATAACAATTTTCTCTTTCAGATCTCACATAGCTTCTCTCTCTCTCTCTCTCTCTCTCTCTCTCTCTCTCTCTCTCTCTCTCTCTCATACATATCTTGTGATACTATGTATTATAGTCATCTGCATTTTTGTCTTACTTCTATTGGTTTGTAAATTCCATGAGGGCAGGGACTGTGTGGTTAATCTAAACTTGTGTGTTCCTCAACATCTTGGAATATACACAGTGGGCAGTTTTAAGAAATGCTTCTTGAATTAAATTTGAAGATGAGTGTTGATATTCCCCTGTGTTAGAAGAAACATTTCTCCCTTAATACACAAAATAGATATACTTAATGATGAACACACAAATGCCTTTTTAATCACCTCCTTTTTCCTTCTTAGATGAAACAGAGTGATAGAGGAGGAAATTCTATGATGGTGCTGGGGTAATGGGAGATTAGCAGCAGTATAATAGATAGAATGCTAGACTCCAAGTCAGAAAGACTTGGGTTTGAATCCCACTGCTGGCATTTCTCAGTTGTGTGACCATGGAAGTCATTTATCTTTCTTGAGTCAGTTTCCTATCTGTGAAAAGGGGATAATAAGGTTCATAGATCCTCCCTCATAGGATTGTTGTTAGAGTCAAATAATATAGTTGATATTATCGGATATTATTGTCTTTTATTTTATTTATTGTCTTTTATTATGCATGTGCATAATCCTCCTCCTCTTCATCCTCATCATCATTGTCATAGCTGACATTTCCAGTTTTAAGTGTTACACATTGCTTTTTATTTATTTGATCTTTATAAAAACCCTGTAAGTTCAGTCAATAAACATATATTAAGTACCTTCTGTGTTCCAAGTACTGTACTAATCACTGGGAATACAGAGAAAGATAAAAATCAGTCCCTGACCCCCAGGAGCTTATGATCCATGGAGGGAGACAACATGTAAACAACTATGTACAAACAAGCTATATGCAGGATAACTAGGATGTAATGACCGGAGGGAAGACACCAAAATTAAGAATGATTGAGAAAGATTTGCTGAAGATTTACTGAAGGAAGTGGGACTTTAGCTGGGAGCTGGAGTAGCCAGGGAATCCAGGAGGTAGAGAGGAGACAGACACCAAAGACAGGAGTGAATATGGCCAGAACTAGGAGATGGAAGATGCTGTTTGATGAATAAAAGATAATCATTCTGATTTTAGAGATAAGGAAATTGAAGTTTAGCCAGATTATGCAGTCACAAAATTTTAGATTTGGAATGAACAATAATGACCATTTAATTCAAGTCATAACCAGAAAGAATCTCTACTCTCACACAATTAGTCATGCATCCTTTACTAAATGACCTTCAATGAGGGGCAACCTATTATCTCTCAAGTAAGTGTGTTCCACTTTTGGAAGTCCTAGTTGTTGGGATGTTAAGTGAGAGAGATGATTATTAATAACTAATGATTTGGGGAGATTCAGAATTCCCTATTTTCTCTATCCTCATTTCCAGACCCCAGTCTCTGAAGGTTTAGCTAACTCTCTCCTCTATCCAACCCCATCCAAAATTACAAGGAATCTCTAGTCTAAGATGAATTCTATTCATTCAAGCTTGGTGTAGACAGCCCCTTCTGGATAAATTGTCAAAGACTGGGGGAAGGGTGGCCTGAGAGTAGAGCTAGTCTCTCCTCCAAGGGTGACATGATGTCACTCTCAGCCCTTCATTGGAGTAAACCCACTTCTCTTTGTAAAGTCTGTCTCTCATTCATTGTTAACCAATATAATTGATTACCAACCTGGAGAACATCTACTTTTGTATAGGCATAAAAACTTTGAGCCTGCTGCCATGAGGGCCTTTGGTTTAAGAGAGAGATGTCCAAATGCCTGTCCTTTTATTTAAATCCTGGCATTCCTTTTGCTTTTTTGGGGGGCAGTTGGGGTTAAGTGACTTGCCCAAGGTCACATGGCTAGTTTTGTGTGTGTGTGTGTGTGTGTGTGTGTGTGTGTGTGTGTATGTTGTGTCTGAGGCCAGATTTGAACTCAGGTCCTCCTGACTCTAGGACCGGTGCTCTATTCTAGGAACCACCTAGCCACCCTGAATGCTGGCATTCTTAAAAGTTATTATGTCGCCCAGAAATTATGTCTCTTGTACATTTTTAAACACCACATAAGTTTAAATTGACCTTTTAATGACATGTTCATTGCTCCTAGTTCTGCCATCTCTGCCTGGAGTGTACTAGTTAAATTTCTCTTCCAAATGACAATCCTTCATGTGCTTGAGTACAGATATTATGTCCCTCCTGGGACTTCTCTTCTCCAAGCTAAACATTCTTATTTTATTCAACAGATCCATGTAAAGCAAGCGTGAGCAGCTTTCTAGGAGAATGCCATTGTGAACAGCTTTTAAGGTTCTGATTACAGTATAGTGAACACTCTATTCAATAACAAATCATAGCAAATCATTCACAGTAAATCAAGGTACAGCATTCACAATGTTACAACTTACTATAGATAATCAAAATACAGCATTAGCAACAACTTATCACAGAAAATGGCCACATAGTTTTTACCACAGTGGTGACAAAGTTTTGAACAAAGTATAATCATTTAATTAATGATTATATATATATAGTATAATCATTTAATCAATCACTTAGTAACTCAATAATTCAATCATTCTTAGGGAGGCTTGCCTCCTTAAGGGTCACAAAATACAATAATCAAAGCTCTCCACTCATGGGGCACACTAAGTTACAATATCAGTCACTACTCAGCACTCTCTTAAGGGATAGTGTAAATCCACTGGGGGGTCATCTACCCCACAGTCACTAATAAGTTACAATCTTCTCAGTCAGTACACAGTATCCAAGTAAAGTCTTCTTTCAGCTTGACTCGGGGTAGTCTCTCAGGTTCCCTGGATCCCCTTCCATGGTCCCAGCTCCTACCTGGATTCACCAAACTGGCACCTGGGTTCAAAGGCAGACAGCTCCCAGTTTCTTGTCCAGCTCTCCATGCTGTTCCTGTTCCACACTGAAGCTCACACTGTCCAGTCCACCTTAAATCCTTCACAGTCTCTGTTCCCAGGAAGTCAAGGCTTTACAAAGCCACAAAGAGGTTAGTCCAAAGTACCAGTATCACAATCATGTTTCCTTAGTCTTCAGCAGCTCCCAGGAGAAGCTGATAGCTCCCCAGAAGAAGCTCCAGCTAGTTCCCAGAATCAAAATCATTTCACCCAGGTTCCCAAAATCAAAATCATTCTGCTGCTTCTGCCTCCATGAACCTTATCCCAAAGAGTTCTGACTCTCCCTCTCTGGGACTTTTCCTTATATACAGTATTGCTCCTCCCTTTTCAGCCCCTTCCTGTTACATCGGAAACAGGAGTTCATACCTTCTGTTTCTTTAACAGAGGCTTAATTTGAACTAGGTGCTAAGTACCTCTTAGCTTTCCAATACAAAAGGAACTTCAAATTTCATTACTATTACAATCCAGGGCATGAACATTAGACCCGTTACTCTCCTGATTGCTCTCCAGCTTCTCAATGTCCAGTTTCAATTGTAGTGTCTAGAAATTAAAAAAAAAAAGAAGATATATTTTGACCAGGGTAGAGAACAAAAAGACCATCACCTCTTTATTACTGGAAGCTTTGCTTCTCCAGACAGCCTAAGATTGCATTACCTTTTTTGACTGCCCTATACCATACTTCTATCTCATATTGAGCTTGGAGTTCACAGAAATCCCCAAATCTTTCGAAGACAAATTACTATTTAAGTGTGCCTGCATACTCACATAACTATTAAGTGTCAGAGCCAGGACTTGAACTCAGATCATTTTGGACTCCAAGTTCAGTGCTCTTTCTACTACATCAAATTTCCTCATCTGTTTCCCCTTTCTAAATTAATATGCAGGACCTCAGCTTTGGCACTGGACAGCTAAGGTGACACAGTGGATAGATTGTTGGTCCTGGAGTCAGGAAGACTTATCTTCCTGAGTTCAAATCTGGCCTCAGACACTTACTAGCTATGTTACCTTAGGTAAATCACTTAGCCCTGTTTGTCTCAATTTCCTCATCTGTAAAGTGAGCTGGAGAAGGAAATGGCTAACTATTCCAGTGCCTCAGCAAACCAAATGGGGTTGCAAAGGGTCAGACACAACTGAAGATGACTGAAATTGTTCTGTCTATCCTTTTTGTTCCACTTTCCACCCCCAATTAGATCATAAACTTACTGAGGTCTTTCTGGACTCTTATCAGGTATATTTAAGGATCCATTGATTAAAGAAATCTACTATTGCATAAAGAATAGAGTTGTTCTCTTAAGTTTCTCCCTCTGTGTTAACCCTTGTTTCATATTCAGAATCTTGTTATTATAATATAATTTACTATTACAGATATAGTCACCTTAATTTGCCTGATGGCAGAACATAATTTTACCTTTTTCTGAATATGCAATGTTCCTAATTATGGAGTTGTGGGCATAGTGGTGTCTTCTTATTTCTTATTTTAGAACCTACTGTATTCATGGAAAACTAATTAAAACCTGAGCCAACTTCCATCTACATAGAATTGGTTCCCTCTGGGGAGCCCAGAGGTCATTTCTGCTCTTCTGCTCACTCTTTGGTGGGTGGGTAGAGCAAAGGGGAAATTGTTAGGAGAAACAAGCATCAGCAGGGACAGGAGCAGAGCCAAACACAGAACTCAGTTCCAGCAGAGGCCAAGGTGAGCAGGAAACAGGTTTCAGTTGTGACGTAAGGGAAGCTTGGTGGAGTTGCTGGGCTGGATCCTTTGACACAGGGCAGTAGAATTCCTGGATAAATACTGTTTGGTCCAATCTAATTTTGTTGGGTCACCATTATCCTTTGCATGATACCGGCTTAAGCTTTATTTAAGTAAGGGCAAATAAGTAACCAGTTTAAGTAGTCAGAGGAGCCTGGAATGAGCTGAAGAGTAATTAAAAGGGACTGTAGGATGTGACCAGGTTAACAAAGGCTTTCCCTTCTTAATAGACTTTCATTCTAGCATCACTGAAGGGATGTTTGCTGGAGCCAGCTTATCTGTGTCAGGAAGCATGGGGGAGCATCAGAGCCACAAAAATGCCTTTTAATTCTTCAGGGCTTTGGATCTTTTGGGATACTATAGCTTTGTCTTGGAGCAATTCTAGAATGGTGGCTTATAGAAGCTGAGAGTTGAAAGGGGACCTTAGAACTCATTTAATCCAATCTACTCATTTTATTTCATATATATATATGTACACACACACCACAATACAATATACATATACACACAAAACACACATACACACATGTATATGCACATACACACATAAATATATTCACATATACATATATTGAATATATGGTATTAGTAATATGTGTGTGTATGTACACATAATTTTCTATAGTACTAGTCACTTTGAAGGTCTTCTCATTCCTTGTCTGTTACTGACAGTGATTGAGGATCTAAAATTAATCTAGGGTAAAAAATGTTGGGTTTGGAGCTCCAAAGTTGAAATTTCAACTCTGACATCCATTAGCTGTGTCACAAAGGGAAAGTTATTTGGCCTCTCTGAGCCTCTGTTTTGCTATTTAAAAAATGGGGAGTAATCTTTCTAACCTTCAGTTTTCTTGTCAATAAAATGAGATTGTTGTTGTTCAGTTGTTTCAATTGTGTCCACCTCTTTGTGATGCTATTTGGGGTTTTCTTGGCAGAGATCCTGGAGTGGTTTGCCATTCCTTCTCCAGATCATTTTACGGGTGATGAAAATGAGTCAAACACGGTTAAGTGAATTGGCCAGGGTCACTCACTAGAAAGTGTCTGAAGTCACATTTGAACTGAGAAGGATGTTTTCCTTACTCCAGGGCTGGTGCTGTATCCACTGCACCACCTAGCTCCCTGAAAATGGGACTAATATAGGTGGCACAGTGAATAGAGCATCGGCTCTGGAGTCAGGAAGACCTGAGTTCAAATCCAGCCTCAGACACTTAACACACACACACACACACACACACACACACACACACACAAACACAAACTAGCTGTGTGACCTTGGGCAAGTCATTTAACTCCAATTGCCCTCCAAAAAAAAGCAAAAAAAAAAAAAGAAAATAGGACTAATAGCACATATACTACCTTACCTTATAGGGTCATTGTGAGGAAAACACTAGATAAATGTGAATGATTATTGCTATCTACTGGGACTAATGCAGGAAGACTAGATGACTACTTATGTAATGCAACCTAAAGTATGCCCTTAACACTCCTCTCCCATTTATACAGAGACAACAACAACATTTGTGTCTGTTTACTCATGCTCAAATTTCACCATAGGATTTATTTCTTTAAATAAAAGATCAGATCCTCTGATCTGATTAAGATGAAAATATTCCCTAGAAATGTTGCTAATCAGTGATTTATACCTTAGAACAAATCTGACAGTATCTGATTGCAGATAGACAAATCTGGAAAGAGATAGGGGAAGAGGAAAGAAAGTATGGGGGAAATCTTTTGGGGAAGAGACTGTGGAGTTCAACACACCACTGCCTTGGTGAAAGGGAAAGGAACTGTCTCATTCCTTGGATGAAATCAGAAACCAGATCAGAGCCACAAACCAAACAAAGGATTGTCTTCACTTGGATATAACTTCCAAACATTCCTCCCTGTAAGTTGTTGTTTGTCCTTTGTTCCTGACAAGGACCATTACGTTGGGGAATCAGATTTAAATGTGGGAAGGGGTCATCAAGAGATCTCCCAGTCTATTTAACATCCTCCAGTCTGTGTGATGAGATGGATCTTTGTGTGGATTGGGAACTGAGACTCAAGAGGATGGTCTGATGGAACCCCCATGTGGAGTCTCAAGCTTTGCTTTTTTTGAGTGTCTCCCTCTCCGTTCACTAAAGTGTCTTAGTAAAGTCCACAGGGGACTGTACTCAATGGGCCCCTGAGTGCCTTATATCAAATCCCAACAAGGGGCTGGGGCACACGTCCAGTTCTGAAGGAAGTGACTCTTTAAGAGAAAGGTCCCCTACCTGCAATCTCATCAGTTAGACTGGTTCAGTTCATCTGTTCTCCTGTGCTACGTAAATCAGAAGAAATCATGTGTCAAACGCGCGCGCGCACACACACACACACACACACACACACACACACACACACATTTCAGTGTTAGGAACTGCCCAAAGCACAAAAATGTTGTATTGATTGTTGCTAATAATAAGACAAGTACATTCAGGAATGTGCTGAAGCCAGCTGGAATGGACACACAAAAGCCAATTGTTATATTTTCAGTGACAGTATTTACACCTTAGAAATTGGCAAGCACTACAAATAAGGCCTTGATTTATTATTCTGTTATTGTCTAGGCTTAAGAAAGTGATGGAGAAAATGGTAATAATTTAAACTTAAAAATGTATCATGTCTCTTTCTTTCTCTTTCCTTCCTTCCTTCCTTCCTTCCTTCCTTCCTTCCTTCCTTCCTTCCTTCCTTCCTTCCTTCCTTTCTTTCTTTCTTTCTTTCTTTCCTTCTTTCTTTCCTTCTTCCTTCCTTCCTTTCTTCCTTTCTTTTCTTCATTCTCAAAAGCTAGTTGTTAAACATTTACCAAGCCCAACCCCTTAATACATTGCTTTAAATTTTTAATCTTTGTTTGGACTTCTGATTTCCTTGGTGTGTTCAACTCCAAGCTGTGGAATCTCTTTCGCCTGACATAGATCAGTAGCTGAGCTGTAATTTAGAGGTTAAAGAGTTTTCCTAAGGTACTGAGAGGTTAGGTTCGTGCCCAGGTCACACATTTTTGTATCAGATATAGGACTTGAACTTAGGACTTCCTCATTATGCAGGCTGCCTTGCAATAAAACACACACACATATTATATATCTACACACATACACACACACTATTGGCATTTATGTATACAAAAAATTTTTCCACTTGAAGATCTATGGGGAAACTTGCTTATTTTTTTTTAAAGCAATTGGGGTTTAGTAACTTGCTCAAGGTTACACAGCCAGTCATTATTTATGTGTGGGTGCTCATTTTCTGAGGCCGGGATGATCCTGGGTCATCCCAACTCTGAGGCGGGAGCTGTTACTCACTTCGCCACCTAGCTGCCTTGTATTTTTCAATGAGCAAACAAAGGCATTGGGGAAGCCAAAAGCCTCAGATTCATATTCATGAAAGGTTAGAATTGAGCTTTAGAGATTATTTCAGCTAGAGGAGAGCAGGGATACTTCTTTGTGTAATTCATGAGAATCCTGAAAAGTCAAAGAATATCAGGACCTCACCAGAATCCTGTGATTCTGCCCTCAGAGTATGCTGTTTATCACTGCTTTTTCTGTGATAAGGCCAATTTTTCAGATATGACACTTGTAAAGGGTAGGAGGAAGGGAAGGGAACAATTACCAATTGCTTATTATACACTTGCTAAGTGCTAGACTTTGTGCTAACCAGGGGTGGGGAACCTGAGGCCTTGAGGCCACGTGTGGCCCTCTAGTACCTCAAGTACATACAGACAGTGGAATCAGTTTAGTAGATTCTATCAAAGGGTTGTACTTGAGGACCTAGAAGGCCACATATAGCCTCAAGGCTGCAGGTTTCCTGCCCCTATGCTAAGCACTTTACAAACATCTCATTTGATCCACAAGACACAGAGAGATGCTATTGTTATCTCCAATTTACAGTTGAGGAAACTTAGGCAGACAGAGGCTAACTGACTTGCCCAGGGTCACACAGTTAACATGTGTCACAAGGCAGATATGAAATCAGGACTTCCTTACTCCAAGCCCAACATAGTATAGTGGCTGGCTTTGGTTCTAGATTCCAATAGTACTGAATTTGGAACCAGGAATACTCAGATTTAAATCCACCTCAGAGACTTGCTGGCTGTGCGACCCTGAGGAAGTAATAACATTTTGAGCCTTGGCTTTCTCATCCATAAAATGGGAATAATAGTGATAGCTACGTCACAGGATTTTTGTAAAAATAAACTGAGATGATGGACCTGTGGCATTTTGCAGACCTCAAGGCTGTATCTGGTCCTGTGGCATAGTGAATGGAGAATTGGCCTCAAAGCCAGGTTTTTGGTTCTTCCCTCTGATGAGTGGGGCTGAGTGACCCCGAGCAAGTCCCTTGACCTCTTAGTATTGTAAGCAGTTCTCCAAGACAATACATTGCAAAGAATATGCCAATCTGAGTGAGTTGAGGGAATTTCTTCTCAAGGGAGTTCCTTATTCCAGTGAAATCACAGGCCCAGTCCCTAGCCCTACAGCTATATTATTAAATGGGAAGATGAGACCTTGAAAAATATAAAGTAGTTTCTGTTCTATATTTTAAAAAAAGGCCACAAATCCACTGAAATTTGGGCACATAGGCAAAAGCAAGAACAATTAGGTCAAGTTTGGGATGTTCTTTTCTGCCTGCTTTTTGCACATGGTACTTACCCCAAATGAACCACAATCCATAGCCCTAACCACCACCTATCTATTTATGGCTGCACTGGGGCATCATCTTCATCATAGCTACCATTTATATAGCACCTACTGTGTGCTAAGTACTGTACAATTATTACTTCATTTGATCCTTACAACAACCCTGGAAGGGTGGTGCTATAATTATCCCCATTTTATAGTTGAAGAAATTGAGGCAAACAGGGTTAAGTGACTTGCCCAGTATCACACAGCCCATAAATGTCTGAGGCCAGATTTGAACTCAGGTGTTCCTGACTCCAGGCCCAGCGCTCCGTCCAGTGGACAACCTGACTGTCTCATAAGCTATATCATATAAAGAGTATTACAGTGAGCTACTCTGAAATGTTGAGTGTGCCTTTGAGCATCTTCTCTCTAAACCAGAAGCAAGCCTTGTGGTTAGAGGAGGTATTAAAGGCAGTTGATACACTCAAAATCCAATAAATCAATATTTGCTTATGGGACAAGTAGGGACCCCTTTACCTATTTGTGACTTTTTCCTGCCCTTTATTTCTTCCTTCTCTTTTTGTTTCTTTCTTGGTGCTATGTTTGACTAATGTAATTCAGATGGGAGTGTAGCCATGGAAACCATAAGAAGACTGGATTATAGGATTCTGTTCACTTAGGCACCTTTCCCATTGCTCATAATACCTGTTTCTTTGGTTACTGAAGTTATTTACGTTTTAATAGGAACAAGAAGATGTTGGAGTTGGTTCGAAGTGTTGCAAAACAGCGTCCATTGCCAGATTTCTGCTTCATGTTGCAGATGAAGCAAGAATGTCTGTTGGGTTGCCCATGGCCAGGCTGCCTTGGGGTTGCCGAGAGAAAACTAGTAGATGGAGTGATAAAGTCAAGTTTGTGTTCATCATTATTAGTTTTGGAGTGAGAAGTTACAGCAAAGATCTCTTAATTACTGTTTGTTGAGCTAGATGCTCCCAGGGCATGTGTCTGCCTCTGGCTTAAATCGGGTTGCTGTAAGGATCAAATTAGTTAATGCACATGAAAGAGCTTTAGCAGCTAGAGGAGCTGTGTGTGTGTGTGTGTGTGTGTGTGTGTGTGTGTGTGTGTCTACACACCAAATATAGATAAAGACAGAATATGGATATATACATAAGTCTATCAATACATTTTCATATATGCATATTTGTTTATATAGAATTCTAGATTCCAAACTGAAAGGATGCCAGGGGCCATCTAGTCCGATTCTTCATTTTATTGTTAAGGAAAACATATGCCTTGGAGGTTAAATGATTTTCCCAGTCACATAAATACTAAGTGTCAGATGTGTTTGTACCCACGTCATCTAATTGACTCTAGAGTAAATGCTTTCCATGGTGTCATCTTGACTCCTGCTGTATTATGTTTATTTCTAGATTTCTCTTTTTGTGTGTATATATACATATATATTTATATGTATATACATTATACACACACACACACACATATATATATATATATATATATACATACATGTGAGGGAGGTAATTGATCTCTGTCATGGAGGGGGTTGATGGCAGATGACAAAAGAATTGAGGTAACAAAATGATAAGGAATTGGAAAGGCCTGTTAACACCCTGTTATTCCTTTCTGATTCTTAGATGATCCCTGACAGGCTGGGAGCAGCTCTGTAGAGTCTGAATCCTATAGCTACACCGGAGGGTAATGGGGAGGGGAGGGGAAGGGCTTTTTCTCTTTCCTTCCCATTGACCGCAGTATTTTGGAGCCTGGCTGTTCTCCTAGTAGGAGATACTTTATGCAGCAGTTCAGGTTTTCAGTTCCAGAGGCTCCAGGGCACAGTGGAAGGAGCAGAGACATGCACTTTCTTCAGTTAGCCATGGGAACAGAGAGGTAAGTGACTTAAGGAAAGAATCATTTTCAAGGTTCATGGCACCTAGGAACGAAGAAAAGTCAGTCACTAATTTGAGGAAGAGTTAGCCCTGGCAATTGGGAGTCAGGCTGTGGAGGGAGCAGAGCCCTGGAAGGCAGCTGAGTAACTCATTCAGCAGAATGGCACAGTGAACAGAGCGCTGGTGCTAGAGTCAGGAGGACCTGAGTTCAAATCAGAGCTCTGATACTTGACACACTTAACTAGCTGTGTGACCTTGGGCAAGTCACTTAACCTCAATTGCCTTGCCTTCCCCCTGCAAAAAAAAAAGAGTGGCCAAGTGGGAATTATGTGAAGACTCCTTGAGGGATAAAAGTAAATTGGGGACCTGTAGTGCTGGAGGCACCACAAGGCATTCTGAGCTGCCTTGACTACATATGTTGTCTACAAATGGGCTTCGTTACTGCCCCACTTTAAATATGTGCCCCTTCTTCCCATGGATTCTGTTTTTGTGGGAAAATATTCCCTAACTTTACGGCAGCAAATGTTTTATAGCTAAAGTTCTTACTAATCCATCTTAGTAAATGCTATTACTTTGAGCTAATTATGTCTATTAAAGCTTGCTGTTTGGGGCTCATGGTTTTAGGAGTACAGACACTCACAGGGTATATACTGTGCATACACAATCTCCCTAAAATGTATAATATGTGCATGCATACATGTATATGGCTAAGGGGTAATTATAGATTGTATCTCTATCTGTACATGTATCTACATTACTCCCTCTGGGCTTTCTTACAAATTATATTCATACTCATGGTGTAGACCCACTCTACAACCTGGGAGTAGCAGCCTCCTCTGGGGACCTAACACACACATACACACATGCCTATATACATGTATGTATATACACACATTCAACTTTCATTTTGGTTTGTGGAGGATGAGGATAGAAAAGGACGTAGTTTTTATACTTGTGTATTTATGCACATATGTTTATATATGCACTTATAATTGCTACCTCACATATCTATACAATGACTACACATAGAACTATGTATGTGATAAAAATGTACACATATGCAATGCATTTGTGTGTATTTTATTATGTATGTATACTGTAGTATATGTGATATATTTACATGCTATGGATATACGTACATGTTATGTATGTGAATACATACACATGGTACCCCCAAAGTCTTTAAGCTTTGAAAGCTTAAAACTTCACTAAGACCTTTGGAAAACTTTGTATTATATGTGTATGTATACATTAAGGTAGAGCAATAAGGTTCCACAACTTAGAATCTCAGAGAGTTATATCACTGAGAACTTAAATGACCTCCCCATGGTCAGAGGGCCAGTAAACAGCAGAAATAAGACTTAATCTTGTTTTGTTTTTTTTCACACCCAGGGTGATTTCCTATCCACTACCACCATGCCATCTATCTAATGAGAAAAGCAATATGTCTCATACTTATGGAATCAGAAAGAACTGAGTTTGAATACTGCCTCATACAATTAGTAGCTGCGTGATCCTAGGCAAGACTATTTCTTTCAGCCTCAGTTTCCTTATCTGTAAAATTGGTATAATAATAACACCCACCTCCCATGGTTGTTGAGAGGATTAAATTGGATAATACTTATAAAGCCCTGAGCACAGTGCCTGGTACTTAGTGAGTGCTGTACAAATATTAGCTATTATCATTGTTGTTAACAATGATTATGATGATAATCAAAAAGTATAATTTAAAAACAAGATGTTGCCTCAGTAACTGAGAGAATTTGGCCAATTGAGCTTGCCTTTTGGAATACATCAGGTCCTAGACATGGTATTAATTCTAATTTGTCTTTTCCTTTTATCTTTACTGATATCCTTTGCTCCTCCTCCTCCTCCTTCTCCTCCTCCTCCTCTTCCTTTTCCCCCTTCTCCTCCTCCTTCCCTTCCTCTTCTTCTCCTCCTTCTCCTCCTTTCCCCCTCCTCCTTCTTCTCCTCCTTTCCCCCTCCTCCTCCTCCCCTTCCTCTTCCTCCTCCTCTCCATATGGAGTCCTCAAGTACAGAAACTGCTTGCTCTTACCATCCTTATCTTCCACAGAACCAAGTTGAATGAAAATTGAATAATTATTTTGTTTTCTATTTATCTCTAGCTTCCTCATTTCTTATCTATTGATACCTCCCTCCACTTAATTTTCTTCCTGGCTCTTTCAAACCATTCTGCCTGGGTGTCTGACCCTCTTCTGTCTCTCACCACCAGAAGTCAGACTTAGAGGATAAATGTAACCAACACTTGAAGGAGGAACAAACCTAACCCTTCCCTTATAAGAGATCCCTAAGGGTTTCCCCAATTTCCCCACAATAAGTCATATTTGCTACATGCCCTTGAGAAACTCACCAAGGATATGAAAGAGAATGGATACTATTAGAAGGTAGGTAATTAAATGCTGGGCAGCTAAGTGGCTCAGTGGATAGAGTGCTGGGCCTGGACTCGGGAAATTCCAAGTTCAAATTCAGCCTTAGACACTTACTAGCAGTGTGACCCTGAACAAGTTGCTTAACCCCATTTGCCTCAGTCTCCTCATCAGTAAATTGATCTGGAGAAGGAAATGGCTGACCACTCAAGTATCTTTGCCAAGAAAACCCCAAATGGGGTCACAAAGAGTTGAATACAATTGACATAGAAATCTCCAACAGCTAAAAAAGCACTGTTTTTTATGGTGTCTCCCATTGTGCCAAACATTGTCCTTTGTCCATTGTAAGCCCTTCACCAATAACGGATCTGATAGAACGTGCTCAATTAATCCTGGATTGGCTGGATGATCACAAGATCATTCAGCCAGCTACAAGGCGATAACACTAGAGAAATCAGAAAATCATAATTGGAGGTAGATGAGAAGACAATTAAAATGACTCGAGTAGCAGCAGAGACTGGAGAGATGAGCCCAGCAAGATGGCATGATGCTACAATTCCATTATTTCATCAAAGAAGCGTGTAGTAAAAATAGCCTTAGGGGAATAAAGAAAGGTGCAATGTTAATGGAGAAATAGAAGCCTCTTCCAAACACCTGAGAGGCGTGAACAATGGCTTGAGGCCATGAGAAAGAAAACCTTTATTTAATCCAGCATTTATTGAAAGTTGGCACTGAGCTCATTTGTGGGATGAGAATGAGAAAGAGCACATTGGGGTCAGTTGGAGTAATATGGGCAGAAAAAAGTAGGGAGAAACAGATGGGGGGAATCTAAAACAATAGGATGGACAATTCATGTATGTTTTCTGTGTTTTTTAAGGTTGTTTTATTAAATTATTTATTTTTAGCTTTTAACATTCACTTCCACAAGATTTTGAGTTCCAAATTTTCTCCCCATCTCTCCTTTCCCGCATCCCAAAAGGATGTGCATTCTGATCACCCTTCCCCCAGTCTTCCCTCCTTTCTATCACACACACCCCCCCTCTATTATCCTTTTCCCTTCTATTTTCCTGTAGGGCGAGATAGATTTCTATACCTCACTGCCTGTATATCTTATTTCCCATTGCACATAAAAATGATTTTCAACATTCATTTTTAAAACTTTGAGTTCCAAATTCTCTTTCTTCTTCCCTCCCCACCTACCCTCGTTGAGAAGACAAGCATCGCAATATAGGTTATAGATGTGTAGTTATGCAAAATGCTTCCATAATAGTGACGTTGTGAAAGACTAACTATATTTCCCTCCATCTTATCACATTTATTCTGTTCTCTCCTTTGACCCTGATGTCAAAAGTGTTTGCTTCTGATTACCCCCTCCAGCATTTGCCCTCCCTTCTATCATCGCCCCCCCCTCTGTTATGCCCTTTCCCCCTTACTTTCTGGTAGGGTGAGATAGATTTCTATACCCAGTTGAGTGTGTATGTTATTCCCTACTTGAACCAAATCCAATGAGACTAAGGTTCGATCATTCCCTTTCACCTTCCCCCTCTTCCTCTCCAATGTAAAAGCTTTTTCTTGCTTCTTTTATGTGAGATAATCTACCCCATTCTCCCTTTCCCTTTCTCCCTCTCCCAGTACATTCCTCTCTCACCCCTTAATTTTATTTTTTAAGATATCATCCCTTTATATTTAACTCATCCTGTGCCCTTTGTCTATATAAATATACTCCTTCCAACTATCCTAATACTGAGAAAAGTCTCCTGAGTTACAAATAATATCTTTCCATATTGGAATGTAAATAATTCAACTTTAATAAGTCCCTTATGATTTCTCTTTCTTCTTTGCCTTTTCATGCTTTTCTTGAGTTTTGTGTTTGAAAGTCAAATTTTCTATTCAGTTCTAGCTTTCTCATCAAGCATGCTTATAAAACCTCTATTTCATTGAATGTAATTTTTTCCCTGAAGGATTATACTCAGTTTTGCTAGATAGGTGATTCTTGATTTTAGTCCTAGCTCCTCTCACCTCCAGAATATCAAATTCCAAGTCCCTCAACCCCTTAATGTGGAAGCTGTTAAATCTTGTGTTATCCTGATTGTGTTTTTGCAATACTTGAATTGTTTCTTTCTTGCTGCTTGCAATATTTTCTCCTTGACCTGGGGACTCTTAACTACAATATTCCTAAGAGCTTTCGTTTTGGGATCACTTTCTGGAGGAGATGGGTGGATTCTTTTAATTTCTATTTTCCCCTCTTGTTCTAGAATACAAGGGCTATTCCTTGATAATTTTTTCTTTCTTTCTTTTTTGTCTTTTTGGAGGGAAGGAGGCAGGACTTCACCAAAGTCACACAGCTAGTAAGTCGTAAGTGTTTGAGGCCAGATTTGAATCAGGTCCTCCTGACTTCAGGGCTGGTGCCCTAATCACTGTACCAACTAGCTGCCCACCTTGATAATTTCTTGAAAGATGAAGTCTAGGCTATTTTTTTGATCATGGCTTTCAGATAGTCCAATAATTTTTAAATGATGTCTCCTGGATCTATTTTCCAGGTCAGTTGTTTTTACAACAAGATGTTTCACATTGCCTTCTATTTTTTCATTCTTTTGGTTTTGTTTTATAATTTCTTGATTTCTCATAGAGTCATTAGCTTCCATGTGCTCCATTTTAATTTTTAAGGAATTATTATCTTCAAGCTTTTGGACTTCCTTTTCCAATTGGCCAATATTGCTTTTTAAGGCATTCTTCTCCTCATTGGTTTTTTGGATGTCTTTTGCCATTTAGATTAGTCTGTTTTTTAAGGTATTTCTTCAGTATTTTTTGGGTCTGCTTTAGCAAGTTGTTGATCCATTTTTCATTATTTTCTTGTATCATTCTCATTTCTCTGCCCAGTTTTTCCTATACTTCTCTTATCTGATTTTCAAAATCATTTTTGAGCTCTTCCATGACCTGTGAGCAATTCATATTTTTTATTGCAGGCTGTGGATGTAGGAGCTTTGATTTTGTTGTCTTCTTCTGGTTGTATGTTTTGATCTGCTTTGTCACCAAAGTAAGGTTCTATAGTCTGAGGTTGCCCGTCCCCCCCGGTTGCTCATTTCCCCAGCCAATTACTTTACTTTTTAACTCTTTATTAAGGTAGGACTCTGCTTCCAGTGTGGAGGGTGTACTGTCCCAGGCTTTAGGGTTTTTTTGTATAGTTGTTTTCAGAGATACTTCTAGGGACCTATACATTTTCATTTCTTCCAAAATGGTATGATCTAAGGAGAGGTGTTTACTCCTCTCCTGGCCTGTGCTCTGATCTGTGAGTGACCAGAAGCACTCTTTTCTTCCCTGGAACTGTGAGGAAGGTCCCCTCTCCACTGTGACCATAAGCTTTGCTATGCTATTGTTTTTCCTTGCCTTGGGACTGCCACCCAGGACTGGGACACCGGTATGAGTATGGGCAAAGGAACAGAGTTCTGCCTCATTGCTAGCAAAAATACTCATTTAATCTCCTTCTGACCAGTTGTTCAACCTTCTTACCATCTGTGGGCTGAAAGCTCTAGAATCAGTCACTTCCCCAAGGCCTTCTCCTGGTTTGCAGAAGCTGTGGCTGTGCTGTGCCAGCAAAGATATCCCTGCAATCCCACTCTGACCAGCTGCTTGATCCCCTCCACTGTCTATGGACTGAGAGCTCTGGAAGTAGCTGGTGCCACCACCTTTGCCCCCTCTTGTTAGGGTTCCGAGGGTCTCGAACCTACAAGAACATGTTTACCTTTTCCCAGTCTTCGGACGTCTCCGAATTCTAGACTTTCTAGAAGAACTACCCACGCAGAACACCCTTCTGTTTAAGGAGAACTCTCTTTATTTTTCTCTGATCAGAACATACAAGCGAACTCAGCCAGCAGCAGCCCCCGCCCCGTCAGGCAGCCTCCTTTTTATCCAACCTCCAGTTCCAGGTGTTTAACATCGCCTTCCCCGCCACTGCGAGTCAATCACGTACTGCCCTGAGAGTGAGGGGTGGTAACCCGCTGCCCACATGGACACGTCAGCTCATCGGGCTAAGAGGTTTCCGGTGTAGCAGACCAGGAAGTCTCCTAACCAGGAAGTCTCTCTACTGCCACGTCAACTCTTATGATTGTTTTGCTGACTGTCCTTTTGGCCTTCCGGGTTCCTCCTGTAGCCTGTTATTGATAGGCCAGGGACCCTCCTGCCACTCCCAGGCTGTCGCGCTGCACCCCAGTTGGCTAAGGACTCTTCACCCTCTGACACCCTGGGGCTGGGGCCAGACCATGCTCTTTTCCCAACCATGTCTGACAGACCTTTTCTACTGACCACCTAATTTGTCTTTAGCATTTGTGGGTTGAAAAGTCTGGAAGCCACCACAGCTGCCAGTGATTCAGTCCCCTGAGACCTGCTCCAGGTTTGCTGAGGGGCCCAGTCTATGTAATCATGGCCAGTATTGGTCTGCACTCCTCTTCTAGTCTGGTGCAATAGACCTTTCCTGTCGACCTTCCAGGTTGTCTTGGACTAGAAATTTATTTCACTCTGTCATTTTGTGGAGTCTATTGCTATAGAATTTATTTAGAGTCCTTTTTTACAAGTATTTGGAGGGTTTTGGGGGAGAGTTCAAGCAAGTACCTACTTTTACTCCATCGTCTTCACTCTGCTCACCCACGTGTGTGTTTAAAAGAGAAATCTGGCAATTTGTATTTGCTGTGGCCAGGGTACAACGGGATGGAGCTCCACCTCCAGATAAGAAGAGATGGTCTGTGGCTTCTTTTGTGTATTTTGTGCTTATCTGCCACCAGGCAAGTTAAATTATCATGCCTTACCTGTACTGTACTGGTAACTTATGTTGGGTTGGGTTGATGTTGTTCAACTCAAATGAAAAATATATGGTTGCCTTTTTTTTTTTTGAGACATCATGAATGGCTGATGCTTGAAAAAAAGAATTAATCAGTTTTCTGTGCTATTGATCATGCTGTCACTAAAACAGTTGACATCAATCAAATTACCACCTGCAGTTATTTAAACAAAGACAAAATATTATTGGCAATATGGTCATCCAATGGTTTGACTACACCTCCCCCCACCAGTGAGTCCCACCTAAATATACATATCCCATATATTACTGTGTTCCTCATACTCAACTATATTGATCTCATCCTGTCCAACCCTCATCTTTTTAATTGCAAACAAAAGCTAATTTTCTTCAGTTGAATTTGGATATTCTTTAGTATCTTCAAACTATTTATTTGTCCCATTTTTAGAGATAGAAGTACCAGTGGAAGCTATCTGGTCTAATCCCCTTACTTTAAAGTTGTTGAAAGTGGGACTCAGAGAGGTTTAGTAAGGTCACATAATTATAAAATTTGAGAATTTGAAGGGATATCAGTGGCTATCTAGTTTAACCAACACACAAAGCAGTTTTTCAGCCTCTGCTTGAAATCCTCTAAGGAGGGGAGCACACCACCTCCAGAGGTAGTTCATTCCAATTTTGGAAAGCTCACATTATGAGAAAGTTGTTATTGTTGTTTAACTCTTGCTATAAATCTTACATGTGCCTCTTTGCAATTTTGAGCCATTGCTCCTGGTTCTATGCCCTGGGACCAAACAGAACCATTTGAATCCTTCCTTCTCCCCATGACAGCTTTTTAAACATTTGAACCTAGCTGTCATGTTCCATCCCCTCCTCCCTGCCTACTCTGCTCTCCCCAAACCCTTAGTCTTCCATTCTCCAAAGAAAAGCAAATTCCTTCAGCCTCAATAGGACATGTACTCAAGGCTTTCACCAGCTTAGTTATCCTCTTCTGGATACTTTCTAGCTTATCAACATCTTTTTGAAACCATGGTGCCCAGAACCGAAAATAATACTCCAAATAAAGTGTGACAAGAGCAAACTACAATGGGTCTTTCACTTCCTTGGTCTTGGAAGCTGTTTCTTTGGCTGCCACATTCTGCCACTGACTCATATTGATCCGTCTCTCACTAAAACCACAAGATCTTTCTTCAGAACATTTGCTGCCTAATTATGTTTCACTAATCATGTATTTGTGAAGTTGGCTGTTGGTACCAAAATATAAGATTTTACATTGATTCCTATTGAATTTTATCTTATTAGATTCAAACCAGTGCACTAATCAATCAGGATCTTTTTATGTTCTTTCATCTGGTGTGTTAACTATCTTTCCCAGCTTTTGTGCCACCTATGGATGTGATAAGTATGCCAGCTGTGCCTTTATCCAAATGAGTGATAAAAAGATGAAAGAGCACATGGCCAGCTATCGATTCCTGAAGAACTCCATATTTGGCACAGTGGATAGAGTACTGGGCCTGAAGTCAGGAAGATCCGAGTTCAAATCTGGCCTCAGAAACTTTGTAACAGGGCCTCAATTTATTTATTTATAAAATGGGGTTAATATTAGCACCTACCACACAGGGTTATCACAAGGATCAAATGAGAGATTTGCAAAGTTCATGGCACATAGTAGGGGTTTAATAATAATTATCATTAGTTATTATTAATCATCATCAGCCATAGGAATACTCCTAACATGTTGACAATGAACCATTAACAGCTAACTGCACTTTAACAATTACTATGCAACCAAGTTTGAATCTGCTTAGTTGCATTATCATCCAGTACACAATCTCCCCTTCTCTACAGGAATGTTATCTGACAGTAGCTTCCTAAAATCTAGATAAATGATCTCTGCTGAATTCCCCTCATCTGCTACTTTAGTAACCTTAACAAAAAAAGGGAAGGAGGTCAGTCTTTTTGATGGTGCCATGCTTGCTCTTTGTTATCATTGTTCCCCTCTCTAGATGTTTACCCACCATCTCCTCAATGTTATGTAAGTGGCAGACCCTGACCTACACCCTAGGCCTCCAAAATTTTCATCCTGTGCCCTAAGCATTATGTCACACATGCTTTCTCATCATGGTCTTATACTTCCCATGGTACAGTCATGGTTATCCACTGTATCCTGGGCCCTCATCTACCATCTTGATTTTTGTCTTACCAATGGACTTTGATGACTCTTGAGAAGATAGTGAGGCTGATGACTTTGTGCTGCCCTGCTTCACTTAAATCCAATTCACATCCAAGTCAAGATACTAGTTTATGATATCTTTGGGCCTCTTCGAGAACAAAGGATGAACAACAAAAACAACAAAAACAGTGAAACTTCTTCAAAGCTGGGAATTTCCACACCCTGGTTCCTGTATGAAACTATTTTTCCTTTAGTGATTAAATCTGAAAAGCAAAACAAAACAACAAAGCAAAAACCCCTGCCAATAGGCACTGGCTGCATAGGTCTGAAGCCTTTACATTCCTAGTTACATTCTTTCCTCTACTACTGGAGCTTCCAAGGGTGGAGATTTTTATTATTTTCATAATAACAAATTACCTGCATTCCTGTTTTAAACTAGATGAGAGGAGGATGGGAATAGTAGAGGGCATTCTTGACAGACTATTTCAATATGAGTGAATATGGTACATAACATGAGAAAGGGGAGAGGATTCATCTATTTTAACATTTTATGAGAATCAGAAAATGCTGGAAAGGATGAATTCAAATATAATAACAATATTGAGTATATTTATCTCGCTTAAAATTTTAAAAGTATTTTAGGATTTATTGTCTCATTATCTATTTGCAAAATTGGTGGGATATAAGGAGGAAAAATTACAGGCCGTGTGGTACAGTAGATAGGGCTAGGCTTGGATTCATGTGCAGTGGAAAGATCACTGGTTAATGGAGTCAAATATCTTGGATTAATATCCTCCCTCTTTTAATCATTACTTCCATGATATTGTGCCAGTCACTTTCCTCAGATTTCATCTGTATGGTAAGGGGATTGGACTGTCTGACAACTGAGGTTTAGCTCTAAATCTGTGATCCTATGATGACAGTTCAAATCTAGCCCCTGATACTTATTATCTATATGACTCTGAGTTAGTAATTTAACTTCTCTGACAGGTGGCAAAGTAAATAGAGCTTCAGCCCTGGAGTCTGCAGGACCCAAGTCAAATCTGGTCTTAGACACTTACCAGCTATGTGACACTGGGCAAAACTTTTAACCCTATTTGCCTCAATTTCCTCATCTGTGAAATGAGCTGGAGAAGGAAATGACAACCACTCCTGTATTTTCACCAAGAAAATCTCAAATGGGGTCATGAAGAGTAAGAAATAACTGAAAACAACTCAACAGCAAGGAAAAGATCATGATGACAAAGAGACAAGAGGGATGTGTATGCCATAGGTGAACGGGTCCAACTAGTGTTTCAGAAGTGATGAAGGTGCATCTGGGAATATTACTTTTAAGTGTTCTAAATTTCTGAACAATTCTTACCAAGCAAATCACGCTCTGGTTCCATTCCAGTGCCATGGAGTAGGATGAAACCTTTAGCAATGGTAAAAGAGCTTACATGGAATTGGAAGACACTTTTAGAGTCACTGTCTCTCGCTTTTGAGCTGCACACTGTTTCTATGGTTACACAGAAATCTAAGCTGAACTAACACCTTGCCAGATTTTCAGCGTTGGCACTTACTGAAGCAAGAAATCACAGGCTTAGGAAAAGCCAGATTGGCCTGTGCAAAGCACTCAGAAAGGCTCCTGGAAAAATGGCTGGGAGCGGAGGCTCCCAACCACCCATCACTGTCCACATACAGCAAACTTTATTCTGCCACAGTAAGCTAGCAGTTCATAAAACAAAACAAAACAAAACAAAAAAACCCTTTACAACATATTTAAGTTAGGACACAGAGGGAAACACTGACTTATCATCTCCAAAGGGAGTCATTCTTCAGTTTTTAGTTTTGCTTTTTTGGGGGGTGGGGTGGGGAGTGCACATCTACAACTTTCAGTCATGTCTAACTCTTGGTGAACCCTTTTGGGGTTTTCATGGCAGAGATAATGATGTTGTTTACCATTTCCTTCTCTGATTCCTTTCACAGATGAGGAAAATGAAGCAAGCAGGGTTTAGCAACTTGTCCAGAGTCACACAGCTAATAAGTGTCTGAAGTCGAATTTGAACTCAGACCTTCCTGACTCCAGGCCTGGCGCTCTATCTAATGCCTTATCTGCCAGAATTGGCTTATGCTGAGAGACTTTTGGGGTTTAACTCTGGAGTGTACAAAAAATGTTTTACATGATTTTAATGTGTTTTTTATTTAATTTTTTCTCAGTTACATGTAAACAAAATTATTTAATTAAAATAATTGAGTTCCAAATTCTCTCCCTAACTTTTTCTCCTCTCCCTCCTTGAGAAGTTAAATAATTTGATATAGATTATAAATGTACAATCATGTAAAACATTCCCATATTAGGCATGTTACAAAGGAAAACAGACTAAAATTCTCAAGAATAATAAAATGAAAAAAGTATGATTTAATCTGCATTCAGATTCCATCAGTTCTTTCTTCAGAGGTAGATAGCATTTTTCATCATAAATCTTTGGAATTATCTTCGATTATTGTATTACCAAAAATAGCTGAGTCATTCACAATTGATCATTGTACAATATTGCTGTTACTGTGTCCAATGTTCTGGTTATGTTCACTTTACTTTTTATCAGCTCATGTACGTCTTTCCAGGTTTTTCTGAAAGCATTCTGCTTGTCATTTCTTATAACACAATAGTGTTTTCATTATAATAAATACACTCTATATTTACAGTAACTTGTTTTTGGAAGCATCATAGACCTGGCACTATAAGAGACCTTAGAGATCACTTAGTCTGACCCCTTAAGTTTTTATAGATGAGTAAATTAAGGTTCAGAGGTCAAATGACTTGTTCATAGTCTCATAAATGGTAGCAGATAAGATTAAGGGTTTGGTTCTTATTCTTCTGACTTCAAATCCAGCTTTCCTTCTATTGCATCATAATTTCCACTCATCTTGTGCTGAAAAATGTTTTAACATATTAATATCAACCTACCCATTTTAAGTTACTCCAATAGTCAAAGAGATTTGAGATCTCATTGATTTGGAAGCTACAGGCATGCATTCCTGCCCTTTTTGTATGACTCTGGTTCATGTCCTCCCCAAAGTTCATCATAGGTGGTCCACGCAATGTACTGGGAGCCTTCTTCACTTTCTGCCAACATCAAAAGTCTACCAGTGGGGCACTCTATCTATTTTTCATCCCTCACTCTTGCCATGTGACTGACCCATCTTCTCTTCCTAGCTTGCGATTCCACAATTATGTTTTTTATTTCTCTTATTCTTTAGAATTTCTTATTGGCTATATGTTGCAGCCTGCTCTCACCCACAACGCACCTCTTCATTGCCCTCTTATGTGATGCTCATTTTGAAAAGAAAGTTGCAGGCACTGTGCTAATGCTTATTTCTACTAGCCAAGGCTGAGTGATTTCAGATATTAAATGTAGGAGTTAGGATTGCTTAATGTTTATATTTTGAGAGCTTGTCTCTTTCAAAAGGCTGTCAGCACCTCCTGAATTTTACCTCATTAACACTGACATTACCTGTATGAGAAAGGATTTAGCCATCATTCCTTATTATTTCACGGATGGAAAGACCTGATACACATGAATGCTAAATGATAATACAACAAGAAAATATCAGCAGAGAGGATTAAAAAAATCACCATAAACTGAGAATTAGGAGTGCTATGTCATAATCCTGTCTGTAACAATTGTCTGAGTAGTGAGTGACCTTGAGCAGATCTGTAGAATTTAATAACTTCTGCCTCTGATTACCATACAGTGATGCAGTGAACATTTATTAGTTGAGGAAGATTCTGACCCCACGGAAGATTCTTGTTGCAATTTAATCTTGGTAGTCAAGAGGGGTGAATCAGAATTTAGAGTTGGAAGAGACCTTATATCTTCTTTAGGTACAGATGAGGATACATAGCCCAAAAGAGGCTATGTGATAGGGCCAAGATGGCACAAGTAGTATGACTAGCATAACCGGGCTTTAAGCTCCAGTTGCATGACCTAATATCCGTTGCTTTTTCTATAATACCACTCAATTAAATCTTACCTTGTCTAATATGGAAAAGGTGGGGGCTGTTGTTGTTTGTCCTTTGTATTTGAAGAGGACCATCATGATGACAACATGGTGTAGGGGGTCAAGGTGCAATGTGCCCGGCTGAGGCTGATCAGACCAGTATGAGCTCCTCAGAAGGCTCTACTACAGATCAGGCACAAATAGCCCATAGGCACATTTGGAGTGGAGATGTCTCTACATTTGTACGTGTCATATTTCATTTGTGCTACTGCGATTCTGCTTTGCTTATGGGGCACAGCACCTTCTTTAATGCAGGTACTCTATGCTAGGCAATCCTGTGCCAGTATCTTCCATGTCTCACAGTGGATTCCAAAGTTCTTCAGAGAGATGTTGAGAGTGTCCTTGTATTGCTTCTTCTGACCTCCATGTAAGCAACTGCCTTGTGTGAGTTCTTTATAAAATAGTCTTTTAGGCAAACTTATGTTGATATTTGAACATCAATGATTTTGTGTACTCTGGTACCAAATCTCTAAGGTTTCTTGGAGCCATACCAACTCCTAGAATAGAAAATGGAACCGTGAACACTTCTTCACAGGTTCTTCCTTTTACCTTGAAGTTCTAGGGCTTAGTTCTTAGTTCTAGACCTTAGCAAAGACTGGCAGAAGGAGGAATAGAAGGGACCTGGAGAAATCAAGGCAAAATAGCCCTGGAAGGAGAGTCAGACTAGCTGTTGACAGACCCCTGGAGACTCAGAGATCCCAAATTCATATCCAGCTGCTCCAATGAAGAATGAAAGGAACATTAGAACTCAGGATAGGACTGTGTTGGGCATATGGACCCTTACTTCTATTGTATAATCGTCTTGCCTTCTGATTTAGGACCCTTGGTCCCAGTAATTAGCAGCCAAATATCATCAAAGGGGTCTAGGGAAGGTTTAGGCTCCTTTTGTTTCCTGGAATTATAAAGAATTGAAAAACAAAACTTGTCATTGCCATTTCAGTAGATGAAATCTCACTGAGGGCAGGGATTACTTTGTTATTGTCTCCAACATTGCCTAGCACAAAGTAGTTGCTTAATGAATACTCATTGAATTGAAAGGGTTCAAGAACCAATTGTCTCATGGGTTTTTGGAAAAAAACTTACAAAAGGACAAATGAAAAAGAACCATCCAGGATAAAACTGACATCAGTATCAATAAGGAATATGTACCATTGCCAAAGTAATCTCCTAAAGTACGGGCATACTGACATCCTGCTCAGGAACTTTTAACAGTTCTCTGTTACCTACTGAGAAAAATATAAACTCCTTAGCTTGGCATTCAAGGCCTTCTAAAATCTCACAGCAGTCTGCCTTTCCAGCATCAGTTTCCTTATTCCTTTTCACATCTGTTTCAGCTGCTATTCTGTGATCTCATTCTTCCCTCTGTCTATGACTAGAACAGACTTTTCCCTACTATTTCCAGATAATGGAATCCTTGTCCTCTTTCTAGGCCCAGTTTAAGGCAGCTAGGTAGGTAGAACATTGGGCCTAGAATCAGGAAATTCAAATTTATCCTCAGATACCTATGATCTGGGCAAGTCACCTTGTTCTGTTTGCCTCAGTTTCCTCATCTGTAAAATGAGCTGGAGAAGGAAATGGCAAACCACTCCAGTATTGCCAAGAAAACCCCAAATGGGGTCACAAAGAGTTGGACATGACTGAAACAATTGGACAACAGCAAAGGTTCATTTTAGGGGTCATTCTTTTCATTATCTTTCTAGCTACAAATGGTAATACTCCTTGAATCTTTTATGGCACTCTCTTTGCCCTCTCCTATGTATTTAATTATATTCAAACTTATAGTTATTTGTATTTTCTCCCCAGGGTGTAGCGTTTTCAGGGAAGACTAGTACCTCTGGTGTGAGGGCTGCTCAGACCTTTTCAGGCCTGCTTTCCACTTTTGGTGTCCACTTGATTCACCCAACTCTCACCTGTGGCTTCAAAAAACTGTAGCAATATACAGCAGCCACACCCTAGCAAACCATTTTGGCAAATGGGCTAAACCAGGTTGAGGATAACTGAGAGGTGTCCATCCCCTGGGTGAGTTAGGGGAATGTCTACCCCAAGCATGTGAAGACTTTTCATGTCAGAATGGGTGAATTAGGACAATTTGTTTGAACTGCCATGAAGGAGGCTGAAGTAAGTCCTTCGGAGTGCTTAGAGCCTGGTTAGAGAATGAAGACCCCAAGGCCATCACTGCATCCTGAGCCATCACTAGTCATCTTGACTTTTGTCTCACCCCTGTTTTGATAACTTTGGAAGAGAGAGTGAGGCTGATGACTTTATGCAACTCTGTTTCATTTGAATTCACATTCCATAAGATTCAAAAGATACCACCTATACATAGGCCATGTTTACACACCTCAAAAATTCTGTGATAAGAGGCAAATGACAAAAAGACTGGGATATGCTGGTAGCTATAGCCACAACCCTGCAAACAAGCCATAGGGTTGTCTTTTCACTGGCATTCAACAACTCTCTGAGTATCTGAGCAGGTTTTTTATAGAACCACACTGCTCACCTTCTGATGTGGGGAAGGGATGAGAACAGGTGCCTTAAAAATTGTCTGCTTCACCCATCTCTGACCTGATTGCTGGAGTAAGTGGGTTGAAACACACACACACACACACACACACACACACACACACACACACACACATACAAAAATTCTTGTGAAGATGATTCCACTCACCGTTGGTATATGGAATGTGCTCATGTACATTATGGACAACACAAAACCTAGTAGACCTGAAAGACAAACAGCTCTTGTTGTGAGAGAACTCAGCAGGTATCACATCTAAATAGCAGCCATGAGTGAAACAAGAATGGTAAATAAAGGCCAGCTTACTGGAGTCAGAATTGGATATACATTTTTTGGAGTGGCTGCAGTGATGGGGAATCCCATGAAGCTGATGTAAGTTTTGCAATTAAAACTAATCTAGTCAACAAGCTTGTATGCCTCTTGACAAGACAGAATGACAGACTCATGACAATGTGATTTCTGTTTGCAGGAAAGTACTATGCCACTATCAATCAGTGAATATACTCTCATCATGACGAACCCTGATGAGATCAAAGAAAAATTATATAAAGACTTGGAGACCCCCATCATCAGTGGGCCAAAAGGGTCCAGGTTTGTAATTCTGGATGACTTTAATGCCAGAGTGGACACAGATTATCAGACATGTCTGAGAGTTCTTATGAGGAATGGAGTCAGAAACAACAGTCCCCTACTACTAAAGACTTGTACATCTTACGACCTTCTCATCATTCTCTTTACCTAAATGTAACAAAACTTTGTTGTGAATGCAGCCTCGCAGCATTTAATATTCTTTATCATTGTAAGAAAAAGAGACAGACAGGATGTGAGAGTGATGAAGGTGAAGTGTGGTACAGAGTGCTGGACTAATCATAGACTTATCTTCTCCAAGTTAAATATTTGCATTCAACAAAAATGGTGTCTCCAAAGCAAGACTAATGGAAGACTTAATATCAACAGAGAATACTTCTCTGAGTGGGAATAGTTTGTTGACTTGGAGGGAAAACTGAGTCAATACACAATTGGGAATAGTGGAACAGAAAAGGAGTGGGCAGCCTTCAGAGATTTGTGATTAGTACTGTGTTTACCCATCTGGACCAGAACACTAACAAACATCAAGATTGGTTTGACAAAAATAATGGGGGAATTTAAAAGCTGAAAAAAAAATAAGAACTCCACAGAGTTTATCATCAGGATGGCTCATTCATCTCTAAGAAGGCAGTGTTTAACTCCGTCAAAAGTAAAGTGCAAGTAAATCTTAGAGAGAGGTTTTTGTCTCAATAAGAAGGCAGATGAAATTCAATTTTATGTTGATAGGAAGCATCCACAGATTTTTTATGATGATGTGAAGGTTATGTATGGGCCAAAGACCTATGATGAATCTCAACTACTCAGAATTGATGGACTCATGTTGATTAGTGACAAGGACATGATGCTGGAGAGATGAGTCAAATGCTTCCATAGTGTTTTCAACAGCCCATCATCAATCAGTGCTGAAGCCATTACTCATTTACCTTATTTTAAGTCAATTTCTCTCTAGCAGAACTTGCAATGGAAGAAGAGGTTTTGAATGCCATTTGGTTCCTCTCATGTGGCAAAGTGCCTGGTGCTGATTCTATTCCAGCTGAGATTTAAAAGGTAGAGGGTCCACTTCTTTTTTTTTTTATTATTAAACAAATGCTTTATTAACTTCTGGCTTACAGCATTCATTTCTGCCAGATTTTGAGTTACAAATTTTCCCCCGTTTTTCCCCTACCCACCCTTCCAGAATAGCAGTCCCATAAGATATTGCTTCCTCCAATCTGCTCTCTCCCATATCTTCTCCCATACCCCCTTCAACTTTTCCATTAGAGGAAGGTGAATCTTTGTGTCCCAACACCTGCACATCTTATCTCCCAATTATAAGCAAAAGAGTATTAATAATAGTATTTATATATATTTGAAACATTTAATTTTAAGACCTAGAATTTCAGATCCATTCCCCTTCCTCCCTTGTCACCCATTCCCTCTGGGAAGATAAGTAATTCAGTATGTGTTGTACATGTCTAGCTATGCAAAACATTACCATAGTAGATATATTGTACAAGACTGCTTATAATTCCCTCCCACTCATCCCACCCCCCACCTGGTCCATTCCCTACTTGATCCTGTCCCTCTTCTATAGTGGGTACTTCCAACCTCCCCTCCCCCCAAGAATTCCCTCCCACCCATCATTCCTCCTCTCATCCCCCTTCCCCCTATTCTGCTGCAGGTTGAGATATCCCATTTAGTATGTATGTCATTCTCTCCCTGAACCAAATTCAATGAGAATTTGGTTTTGCCTTTTTGCCCTCCTATTCTTCCCCTCCCCTGCAGCCACTTCCCCTTGCTTCTTCTACATGAGATAGTTTACCCTGCCCTGTCTCTCCCTGTCTCCTCTTGCCACTTGCCTCTCTCCCCTCATAATTTCACCCCTTAAGTATCATCCCTTCCCAACAAATTCAACCTTTGCCCTCTATCCATATATAACTGTAAACATAGGTACACCCATTCACATATGTATTCAAATGACCATACACCTTTCTTCCATTATTTTCATACTGAGAGGCGTTTCATCAGTCACAGTTATTGTTTTTCCATGTAGGAATGTAAATAGGTCAACTTTGATAAGTTCCTTTTGATTTCTTTTCCCTGATTACCTTCTCAGGCATCTCTTGCTTCTTGTGTCTGGATGTCAAATTTTCTATTCAACTCTGGTTTTTTCCTCAAGAATGCTTGAAAGTCCTCTATTCCACTGAATGACCATATTTTCCCCTGAAACAAAATACTCAGTTTTGCTGGGTAGGTGACCCTTGGGTTCATTCCCAGTTCTTTTGCCCTCTGGAATATCATATTCCATGCCCTTCGATCCCTCAGTGTAGAAGCTGCCAGGTCCTGGGCTATTCTGATTGGGTTTCCACAATATTGAAATTGTTTCTTCCTGGCTGCTTGTAGTATTTTCTCCTTGATCTGGGGATTCTGGAACCTGGCTATAATATTCCTGGGAGTTTTCTTTTTGGGATCTTTTCAGGAGGTGATCGGTGGATTCTTTCAACCTCTATTTTGCCCTCTGGATCTAAAACATCAGGGTAATTTTCCTTGAGATTTTCTTGAAGGGTGATTTCTAGGTTCTTTCCTTGATCATGGCTTTCAGGTAGTCCAATAATTTTTAAATTTTCTCTCCTGGATCTATTTTCCAGGTCAGTGGTTTTTCTCATGAGATATTTCACATTGCCTTCTATTCTTTCATTTGTTTGGATCTGCTTAACAGTATCTTGATTTCCCATAAAGTCATTAGCTTCCATTTGCTCCAGTCTAACTCTGAAGGAATGAATCTCCTCAGTGAACTTTTGAGATTCTTTTTCCATCTGGCAAATTCGACTTTTTAAGGCATTCTTCTCCTCATTGCCCTTTTGGGCCTCCTTTGCCATTTGAGTTAGTCTTTTTTTTAAGGTGTTGTTTTCCTCAGTCAGGCTGTTGACCCTCATTTCATACTTTTCCTGCATCCTTCTCATTTCTCTTTCCAATTTTTCCTCCACTTCTCTTATTTGATTTTTAAAGTCCTTCTTAAGGTCCTCTATAGCCTGCAACCCGCTCAGGTTTTCCCCTGGGGCTTTTGGAGCAGGACTTCTGACCTCACAGTCCTCTTCCCACTCCATGCTTTGACCCTCCTTGCCCCCAAAGTAGGAGTCTAGGTTGCATTTTTCTGTTTAATTTGTTTCCTTTGCCTTGACATGTTGCCACTTAATTACTTGACTTTTGGGCTTGTTGCCACAGTATGGCTCTGCCGCCAGACAGGGGAACTTTCGTCCCGAACGTGTGTGGGGACAACTTCCATTCTGGCAAGCTGGAAACCCACCCATGGCCTCCACCCCAGATCACAATCCAGATCCAGGGAGGTGAAGCAAGAGTGATTACCCCCCAAGACTGATCTCTGGATCTCCCTACAGTTCGCAGGCCAGGAGCTGGAGCTGCCTCTGAAAACTACAAAATGGTGTGTCTCCTTAGTGGCTTCTAGCCCCCAGGGGAAGAAACCGATGCGTTCCCCAAATACTGGTCCCAAAGTCCATAGGGCACTAACCTCTCACTTTGTCTTAGGCATGTCTATGTTGATACTTCTGGAATTGCCACAGCAACTGGTGTTCTGGGGTCCCTCCAGCCAGCTGCTGGCCCGGCCATCTTGGGGCTAAAACTGCAGCTCATGTGGACATGGGCTCAGTGCTGGGTGCTGTGCTGCCGGTTCCCAGAGCAATGCACTTGTCCTTCCTTCAGGGCTGCTGGGCTGTCCTCAGTGGGAGGTTAGCTTCTCTGTGTTGTTCTGTGGGTGCTGGGGCTCCAGAAGTTGTTCAGAGTCCCCTTTTACATAGTTTGGAGGTAATCTGGGGGGAGAGTGCCTTGGATGCGCTGTTTCTACTCCACCATCTTGGCTCTGCCCCCCCAGGGTCCACTTCTCATACAAAAGCTGATAGAAATTTTGGGGATTTATGACAAGAGGAAGTTATCCCCCAGGAATTCAAGGATGCCTCCATTGACCATCTCTATAAGGGAAGAGGAAATACATTGTCCCATCACAATTACAAGGAGGTCTCTTTTTTAGCCATTGCTGGTAAGATTCTTTCTGGAGTACTCTTTAACAGGTTGATCCTTCACCTGGAAGATTGCCATCTACCTGAGAGACAGGGTGGCTTCAAGAAGAGCTGCAGAATGGTCAAAATGGTGTTTGCTGCCCAACAACTTCAGGAAGAATGCCAGGAAAAGAACGTAGGTTTGTATACAACATTCATTCATCTAATGAAGGCCTTTGACACTGTCAGTCCTGAGAGCTTGTGGAAAATTATGGAGAAGTTTATCTGTATTTTATATCAGTTTCCTGACAGTACACTTGCCCAGGTTCTGAATAATGGACAATGCTCTTGTACTTTCCCAGCCACCAATGAAGTGAAGCAGGGCTGTGGGCTCACTCCCATGCTTTTTAGCACAGTGTTTTCTGTGATGTTGTCAGGTAGCTTCAACAAGGACAAAAAAAGCATCAAAGTCAGCTACCACATTCACAGTAAATCATTTAACTTGAAAAGGCTACAAGACAAGACTAAGGTGGAGGGAGAATTGGTGTGAAACTTTTTGTTCATATATGACTGTGTACTCAATACAGTCTCTGAGGCTGAAATGCAACAAAGTATGGATTGATTCTCTGTTCATGGGCTAATTTTGACCTAACAATACCAAGAAAACAGGTTCTCCACTAGCCATCACTACACCATCCATACAGGGAACCATCTGTTACCAACAATGGAGAGATTTTTAGTGCTGTGGATATGTTCATTTACCTTGGCAGTGTACTTTCCAAGAATGTATACATAGATGATGAGGTTGACACATTCATTGTCAGAGCTAGCTCAGTGTTTGGGATCTCCAAAGGAAAGAGTGGGAGAGAAGAGCTATTAGTCTGTCTACCAAGTGACCTCATTGTGCTGACAGAGCCATTGTGCTGACCTCATTTTTGTGAAACCTGGACAGTCTACCAGTACCATGCCAGGAAACTGAATTGCTTCACCTTGGATTGTCTTAGGAAAATGCTGAAGATCACCTGGCAAGATAAGACATCGGACACTGAAGTCTTTACTTGAGCTGAACTGCCAAGCATTCAAACTTTACTGCAGAGAGCATAACTATGATGGATTGACCACATTGTTGGAATGCCAAAAGTACATTTGCCTAAAAGACTATTTTATCACACAAGGCAAGCAATCACATGAAGGTCAGAAGGAACAATACAAGGACACTCTCAAAGTCTCTCTAAAGAACTTTGTAATTGATCATGAGATATGGAAGACATTGACACAGGACTGCCTGGCATGGTGTACTACATCAGATAATTTTCTGTGCTCATAGAGCAAAGCAGAATTTCAGTAGCTCAAAAGTAACATGAAATGTTCAAATTTAGAGACATCTCCATTCCCAATATCCACATGGACTATTTGTGCCCAACCTGCAGTAAAACCATTTGAGCTTGTATTAGTCTGATCAGCCACAGTCAGACACATGGGACTTTGACCCTAACATAATGATGTCATTTTGGTCCTCCTCAAAATCCAACAAACATTTTCTCCACACCCCAGTTCTCCTCACCAGCACTTTATGTCTCATTTCAGTGGCTTTGTACTGGTTTTCATTTAAGCCAAGAATATTGGTTTCCTCAAAACCAACCTTTTAGCATCCTTCCCTTCAAGACTTAGCTCAAATGCCATTGAAGGAAGCATTTCTGTATCCTCTCCCTTTCCCCTAACCCTACCTGCCTTAACCACTAAGGTTATCTTCCATCTACTTCATATGTAACTGTACATACCTGTATACCTGTCTATTATGTGTAATACCTTTTACATATTGTTTCCTCTATTAGAATGCAAGCTCCTTGAAGTCAGGGATTGTGTCCCAGAATTTAGCTCAGTGCCTAGAACATTGTAAACACTTTAATGCTTGTTGATTGTGTGATTCTTTGATGGTAAGAACTATGTCATTTAGCATCTTTGTATCCCCAGTGCCACCCAGTATAGTGTCTTGCACATAGTAGGTGTTTTAGAAATATTTGCTGAATTGAATTATGTAAGATAGTCTACTCTAGTAGGGAACATAAGGCACTTATGTATGCAAATCACTATAATTCAAGTCAGAGTGCCATATGGATGATACAAATAATAAGAATTCACAGCAATAAGAGGCAAATTCTAGCTTAGGAGCCTTCAGGGAGGATATATATATATAGCACCTGGGTTGGTCCCTGAATAGTGGAAAGGATCTGATGGGAGGAGTTAGGGGAAGGGATGGAGGAAGCTCTCTAAATGTCAGTACACTTCCTGGGAGCCTTATTAGGAAATCTTTACATAGTTTCATCATCCTCTAGCCTCCTGTAATGGGAATGGGACTTTGAAGATCTTCCCTGCCCCTTAATAGACCTAGGAGGGAGTTTGAATACCTCCCCTGCTTTGAAAGTAAACTCTGCCCTCTGATAAGCTGAATGTGGTCACATGGAGCCTGTGGTGGGAGGAATTTGCAGAAGGGAAGCAGAGCCCATAGGAAGTGGGGAGCCAGAGCCAGAGAAATGGCAGGAGAGAGAGGTGCTCAGACAAGGAGATAGAGAGGTTTGTGAGTAAATATTGGTTGTATTGGTTTGTGGGAAGGCTGAAGGGTGCTGTGGCTCTCAGCATTATTATGGATTCTTAATATCTTTAGTACTATGATGGAATTGGCTTACTGGTTTTGGAATTTGGTTTTCTGGTATCTAAATAAATGCTTCAGTTCTGTCCTCTATAGAGAGAGTTTAGTATATTTTATGATTGAACATCATGCAATATTTATAGTCACATTCTTGATTGTGTTCATAGGCACTGTAATTATTGCATTGGTGCTACACCTCTCAATGACTATCAGCTTTTCATCAGTGCCATGTCTCTTCCTAGGATCAGATAGCTAAGGAGAATCTAAGGGGGGATTCAAACACAGGTTTTCCCTACTTTAAGGGATGTTCTCTCTCTACTTATTGTTTTATTGCCTCTGGGATCTAGATAGTAAGTCAAAGGTAAAGCTTTTGGGTAGAAGAAGGATAGTTTCCGGGTATAGTCCCAAAATCAGAAAAAAAAATAATTTAAAACTGGAAGGAGCAGTAGGAATTATATGGTCCTACCACATTTTGCTGATGTCGAGGTCAAAAGAGACATAAAATTAGTAATGGTCCTAGAATTCAGGAGTCTTCGCTCTTAAGGCAGTGTTCTTTCCATTGTCCTACAACCCATGGCCTTCTAGGTCCTCAAATTGATTCAGCCTCAAGGCCATAGGTTCCCCACCCCTGTGACCTGCAACAACTTTGAAATACTTAAAATAATGCCTCCTTTTTGTCAGGGCAATAACTTGGAGTCAGAAAGATTGGGCTCAAATTCTCCCTTAGATACTTATTAGCTATGCCATATTGGGCGGATAACAATCACTTAACTTCTCTGGGCAAAAGCTTCCTTTCCAGCTCTAAATCTAGGATCCCAAGATGCTATGACCTCTTTTTCCTTCTAGGGACAGGTAAAGGGAATCAATTTCACTCCTATCATAGAATAATTTCCTAATTTCCAAGAAAAGCTCAGCAACCTTGAAGGATAAATTGCCTCATCTAATGATCATTGGGCAAAGGGAAAATCTTGTCAAGTCCTTCTGCCCTCATGCCTAAAGCTATTTACTTGGAATTGCCATCTCTCTCTCTCTCTCTCTCTCTCTCTCTCTCTCTCTCTCTCTCTCTCTCTCTCTTTCCCCCCTCTCTCTCACTTTACCCCTCCCCTACTATCTCAGTGGCAAATAATGAGTCTAAAATCTGCAACTGACCTTCAGTTTTCTCATCTGTACCATGGGGCTAGTAGTACCTCCCTCAAAAGACTTCTGTGAGGTTTAAAAAGCGCCAATGCATATAAAGTACTTTTTATACCCTACAATGCTATATAAATGTCTATCATTCTTAGTAGAGGGAATCAACTCACTGTTCTTATATGATGTAATCCTTTTTGTGTCTTGCACTATCATCATGTTAGTTTTCTTTCCTGACAATAATACTGCTTAGTCATGCTCTGTTGGTACTACCTTAGAGTCAGGAGATCTTTATCAACAATTAGATTAACTTGCAAGAATTTGCATCATCCTTTCCTTCTCCTTGGGTCAGAGAAGAGGAAGAAGGGGAAGTGGGAGGAAGGCCTGAGGAATGCAGCCCAGATACCTACCTAGCAAGTCAAAATGTGCATTCCAAAGGAATTACCACAATGGAATTAAGGGAAATCTCCCTTTAAACTGAGGGAAAGTCCCTTTAATTCTTTGTCCTGGCTGACCTCTGCTTGGTCTCAGGTGTCTAGGAGAAGATTCTCCTCCACTTGAAAGCCCTCTCTGAAGTAATTTACATTAAGAAGCTCTCGAGCTTTTTGGGAAACAGAGACCAGAAAAATAGAAGAACTTATTCCAAGTTAGTTATTCAGTGACCAAGCTCCAGATAATACCTGGGAGGCTAGCTTCAGTGTTTTATTTTTTTTTCCTCCCATTGATTGGGTTACATTTGTTAGTGAAGCTCCACTTTGGAGGTGGGGAGTCCCTGAAACAAACCTCATCCATATAACTCCTGAACATTTTTTATAAACCTCATGGGGATTGGGAAGAAGAAAATTAAAGTTCAGGTGGTTTTTTTGCTTCTGACAGGAACCATAGGAAGTAGGAACACATACTGGCAATTCAATTCAATAAACATTTGCTAAGTATCTAGCATGTACAAGGCATTAGGAATACTAATACAAAACAAATAATTCTTGCCCTCAAGGAGCTTACTTCTTACCAGGGAGAAACTAGTATAAATTGGGTCTAAAAGAGCAAAGCTTGTTATCAGTAATTGTTAGCACATGGGATGGTTATGGAATAACATTACAATCCTTTGGAGGTATGATATATGTAAGTGTGAACATGGCATGCCATGACCTTGGAGGAAAAAAAATTGTAGGTGACCCAACCCAAAGGTCAATGGAAAGGCTTGCAATAGTAAGTGTAAAGTAGGCTGTAGATTATTACCAAAGATTATTTGTACAGAAGAAATGAAACCTTGAAATGTATGACTAGAAAAAGGGGGTACACCAGACATGAAGCGAGAATAAGAGCTGTACTGGTGTCACCCAAATAGTGAGAGAAGCAGAAGAAGCCTACATTGTGTTGGGTACATTTTGCAGAGGTTTTGTGGAAAGACTTGGAGAAGAATTATACAGAGTGTCCCTAAAGTCTGGACACATAGGAAATATCATTAACTATGCCTATTTTCAAAAAATGAAATGAACGAAATTTCCAACATTTTATTTAAGTAGCATAAATTTTAGCCATGACGATTTCATATGGAATAAAAGCTTTCATTAACTATTTTCCATATTAATGAGATTAATTTTATTTAATTAATTAATGAGATTTCCTATGTGTCTCCTATGTCTTCCTATGAAATCACATTTATGCTAATTAAATAATATGTATAGGATGCAGAGACTTGGATTGGTTTGGGCAATACTGATCATACCATCACCCTGGACATCACCTCCTCCGTTCATTTCTGTGACCCTCTGCTCTCTGGATCCTCCTCAGAACTGTTTCACCCCTACTTTTCAGTCCCCTTTGTTGGATTGTTATCTGTCTTTGGCCCCTTTGGTATCATTGTACTCCGGGGACTGTCATGGGCTCTCTTATTCTCTCTCTCTGTGCTCCCTTAGCTACCGCATGGGCTCTCAGTAGTTTCATCATCATCTCCTTGCAGATGACTCACAGTTCTCTATGTTTGTCCCTCGTCTTTATGCTGAGTTGTAGGCCCATATCACTAATTGTCAAAATTAGACATTTTGATCTGGATGTCCTATCAGCATTTCCAACTTAACATGTAAAAAAAAAAAGATATCATCATCTGCCCCTTTTCTCCTAAAATTTACTTGTCTACTCCTTTCATGTACTCCGCTATCTCTGAGGAGGGTACCACCATTATTCTGGGATGTTTTGTTAGCAACCTCTAAGTCATCCTTGCCCACTTCTCCCTCACCCCAGAATCCAACCACTCTCTACTTTTTGGATACTATTTCCACAACATCTCTAGTGTCTATTCCTCTTACACATACCCATACAGACACCAACCTAATTCAGTCTCAACTCTTGCCTGCATTATTGCCTCAAGTCCCTCCTGTCTTTAATCCTTCTACACAGCAGCTAAAATCCTATTTTAGGGTGGGGTTGGAGGAAGCAATCAACTTGTCAAGGTCACACAGCTAGTAAGTGTATGAGGCCTGACCTCAGGTCCTCCCCTGTCACCAGGGCCTGTGCTCTCTCCACTGTACCACTAGCTGCCCCCATATAATATGTTCTTATAACATGGAACTGTGTCAGTCCCTTATTCCAGTGGCTCCTTATGACCTATAAGAGTAAACACAAACTCTTTTGCTAGGCCTTTAAAGCTGTCCTTCTCAACCTGTCTCCAATCTTCCTTTCTACCCTTATTAATTGGTACTCTGCCTGAAGTATTCTGCTTGAATAACTCACTGTGACACAGAAGTAACCCTAGGTTTTTGAAAGCTATGTCAGCAGGGCCCAGGCTCTGATGGGTTCAACCATGCTGGAAAGGTGTGGCTGGCAACAGGTTGCTTTTGTTTTACAAGGACCAACACAGGTAAGGATAGAAATGTATCCCCCAGTATTCTGGCCACTTGGAGATGAACTTCTTTAGATATGGCTACATGTGAAATGAAAAAGATTAAATATGCTCTGAGTCCTGGGTGCCCCTGTTCTGTTTCTGCAGTGATGGTGGCATGGTGGTAGGAAAGGGGCCAGAGTACTAAGAACCTCTATGGTTTCCCTACCAGTAAAATGAGGACTATGGACTAGGTGACCCCTAATGTTCCTTTCAGTTCTAAATCTATAATCCTAAAGAATTAATGGACTCCTCCCACCATGAGGAGGCTCAAGTGAACTGGGGACTTTCAGGGGTGGCACTTTTATGTAGTGACTGGAGAACTAGTCGTTATGTGACCACTATGTAGTCTCAAGATATCTGGACCATAGTGTTAGAGCTGGAAGGAACCTTAGGGGTTGTCTATACAAACCCCTATCCCGTAGATGAAAAAACTGAAGGTCACAGCTGGAAAGACTCTTGCCCAAGGTCACACAGGTCTTAAGTGTAATTGGAACTCAGGTCCTCTGACTCAAAATCCAGCACTATTTCAATGGAACCACAGTGTGCTCCCTGCATACTATGGGATACAGATGATTTAACTTGGAGAGAAAGACATATCCTGAGTCAGTAATTCCAATACTTAAGGCAGCTGTGTGCTCTAATAGACTAGGCCAACAATAAAGAGGCCCTTAACATTCTCAGTTCTTGGGACAAAAATCCCCAAAGGTGGGAGTGGGAGGGGCAACCAACCCTTTCCCTGAAAACAAAGTTGTAATCAACAAAGAAAACTTTGAAATGGAAAGACAAACCTCTGCATCTCTGGATTCCTAGTTTGCCCTAGCTTTTGTTCCCTGAGTACTTCATCAAAAATAGGAACATTTAGATTGTTTTGAAGTCTAATAATAATGTTGCTTTGCCACTGGAAAAAATTGGAATTCTATTAGTCATGTCAAACAGCAGCACCCACCCTGTTTCTTAGGACCTGTAGCAGGGAGTGCATTCACAAGCCTTTCACTAGTCTGAGGGCTCAACCAATGACATCTTTTTTTTTTTTTCTTATCCCTGAGGATCCCAATGCATCCTCCCAGTTATGTCTGCTGCTAGATCCAATAGCCCGAGGGAATAGCAATGATAGGAGGTCTTTGGAATATGTATTCTCTGGCCTTTTTTATATAAGGAGGGTCTGGAACAATGACATTTAAGTCAGAGCAAGTCACAGAGCAGTGGCAGGACCAAGGACAGAATTCCATTCTCCTTCTCCCTTCACAGATATAGTCAGCCATAGGGTAAAGATAATTTCCATATTTCAGTGCAAAAGGGGCTTTTATAAAATACCCCTGGCCTTCTTTTCTGAGAGGCCTGAGAACACAACACAGGCCTTCTTTCTCTGGGAATTTTGGGGGAATATAAATGGTAACTTTAGTTTCAAGCTTCCAAGGGAAAGTAAATGGGTCCCTAATGTAATACAATATCATAGAGGATTTCTTAAAGGCTTTTTTCTGATAATGTATTTTCTCCCCATAGGACCATCTTGGTCTTTTTTCCCTCTCCTCATTTCTGGCTCTGAATGACATTTCTATAATTCAGAAAACATTCTCTAAGGGAACTTTGTGAAAACTATGAAGTGCTTTAAAAATGTACCTTATTACAAAGGACATTCTGGAAAATCAGAATAAATTCAATGTGACATCTGAGAGACTCCTGAGTCTTTTTTTTTTCCTTCTCTCTTCAGCTGTTTTTATAATCACGTTCTCCCTGCCTGTTTGTCTGATTTCCATTGAGCCCAGCTTCCTGATCTATCATTGAACATTATGTTTAAAACAGGGTAAACTCCCAATTGAATGAATCTAAAAAATGGTGATTAGTTGCCACGAAGTTGAGGGTTTTCTCCCTTGATATAGATGGAGGAAATAGAGAGTTGTTTGGGGGTTATGAAAACACCTCATTTTATTTTCTAAATGTCTGGGACTGGGCATTAGATCAAAAATGCATTTCTCCTCCCTTGTAAATGTCTATGTATCTCAAATGAAATTTAATCAGGTTGCTTTAAGTCCATTAGCATTTTTTCTCAGTCAAAAGAAAAAGCCCCAGAACATATTTTGATGTCTAGCATAATCTCAGCAATTTTTAAAATTCCCTTAACCCCTTCCTTGACATAAGGCTTAGCTTTTCAGGATACTATGATGGTAAAATGTTCAACTTCATTCATTGATTCATCAAAGAAACACCTAGTACCAACTCTGCATTAGGTCCTAAGAAGAACTAAAAAACAATCCAGGTTTTGCTCCTAGGCCTCAGGTAGGTCTTCTAGTTGAGGAGAAAAGACATAGAAATGTAAAAACTAAACAATAAAACTAGGGAGCCTATGATTAGAAATTATATTAAATACATATTTATTTTTCCTTTGGCTTATAAGTGAGCATGTCATTTCCTTCAACAGAATGGAAACTCTGCAAGGGTAAAGACATTTATTTCATTTTTGTCTTTAACATTTATGCCTAGTAGAGTGCCTAGCATGTAGTAGGTGCTTAATAAATGTTTGTTTCTTGATTGATTGTCAAATGAATGTTATTGGCAATTAATGCTATAGAATCACAGAAGAGAGCTATCACTGAGGAAAGGAAAGGTCTTAGAAGGCTTTTACAGAAGACATGAGGCTTCAGCTAGACTTGGAAAAATTTTTAAAAACTGAGAGGAATAGGTAAGACATTCCATAGAGAAGGAATCACATGGACAAGGGCAAAGAAGTTGTAAAGGCCAAGGCACTAAGGGCAGCTAGGTGGCACAATGGATAGAGTACCAGGCCTGAAGTAAGGAGGACTCACCCTCCTGAGTTCAAATCTGGCCTCAGACAAGCAGTATGGCCCTGGGCAAGTCACTTAACTGTGTTTGCCTCAGTTTCCTCATCTGTAAAATGAGCTGGAGAAGGAAATGGCAAACCATTCCAGTATCTTTGTCAAGAAAACCCCAAATGGAGACAGGAAGAGTCAGACACGACTAAAATGAACAGCAACAACTACTAAGTACTACTTCTGCTACACAAAATTCCTCCTTCCCACCTCACTACTTTTGTTGCTCCTAGTATTGAATTTATTATCTCTTAACTTTTCCTGAACTTTTATTCCAATCCAAATCCAACTGTATTTTTCTCCATCTCCACTCCTTCCCCTCTAGCTGTCTTCTACCAGCCCTTCTGACTGTGTTCTTTTCATTCTCTATTGCATTGTAGACGATTTTTCCTTTATCTTCAACTTTTTTCTCATGTTTTTTTTCTTAAACCAGGATTTCCTCAGATAACATCTTGTCATCCATGATTCTTTCCCACAGAAGTCTGATTTTCTTTGACTTCCTTGACTCAGTGGGAAAAGAAGAAGGATAGCCCTATTGGTTATGTCCTCATTTCTAATTCCAGACCTTTAATCCTTTACCACCATTAAGCTTTTCATGGAAGACAATATCATCTATTGATAAAATCCCATGAAACACTCCTCCCCACTAAAAAATCTTCTGCCTCATCCTACACAGCGTTAAAGGGCCAATTCTATTCTTTGATGACTTTGGCACCTGATATAAATTTTTGTATGTCTTTTTTTTTTAACCTTTATTGGAGTAGAGGCAACATTTACCATATAACTATTTATTTAGAGAGTATTTGCTAATAAATGGTAGGCAATAGCCTGGAGGACCTGATCATTAGTCAGGCCTTGGAAATGATATCATGCAATTGGGACAAGTGACCATCTAGCCTCCATTCAAAGGCTTCCAGGAATGAGGAACTTAACATATTCCAGGTATAGGCATATCTTGTTTTATTATGCTTCACAAATATTATTTTTATGATTTTTTACAAATTGAAGGTTTGCGTCAACCTTGCATCAGGCAAATCTATTGGTGCTATTTTTCCAATAGCATGTACCCATGTCATATCTCTAAGTCACATTTTATCAATTCTTGCAATATTTCAAACTTTTTCATTATTATCTCTATTTTGGTGATCTGTGATCAATGATCTTTGATGTCATGATCATAATCATTTTGGGGTACACAAGTTGTGACCCTATGAGATGATGAACTTAATCAATAAATGTTGTGTGTGTTCTGACTGTCCCACTGACAGGCCATCCCCCATCTCTCTCCCTCTCCTTTGGTTTCCCTATTCTTGGAACAGAACAATATTGAAATAACCCTACGATGCCCTCTAAGTGTTCAAGTGAAAGAGTCAATCCATGCAGCAAACTTCATTGTTCTCATATTTTAAGAAATCACCCAACCACCCCAACCTTCAGCAACCACCACCCTGATCACAGTAGCTTTTTTGACTGCTCCATAGTATCTTTTGACTCATATGATCTTGTAATTCATTCGAACCTATAGATCTTTTTTCATATTAGATACTCTCCTACTATGTCTTCTCTATTTTGTCCTAGTTTAGCTGATTTTTTAAGGGCATCATTTCATCCCTTTCAAATTTTATTTTGTTAACTTCTGTCATTCCATCATTGACTTTCTACCCAGTCTGAATAACTGTGCTCATTGGCACTATAGCCACACTAATGCTGTAATTTCCAGATAATGTTCACCTTACTAACCCTACTGCTTGGTCTGTAATTCTTTTGCCTAACTTTGAATCAAGGCTGTCATTGATTTTCTCCATCTCTGTTCCCAGGATACAGACCTTTGGATATGAAGTCATATGACTGGAGAGGCCTCCCACCACAACTTTATGAAGTCTAAGTACAACTAAGTCCTTGTTGATATTTGGAAATAGTCTTTTGTCTATCTTTTGCTGATTCTCTAGTGAGATCCTTATAATCTGTATTCCAGGCTTTATTTTTCAACTTTCCTTAGACCCTTGATCCTAAATTTTCATCTTACCCTTGGCCTTTGATCTGACTGTCAAGATCCACTTATGTTAAGAGCTACATGCCATTAGCTCACCATTTCTTTGCTCCCTTAAATTAACTCTATGTTGTTATTTAGTGTTACTTATCTATACCTGAAAGCCCCATAAGAGCAAAATGTGGATTTGCTGGATTTTTTGGAGCAGGAAGCAAAAAGTCATAATAGAATCATAGAATGTTAGACCGAGACTGTCCTGCAAGTATACCTCAAGTTCAAAATGACAAGTATGGTCATCAGGAATACTAATATCGTTGACTGCATTAAGAGAAACATAACTTCCAGCAATAAGGAGGGGATAGCTTCAACCTTGGTCAGGTTACATTGGAAGTATTATGTTTGGTTCCAGAGAGGACATTTTGGGAAGGATATTATGAAGGATCTTTTCCAGAGCAGGGTAACTAGAATGATGAAAAAACTGCTAGGGAAAGGCCATATGCAGATTACTTGAAGAAGATGAAGATGGTTAGCCTAAAGAAGGGAATACTCTAGGAGGATATTCTAGTTGCCTATCCTCTAGGTAAGGAATTAGATGTGTTGTATTTGGTCCCAAGGGGCAAAATTAGGAGCAAAGGGTGGATGTGACTGAGAGGTTATTTAGTCTTGATGTAAAGACGAAAGTCCTGACAATTTTAATTCTCTAAAGGTAAAATCTTCCTGATTCAGGAAGAAGGGAGCTCCCCATCACTGTAGGTTTTCAACCAAAGGCTAAATGGCCATTTGTAGGTTATATGGCAGTGGAGATTCACAATAATGATACACAATAAGTGTGTTGTGGTTGTTTCAAATTAAGCATCTTGTGAGGGCCAAGGGGGAAACAAATGGTACCAACTGGAAGAAAGGAGGCCATGGAAAGCTCCATTTAAGAGGTAACATTTGGTTAAGAATTCAGGTAAAGAGGGATAGGAAGGATATTTTGTATATTGTGAACACTATGATCAATACTACAAATAAAGAAAAGTATAAGATGTGTTTAGAGGATAGAATAATGTAGTTTGGAGTGTAGAATAGTGAAAGTGAGTTGTATGAGATGAAATTGGAAAAGAACATCTGTGCCAGATGGTGGAGGAATCTTGAATGCTAGAAAAGGTAACTTGAACTTTACTCAGGAGGCAATGGGGAGCCAATCAAGATTTTTTACCACAATAGTCTAACAGCAAAATGAAAGATGAATTGAAGGAAAGAGAAAATGGATGCAAGAAAATTTCTTAAGGGGCTGTTGTAATGGGCTAGATAGTAACGATGACTGTCTGTACCAATGGGAATTGAGAGAAAAGGGCAGATATGAGAAATACTGTTGAAATAAATATTTAGCAAAACCAAATAGGAGGTTATATGCAATGATCTGTACCCATGGACCCCCACTTCTGCATAGGAGTAAAAGGATATTTTTCTTTTATTTTACTTTGGAGTCAAGCATGGTCTTTATAGCTTTACAACATTTAGTATTGCACCACTATTCATGACTTAGCTTGGCTTTTTATAATGGACACCGACACCCCTACGGAAATGATTCTGGCAAAAGGAAATGGAAAAATCTGCAGTACATTTGAAGTATTTTATGAGTCCCCTTGCCTTGAAAGGGCACATTTGTCTTCTCCCTTTTTTGCCAACAAGGTTCATATACTTCATAAATTCAAAAGTGGAGTAATTTATTGATGTGATAATTTTATCAGCTGTATTATCCCAAACTACTGAGAATGAATGTAAAATGAAAGAATAAAATGATTCTAACAAGGGTATTTATCTTCTTAGTTCTCTATTTCCATAAATGAAAGAATGTTGATATCTTTTATAAATGAATTTGAACTTTTGCTAATTTCATGCTACAAAAGTGCCTGCCAACTGATTTAATTTTGAAGTAAAATTCTTATCTAATCATATTAGGAGTTCAGTTCTCCTTTGGATGAGTGCATAAATCCCACGATGGTTAATGAAATTTACCACTATGTTTTCTTCCATGGAATTTTGGGGGAGAAATCAATCTTTTCTTATTTTTTCAAATTGTAGTCAAACTTCAGTTAGTCAATTTAGTTCAACAAGCATTTACTAATTACTCACTTTGTGCCAGGAGTCATACAAGGGGCACTGGGAATACAATGACAAAAATTGATAATTTCCCTGCCTTCAAAGAGTTTCCATTCTGTTGAGTTCAATAACCCAACCACGTACAATTTATTAATGTACTCAAAATTTTACAAGAAGGGACATAACATTTCTTCAATTTCTCCCTCCAAAAAATCAACTAAGTTACTATCAGGGATCAACAAATTGCCATGTGTGTCTTGGGGACCATATAGAACATGTTTAGTCTCCTATACCCTGTACCTTTACATCTTATTAAATGGAAATTAGTAGGTTTTAAAAATTATCATTCTGAAATACTGTTAGATCCTCAACCATCAAAGAAATATTAAATTATATTCAGTATATTCTATTCCCTAAGGAAGGCATATGAGCCACAATATGTGGTAGAATTATAAAGTTAGGAGACTGATTTCTACAAGTTACACATGAAAGTCAGTTTCATTATTACAGTAACACATTTTAGAAAGATTTTCAACCACAAGGTTCAGACAATTTAATTTAGCAGAGCAGCTTTCACATTCTGTTTAATTGATGTTTCGGTATATTTTTAAAAATTAATGACACAAACATCATTCTTCTGGCCCAGACTAATTATACCTCTGGGTAAAGACAGAAGCTATCCCTGAGCTGTTGCTAGTAACCTTTATTGAATTCTGAAGTGTAACAGAAGTATCAATAGACTGGAATAAGGCAAATGCAATCCTGATTCTCCAAAGAGGGAAAAACAGTGTAGTTCAGAAGATTTGATGTTGAGCCTTAGGAAAATTATTAAACAGAGAGATGATTTGTGACCATTAGGATGGGAAGCAGTGATCAATAAGAGTTAGTATGGGTCCCACTAAGAATAATTCATGCCAAACTAATCTCATTTTTTATGCGGTTATTAGACTGGTAAATCAGAAGGATGTTGCAGACGTACATCTAAATTTCAATAAGCCTTCTGACATAAATCTCTAATTATATTTGTGTGCAAATTTTTTTTTTAAAAATCATGCGTTTAAATAGTGGAATGGCTTCATCCTTTGTCCTTTTCTGTTTGCCATTTTTTAAAACAATGGCTTAGGTTAAGATGCAGAAAACAATCTAATTTAACAAACATTTATTAAGGAACTACCATGTTCTTTATCAAATATCTCCTAGGAGAAGGAGAGCACCTGGATAGACTTTGAAACATTTGTATGATGGTTTTAATGAATCCAGGCTTTCTCCTGAAACAAAAGTCAAACAATATTTTTCCAGGGATGTTGTTTCAAATCATGGACTATCACAGATTCCAAAAAATTGAAGTGACGGGTCACTCAAAGAAAAATGGAGCCATTTGAATGGTGACTGCGAATAGTTTGAAACATATTGTGAGAAAAATTATCTCAAAAGGAATAATGAGAAGTACTAATCTGAGAGATTTATTGTTTGACTCGGAATAAAACCCAACCAACCTGTTTTCATGGGGAAGAGGAAAAGAAAAGTAAGTAAAAGCTACTCCTACTTGGCCAAATAGCTATCACACAAGGAGAGTGCCCTGTAAAGCATTAATAATGACATAATTGATCTGATATATGGTTGGAAGACTTTGACTTCCATGCTTCTGGGATTCCCAGGTATCATCAGCAGGGACCTTCCCTAGTCTAGAGTGTGGACAGCAACCATGCCTCAACTAGTGTGGACGGCAACCATGCCTCGACTAGTGTGGATGGCAACCATGCCACAACTTTTCATTGTCTTCTCCTTGATCTTTTCCATAGAGGATTTATGCATTGAAGATTTTCCTTTTGCTCTTTCTCTTTAAATTTAATTCAATACAGCTAGTACTTTTTAGTGTTTACTAGTTGCCAGATACTATACTAGACACTGTAGATATGAAAACAAAAATGAAAAATATTCCTGCCTTCTAGATACAAACAATCTAATAATATCTCATAGTTTTAGAGGCACATATATTTAAAACTGCAAGGGAATTTATAGGTAATCTAGTCCAACTAATGCCTCATTTTATAAGTAAGAAAACTGAGGACCAGAGAAGTAAGTGAGTTGTCTAAGATCACACAGGTAGGGAGTGGCAGAGTTAGATTTTGAATTCAGGTCCTTGGGTTTCAAATCCCTCAGTACACAAAACTCTACCGCCTCTTGACTACTTACTCAATCCTTGACTGGTTCATGTGATAGTGATTGATATTTAGTCAGCTTAGATGGCATAGTGGATAAATAGTTGAATCTGGAGTCAGGTAGACCTAAGTACAAATCTAGCCTCAGACACTTACTAGCTGTGTGACGCTGGGCAAGTCACTTCATGTTTGTCTACAGTGTTTTTTTTTTTTCATTTTTAAAATGGAAGCAATAATAATACCTGCCTCCCAGAATTGTTGTGAGGAAAAGATGAGAAAATATTTGTAAAGCACTTTGCAAACCTTGAAGTATAAATAATAATTAAATATTAGAATATAAAGCTTTATTTAATAATAATTTCCTTTTGTACTGTTTGTGGAGCATTTTGCAAACCTTGAAGTGTCATGGTAATAATGATCATTATCACTACACTTGAGTATAATAATAATTGTAATTAAAATATAATACTTATTAAGCTTTAAAGCACTTTGTAAACCTTAAACTATTACCCCTCGAGGTTTGCACAGTGCTCTGCAAATATCTTACAATTTTTACAAATATATTAAAGTAATACTAATTATTTTGGGTCAATTGCCATTTTTTTTTTTGCTTTTTGGAGGGCAATTGGGGTTAAGTAACTTGCCCAAGGTCACACAGCTAGGTTTTTGCTTGTGTGTGTTAAGTGTCTAAGGCTGGATCCAAACTCAGGTCCTTCTGACTCCTTCTGCCCCCAAACACTGTGACTGGTTTTTTTTTTTTTTTGCTTTTTGGAGGGGGGAATGTAGGGCAATTGGGGTCAAGCAACTTGCCCAAGGTCACACAGATAGTAAGTGTTAAGTGTCTGAGGCCAGATTTGAACTCAGGTCCTCTTGACTCCAGGGCCGGTGCTCTATTCACTGTGCCACCTAGCCGCCCCAGTTGCCATTTTTCTACATTAGATTTCATGATATTCCAGGTTCTCAGTCAAATAGCATCCCTAGGAAGATAATGGTGCTAAAAAGATAAGCTCTTAAGATACCACGAAGCTTAGGACCATTGAAAATAAATTTCCAAATATGGCCCATTCTGATTGTACAGGAGAAAGAGTGATGAACTTATAGTCAAGGGAGACTTGGGTTCAAATTTTTCCTTTCACATAATTCCTCAGTGAGCACAGTTAAGTCATGACTGAGTGAATTGACCTTGCTGAACCTCAATCTCCTCACCTACACAATAAAGATAACAGTACCCTACTTCACAGGGTTCTTGTAAAGTTCTAATGAGAAAATTCATTTAAAAAGAATTGTAAAAGAGCTTCATGGTGTGTGGGATAGAATGTTGGCCTTCAACCCAGGATGACCTGAGTTCAAATCCTGCCTCAGACACTTCCTCACACTGTGACCCTATGCAGTTTCTTGATTTCCCTTAGTTTCATACGTGAAACGGGTATAATGAGAGTGTCTATCTCACAGTGTTATTGTGACAATCAAATGTTATATACAAAACACTTCATGAATTTGGAGTCATTATATAAATGACGAATCTTTTATTATTCTGGGTAACTTCTTTGTGATTTTTTTCTATTTCATTAAAAGCTACCAATGGGTTCAAAATGCATTAAAATTGTTTGGAAACTTTAATAATAAATTGCTACATAAATCTTTATCATCATCATCATTTGTATTATCATTATTAAATTCTGGGCCCAGCTCACTACACATTGATACTACTGCTCTTTTGAAGTATGAATAGAGATGGCTGTCAGTATAAAGCAATATATTCTCTGTGTCAGATGAATGGAGGAGTTAAAGCAGTTCAGAGGAGATAAGTCTGGAGATAAGGCTGGGCTGTGGCAGAGAGCTAGGCTTAACCTGACCCTGAAATAATGTGTAGGATTCAGATAAGTAGAGAAGAAGGGGGAAGGACATCCCAGGCAGCAAGACTAGAGTGAGCAAAGGTAGGGAGATGGTAATGTATTCTCATAGTGAGTCTAGAAGATAATGAACTAATTAGCTATCTTTTAATGAAATCTAATGTATATTGAAACTGGACGTTGGTGGAAGCTTAGCAGCATATTTCAGAAGCAGCCAGAAAACATGGAACCTTTTGAAAATAATGTTCCAACAATGGCACTGTGGTTATCCTGAATGGAGAATGGATGCTTACTGAGAAATAGTCAACATTGTTGCCCAACTATGTGATTCCTCTCACAACTGGCTGTGAACAGTCACCATGGTGTGACTGATGTAGCAGGATACGATGATTTAATGCCTGGAGCTCCTTCCACAATCACAGGAAACCTGGGAAAATCCTCTCCAAATTTATCCCACTTGAAGTTACTTCTTGGTCTACTCAAAAACATGGTCATCATGGGTGAGGGAATCCCAGCAGGCAGAGGATGAGGGTCATCTGTTTGGGGATGAGGGAGTGTACAATCCTCCAGAAACAGGGAGGGAATATCCTCCAGGGGCAGGCCTATGGTGCAGTGAGAGAGGCAGTTCTCAGAGAAGTCTTTGGGGACAATGCTGAAGCAAATCTTGTATAAATGGACTTGTTGCTACTGATTTTGTTTTATTGCTTGCATTTTCACACAGAATCAGGCCAAGATATTTGTGAACCCCAGGCAGCCTTTGGAAACTGGCATCACCAGAGTTAGAACTAACAATTTTTGTATCTAGGGCAAATAGAATGAAACCCACTTGGGTTAAAATGGAATTTATTTAGTTGTGTCATTCTTTCCATGACCCCATTTGCAGTTTTCTTGGCAAAGATACTGGAGTGATTTAGCCTTTCCTTCTTGGATGAGGAAATGGAGGCAGACAGGGTTAAGTGACTTGCTCAAGGTCACACAGTTAGTAAGTGTCTGAGGCTATATTTGAACTCAGGGAGAGGAGTCTTCCTGATTCCAAGCCAAGTTGCCTTTCCACTGTGCCACCCTAGCTGCCCACTGAACTTACTTGCCCACAAATCTATTTCTACAGACAAGTTCAATTGGAGGGTGGAATGGGGCAAAGACTCGTGTCCAAGACAGTTAGGATCATGCCTGAGCTCGAGTGCAACAAGAAGAAGAATAAGGAAGGGGGTGGCTATGTGGTGCAGTGAATAGAGCATCGGCCCTGGAGTCAGGAGGACCTGACTTCAAATTCAGCCTCAGACACTTAACACAAAAGCTAGTCGTGTGACCTTGGGCAAGTCACTTAACCCCAATTGCCCTCCAAAAAGCAGAAGAAGAAGAAGAAGAAGAAGAAGAAGAAGAAGGAGGAGGAGGAGGAGGAGGAAGCTTCCTATTTAGAGGAGAAAGACAATTTAGATGTGATGACTAGGGCAATTTCATAATAATCGGAACTGGCTAAAGGGGAACAGGCTATGTGGAGAGGTGGGTGGTTCCTCTCCGCAGAGGTCTTTAAGCAGAGGCTGAACACCCCTGTGTTAGGCATATTATAACAGAGATTCCATTTGCGTATAAACTAGGTGGTTACTGAGGTTCCCTCTAACCCTTAAGCTCTGTGATTCGATGATTATTTTTAAAACTTTTCTTCTTGATAACGAAAGAGGCAGGGTAGTATAATAATATTATTTGCATAATGTTCACTATGTGCTAGGTGCTTTGCGATTATTACCACATTTGATCCTCACAACCCTGAGGGGTAGGTAGTATTATTATTATTATTTTTAAAGCAATTGGGGTTAAGTAACTTGCTCAAGGTTACACGACTAGTCATTATTTTTATGTGTGGTTGCTCATTTTCTGAGGCTGGTTTCGATACCGGGTCATCCCAACTCTGAAGCTGGTGCTCTTACTCACTGTGCCACCTAGCCGCCCCCGTAGGTAGTATTATTATTCCCATTTTGTAGATGAGGAGGTTATGGTAAACAAGTTTTAAGTGACTGGCCCAGAGTCACATAGCTAGTAAGTATCTGAAGTTGGTATCAGATCTTCCTGGTTCCAGGCCCAGTGCACCCAGTACTACAGCTACTCCACTACCTAGATGCCTTGAGAAAAGTAGCCTTAAACTAGCTATGTGATCCCACAGAACACTTAAGCTCATTAAGACTACAAGATACAGAATGGCTGGCAATCTGCATTAAGGGAGGGAATGTCTTCACTGGGGGTACCCTCTACCTATGAAATGGCAAATCTGACCAAAATAAAAACAACATCACCAACAACTTTTGTTGAGTGAGTTATTTCTAAGCTATTTGTTGCTGTCTCAAACATGTCTAACTATGACCCAATTTGGGGTTTTCTTGGCAGAGACAGGAGTCGTTTGCCATTTCCTTCTCCAACTCATTTTACAGATGAGGAAACTGAGGCAAACAGGGTTAAGTGACTTTCCCAAGGTCACACAGCTGGTAAGTATCTGAATCCAGATTTGAACTTGTGAAAATAAGTCTTCCTGATTCTTGTTAAAGGGTTGCAAATGCTGTCAGTGCTCTGGAAAGTTCAGCACCCTTGGGCAAAACTCCAGTCACCCTCTTCTAGTGATAGAAGCTATGTAAGGTGACTATCCAGCAGAGTCTTCAAGCCTTCTCTGTAACACATACAGATTGACTAATCATTCTCACATTTAAAATATGTGCATTCATAAAAAGTAGTATTACAAAATGTCCCCCCAAATGTCTCCTTGCTGGATTGCTTCTTAAGTGGCTGTCTCTATTACCTTCCTCTTGCCCAGACTCAGTTTTATTAGCAGAAGGCTTTCAAATAAACGTTCTCTCTTCCCAAAGCCAGTGCCTGGTGCTTTGAGCATAGGAATATACAATAAGCTATTTAGATGTGTCAATCTGAACAGGCTGGATGCTCTCTCTTACATCAGACCATAGGGTGAGCTCACAGACTATCGTCAAATCCTGGTGCATGTGATCCAGCTTCTGGAGTCCAGAGGGGTGGGGGAAGGGGCACTGTCGTCAGGCTGAGATATGCATTGTGTTATAGGGGAAAATATAGCAACTGTTGTTGCACTATAGAATGCCAGCTTCTGAGACAGATGTTTTGGGTGGGAGTGAATAAGTGGGTGGGAGAAGAGAATTATACACAATTCTCCTGCAAGTATCATTAGGATTGCTGCAGCAGTGTTGCTGGGCATATGAGCTGTATTAAGAAAAAAACAGGCTGAGGAGGAGGAGGTAGTCAGCCCTCTTGTTTTCCATAATTTCCTGGCCAGGGGAATGTGATGCATTTGAAATGAACGGGCAGATCAAAGGAAGCAGCTATTTCTGGGAGGAGCGGAGTAGGGGAGAGATGGGGGATCCCAGGTTTGAATGGAAAGTACTTGAATTCCCATTTCAGTCATAGGCTGCACAAGCGGCGCTGAGGCTTCTTGTGCTCATGTGGTGAGAGGGGTTATTCAGAAAGGAGGGACAATTTTCATGCCTGTGATGGATCATTTATTTTGATAGCTGCAGACAGAACACAATGGAGAACAAAGTCAGTCTTTGCTTGCAGGTGTTCCTCAGTGAGTACAGATTAGCAGCAGGCCTGGATGGTGCAAAGCCTGTAGACTTCCTCTACAAATAGAAGCTGGGAAAGCATCCAACACGTCCCATTTTCCTCAGAGGAAGCAAGACGTAGGAACAGGAAGGCTGTGTCAATAAAATGTTAGAGCTAAGCATTCTGTGATTGTTTGGGGACCATAAATATTATGCAGCAAGGCCCAAGTCTATGTGGGTTTCTAACAATTGTAATCTGTTGACATTCTGAAACAAAATGAAAAAAAAAAGGAACCAAGTTTATGGGCTTTACTAGCAAAACTTTCTTTAAACCAACATAAAGGGCAACTCTATTCGGGAGCCGGCCTCATCAAACCCAGAGCTCTAATTAGGAGATAGAAGATTGGGCTTCCGCAGCACCGACGGTTTGCTGTGTAGAATCAGGATGTGCGTGAGAGATTTCCTGCCAGGGCCAAGGAGCTCAGCTGTTCAGGAGATGTTTCTGATTCTACTTTCCTAAATATTTACACTGAGCCTCCACAAGTGAGTCCAGTATCTCTCTGTCTCTCTGCCTCTCCTGGCTTTCTTTTTGTCTCTGTCTCCCTTTCTCTCCCTCCCTATCTTCTTTTAGACCAGAAATTAATAGTAAAGTCCATAGGGGTCCATGGATAGGTTTCAGGGGGTTTGTGAATTGCAACAGGGGACAAATTATATCTCACTAACCTCTGAAATTTAACATTCCCTTTTAATTATGAATAAAAAAATATTCTAAGAAAGGGTCCAGAGGCTTCACCAAATTGAACAGACTACAAACCCCTTCATTTCTGTATCCTCTATCATCATGATGGTTTCAAGTATGCCATCACTGATGACAAATATGTCACTAGAAATTCTTATACCTGGGACAAATTCAGCTGAGTATGGTCAAAGGGAGGTTTGTGGCAGTGAGGCAGAGGATAATCTAGCTATAACTGGAGTCATTCTGGGAGAAAGGTCAGCTTCTCCTCAAAGGATCAAACAGGGTTGGGGAACCTGCAGCCTTGAGGACTCATGTGGCCCTCTAGGTCCTTAAGTGTGACCCTTTGACTGAATCCAAGCTTCACAGGACAAATCCCTTTAATAAAAGGATTTGTTCTGTAAAACTTAGACTCAATCAAATGGCTGCACCTGAGGCCCTAGAGGTCCACATGTGGCCTCAAAGCTGCAGATTCCCCATCACTGGTCCAATCTATACACATGCAAAGTTTGGTGAGAGAGAAGGCAGGCTTTGGGAGAAGGGCACCATGGTTATGAAAGCCTGAGACAAAGCCTCAGTTCTGTTCTTCTATTAACAGCTCTTGTGAGGCTATGTGGAATAAAATCATGACCCTATTAACTTTGACTTTTAACAGAAACAAATATCTATAACAATTTTTTTTAGCTTTTTTTTCCATCATGGTGACTTAAAATCTTGTTAACCTTCCAAAGAGTGAAAACTAGGGGGAAAATATAGTGCAATGGAAAAATGAGAGTCTGGGGGCCTGGAGTCAAAACATGTTTTTTCCACTTATTATCCATTTGACCATAGACAAGTCATTTAACTTATCCTGGCCTTATCTTGAATTTGGAAGTATGGATAGGATAACTTCTAAGACCCTCCTACTCCTATGTGTCATGTTTTGTACAAATCTAGACTAATATCCAACCATGCACTGGATAAAAGGCTGATGTGCTTATTCTGTTTGAACTTGTTAAGAGAAGAAAACAGGAGACCTTGGTCAGCGTTGCTGTTGTTCAGCTGTTTCTGACTCTTCATTTTTCTTGCTTGATTTTTTGCAAAGATACTGGAGTGGTTTGCCATTTCCTTTCCCTCTCATTCAACAGAGAAAGCTGAGGCAAATAGGGTTAAGTAACTTGCCAAGGGTCACACAGCTAGTAAGCATCAGAAGCCAGATTTTAACTTAGGAAGGTGAATCTTCCTGATTGCAAGCCCAGCGTCCTATCTGCTGCACTCCCCTAGCTGCCTCTTGATCAGAGCAGACTGTTAGAAAAGTCAGGCTACTGGAGCTCCTTCGGAGACACAGTCACATGATAGGTAGCCAGCCATATATTTGATATCACAAAGAAGTTGGAGGCATTACTTGTTAGTCTGCAATTTAGCACATTTTATGTTCTCTGACCCACTTTTTCTTCCCCATGGGAATCCCTGTTGTATAGCAGATCTGAGGCTTGTCATTGTAAGACCATTCAGAGCATACTTTCTTCTACGAAGTTGGGCATAAGAGTCAGAGTGTTAGTGGAGCTAGGGGTCTCACTTCATTCCTTGCTTGTGTTGAGGTTTGGACCTCTTCAAAGTTCTCTGACCTTCGCCTTCCCCTCCACTCCTCTCCCACTCTTTTTTCCTCTTATTCTCTCTTTCCCTTCCTGTTTTCTTCTTTCTTCCCCCATCCCTCACTCCCTCCACCCCACTGAAATTGGAGACAGTGGGTAGGTATGGGGAAAGGGGAAACATGATTCTTTCCCATGCCCCACAGACCCTGGAAAATGGTTGAAAAGGTTGAGGAAAGAATTTAAATGGTTTCTTAGTTACATCATTTTCTCCTCTATCATATCCCTCACCTATATTCCCTTCTCTCTACTCTCACAGGCATTATCCTAAAGCAGCGATGGGGAATCTGTGGCCTCAAGACCACATGTGGCCCTCTGGGTCCTCAAGTGTGGCCCTCCGACTAAATCCAAGCTTCACAGAACAAATCCCCTTAATAAAAGAATTTGTTCTGTGAAACATGGACTCAGTCAAAAGGCTGCACTTGAGGACCTAGAAGGCCATATGTGGACTCCAGGCCCCAGGTTCCCCACCCATGCCCTAGATCAAGTCCTCATCACTTTTATCCAAGGCTGTTGTAATAATTTCCCAATTGGTCTTCTTGCCTCATATTCTTTTGCATCTATAATCCACCCTCCATTGAGCTGTCAAAATGGTTTACTTAAAAGCACAGGTCTGACCATGCCCCTCCTTTGCTCAACAGACTCTAGTGGCTCCCTATTAACCTTGGGATAAAATTCACACTCCTTTGTTTTGCATGTAAAAATAATTTATAACCTGGGCTTGTATATTACTCCCCTTCACATATGTTATGGTTTAGAAAATCTGACCTTCTTGCTTTTCCTCATACAAGACATTCCAGCTCCCATTCCTCTCCATCTTTAATTTGCTCTCTCCATACTTCTGCCTCAGAGAATCCCCCAAAGACCAGCTGGGATGCCTCCTCTTATATGAAGCCTTTCCTGATACCAACCCTCTCACCCCAACCCCTTCTGCCCTCTCTAGTCCAAGTTGCTTTGTACCGATTGTGCAAATAATTTGTATTTACTTAAATGGGTATATGTTGTTTCCTAAGAGAGCATATGAGCCTCCTGAGGGCAGGGACCTTCATTTGTCTCTTTTCTATCTAGAAACAGGGATAGCAACTAGACCTGTGATTTCATTAATGTAGAGTACTCCCATATGAAGAAGTTCCTTCTATGAATGTGGTTTGGCATCTTCTCTGAAACTTATAGCTGTGAAGAGTTGACTAGAATCAAGAGGGTTTAAATGACTTGGTCAGCACTTCAGCGTTAGTATGTGGCAGACCAATCCAACCCAAGAAAGATGTATTAATCACCTGTTATGTGCCAGGCATTGTAGTAAGTGCTGGAGATACCATGGATCAAAAGAAAGACAGACCCTGTCTTGAGGGAGTTTACAATCTAAGGAGGGAGACAAAACACAAAAGAAGGCAGGAATTGAGGGTGGGAGGGAGAATGGGACAACAGGGGCTACACAGAGTGTGGTATCTTGTTTTGTGAAGTTGAAACAAGGCAAGGCTGCAGATGGAAAGCAGAATAAACCCAGTTTCTGTCCTCTATAAAGGAAGGCATTGGGAGGAGTTTGGTGCTCTGCCCTCTAGCCCTCCAATTAGAGAAAGATTAGGCCGAGGGTAGTGGTGTCAATCAAGGCTTGAGTTAGCATCATGATGGTGAGTTTAGAAATGATGTATTTATCCTTGTTGTATGAATGGAAACCAGGCAGGGTGGCAGGTAGTAAGTAGGACTTGAACCCAGGCCTTCCTGACTCTGAGGCCAGACCTCTATCCACTACACCATGATGCATCTGGCACATAATGGCCACTTAACAAATACTTGTTGATTGATTGTGGCCCTAGGGAAAAGTAGAAATTGCAGGCACCACAAAAGCATAGTGTGCTCTCATACACCCTTCACTTTTTACTTCCTCTCTCCTGTGTCTTGTTTCAAAGCTTCTCCCTTCACTCTTCCTCTAGCCTTCTGTCTCATGTGAAGCACTAGCTTATCCCCTACCCTATGACTGTGTCTCAATATGCATAATCCGGTGGAAACAGCAATAGCCTTAGGAGAAGCAAAGGATTGTTCTGGCCTTTGGTGCCTGAATTCTTTCAGCAATATCTCCTTTCCACGTCTTCCAGATGTGACACATCCAGGCAGCTAAGGACCTTCTCTCCACAAGTTTACAACCACCTAGTTTCTGCCTTTGAAGCAGAGAATGTTGCTTAGGTTATAACTGTCCTAAAATGCGAGGGGTTGCGTTCATCAACTCTTGTTCAGTTATATGGTTTCCAAGTTCATGATTTGTGTCAGGACTTCTCAATGATCCCTTTGAAGATTCCTGAGCTATGACTTCATATTTAGTGAGTCAGCTGTGGCCAGTATGACCAGGAACTGCTGAACAATAGGACAGGGAATAACAATGCCAACTGGTTCAACTTGTGATAAAGTCAATAGGTGGAGCAATCCTAATGATTCTACACTGGCTATATAGAGGAAGTTTCAGTTCATACCCTAATTCCTCACAGGATTAAGTGGGCTCAGCCACACTGATACCTGTTACCCTTAGATTTTCAAAATTTAGGCAATTAGGTGGTGAAGTGGTTAGAGTGTCAGACCTAGAGTTAAGAAGACCCAAGTTCAAATCTGTCATCAAGCACTTACTAGTAGTGTGACCCTGGACAAGTCATTTAACCTCTGCTTCAGTTTATCTGTAAAATAAAGATAATAATAGAATCTGGCTCCCAGGCTTGTTGCAAAGATCAAATAAAAATACTTGTAAAGCTCTTTGCAAACTTCAGTGCCATAGAAAAGTGAGCTATTAGGGGCTTGAGAATGGGAGGTATATCTTCCTCAAAACACGTCATAACTCTTCAGCATCTCATATATTACCATACAGGTGCTAAATAAATGTTTCTTGTTGATGATTATGATAACAAGCAATAATGCTGCCCTTCAGAATCTCTGTCCATCTCATAGGATCATGGACATGCAAATTTAGAGACATCTGTACTCCCAATGTTCACATGACTATTTGTACCCAAACCGTGGTAGAGCATTTCAAGCTTGTTTGACCTGATCAGCCAAAGTAGGGCACACAGTACCTTGATTCCAATATAATGATGCCATTTTGGTGTTCTTCTAGAATGAAGGACAACAACCAACCAACCAATAGCTCATAAGAAGTAGTGTGGGGCATAGTGGATAGAGTGCTGGACCTTGATCCATGAAGAACTGGGCCCAAATCATGCCTTGCATGTTTGCTAGTTGTGTGACCCTAAGCTAGTCATTTAATCACTTACCTTCAGTATCTTTATCAGGAAAATGGCGCTGTTAGTAGCACCTACATCAAAGGGCTGCTGTGGCGAACAAATAAGATAACGTATGAAAAGCATTTTGCAAATCTTAAAATACCATATAAATGTTAGCTATCTCTTAAGCCTTAGTTTTCTTATCTCTAAAATGAAGTGTTTAAACCAGATGATTTCACAGGTTGCTGGCAGTTCCAAATGAATGATCCAATGACAATGTTATGATTTTTAAGAGAAATAAAGATAGTGTGCCATTTTTTAAAACTAGTAAACCTACTGGCTGGGTGATCATGAGGAAATGGTTTAAACTCCCAGGGCTCAAGTTCAGAGCCACAATACCTATGCCATATAGGGATATGTGCCAAATTTATAAAAATCACATGCATTTCCCAGTTGATAAATGGTCAAAAGATATGAGCAGGTAGCTTTCAGAAGAAGACACAAAAGCTATCAATAGTCATAAGCAAAAATGCTCTAAATCACTACAAATCAGAAAAATGATAATTAAAATAACTTTAAAGAATATATCAGATTGCCTAACATGGCAGAAAAAGAAAATCACAAATGCTGGAGGGGAGATGGAGAAACTGGGACACTAATGGCTGTTGATAGAGTTGTAGACTAGTCCAACGATTCTGGAGAACAATTTGGAACTTTGTCCAAAAAGTTATAAAATGGTGCATACCCTTTGATCCAGCAAGAGTACTACTAGGTCTGTACCCAAAGAGATTAAAGAAAAGAGAAAAAGGATACATGTATACAAAAATATTTAACAGCTCTTTGTGGGGGCAAATAATTGGAAATTGAGGGAATGACCATTAATTGGGGAATGGCTGAACACCTTGTGGTATGTGATTGTGAAGGAATACTATTGTGCTTTGAGAACTTTTGAAGGGGATGGTTTCAGAAAAACCTGGGAAGACGTATATGAACTCATGCTAAGTGAAGAGAGTGGAACCAGGAGAGCATTGTATACAAAAACATCAATATTGTATGATGATCAGCTGGGAAAGACTTAGCTGCTCTGATCAAGACAGTGAACCAAGACAATTCCAAAGGACCCATATGGTGTAAAATGTTATCCACCTCCACAGAGATAACAGATAAACTCTGAGTACAGATGAAGCATATTTTTTAACTTTATTTTTCTTTTTGTACGTGTGTGTTGCCTTCTTTTGCAACATGACTAATATGGAAATGTTTTGCATGACTTCATATATATAATCAATACACCGCTTGCCTTCTTAAAGTGCAGGGAGAAGCTGGAGGGAGTGAAAGAATTTGGAAATCAAAATTTTAAAACAATGGAAATTAAAAAATTATATATGTAATTGAGAAATATTTAACAAAATAAATAAAGTTTATTTTAAAAATACATGTAATATCTATCTCTAGGATTGCTGTGGGGAAAATGATTGGAAAAACTTTAAGTCCTATGTAAAGTGGAATTAATATTTTTATCATTGTTATTTGATGGCAAATATAAACATGGGTAATTTAAAGAAAATAACAAATAGTCTGCTTTCTCTTATAGATTTTGGAAATGATTAGTATAATGTGACTGAGAAACTCTAATTAGGTATAAATGAAGGAAATTCAAGTGATATTTTTTTCCACACAAAATCACCAGCTTCTATTCCAACTGTGCAGTGCTGATTACTTCTTTTAATATCTTGTCAGCAGTGACAGCAGAATTCTTTATGCTCTTTCATTATTTTCTTCTATGGTATGTAAAGCACTTTTCATACATCTCATTCGCTCCCCACAGCAACTCTGTGAGACAGGAAATGAGGTAGGAGATACTATTATTTTCATTTTGTAGAAGAGGAAGCCGAGGGTAAAGTATGAGGTTAGCTAACTGGCCCAGAGTCACACAGATAGCAAACATCTCAGTTGTGACTTGGACCCAATTCTTTATATTCAATTTAAACAGTCAGTAAGCATTTACTAAGAGCCTATGTGTGAAGTACTCAGATAGGTCTGGGCTTTGTTGGTGTGGCTATGCCTCCAATCACACAGATTGGGACTCACTCATGCTTGAACCTTTCCCACATGTCCTCCTGATTCTTCCACAATGGGGCCATCCAACATTCCAGGGGCTCATCTGTGCATCCTTCCCTTGGCATTCCATGGGTACGAAGAGAGTACATGGCTTGTTCATACTTTCCCCCCTTATTCTCATTACATGGCTGGTCTACCTCTATTTCTCCTCCAGTATCTCCAGTGACAGCATCTACCTCTCTTGTGCTACAACAATAAGAATCATTCTCCATTTTCTTTCTGCAGCCCTGCTTGCTTTCACCCCATGGAACATCATGCCTTCTCCCAGAATAAACTCATCACCTAAAATTTCATCACCATGCTTATTGACTCAGTTTTTGACACAGCTCCCTTAGTTGCCTCCCCCCACTCTTAATGGAGGGCAGGAGGGTGAAGCAGTATCCCTTCCTCTCCTCTTTATAGCCCTCTTTTGTGTGTTGTATTCCCTCATTCAACTGTAAACTTCTTGAGATCAGGGACTATGTTTCTTTTTTATTTTATTTTATTTTTTTAAAAGCAATTGAGGTTAAGTAACTTGCTCAAGGTTACATGGCTAGTCATTATTTATGCGTGGGTGCTCATTTTCTGAGGCCGGATCTGATCTCGGGTCATCCCAGCTCTGAGGCCGACGCTCTTACTCACTGCGCCACCTAGCCGCCCCTTTAGGGCAATTGGGGTTAAGTAACTTGCCCAAGGTTACACGACTAGGTTTTTTTTTTTGTTTTGTGTGGATTAAGTGTCGGAGGCCGGATCCGAACTCAGGTCCTTCTGACTCCAGGGCCGGCGCTCTATTCACTGCGCCACCTAGCCGCCCCTAACTATCTGTTTCTTATTTGTATCCCTTAGCACAATGCCTAGCACATAGTAGGGACTTAACAAATATTTCTTGAACTTATCAGAATTACTCCTTGTTGGAAATATACTTGCGGCCCTTCTCACTCCCACTATGAGTCTTTCCTCTGTCCTTTGGGTGACCCTCAGTGTTAGTTCTTCAGAGATTGTGGCATTCTGTGACTTTTGACTATATAGAATTTTGTTGTTATTCGGTAATGTCCAACTCTTCAAAATCGCTTTTTGGTGTTTTCTTGGCAGAGATACGGGAGTATTTTACCATTTGTTTCTATAACTCATCTTACAGATGAGGAAACAGACAAATAAGGTAAAGTGACTTGTCCAGGGTCACACAGCTAGTGTCTGAGAACAGATTTGAACTAAAAAATATGAGTCTTCCTGACCCCGGGCCTAGCACTCTATCTACTGTGCCACCTAGATGTCTAGCATTACTGGAAGAATATCGATATTTTCAGGAAAAAGAAAAATGTGACAAAGAGAAATCATGATTAAGCACACAGATCACTTTTAGTCTATTAACTAAGGTTTAGATAAAAATATAGTGATGAAAGATGTTCTGGCCTCTTATTGAGCCACCAACATCCTTGGTTTGAGGATTAGTCCTGAAAGCTATTTTAGCAGCATTTTCAAAATTTCTACCCTGGGCCCAGGTTATCCCTAGTTCCAAGAACTTTGAAGATATTGTTTTGCTTCTTTCTTCTCTAGCATCCTATCCCCATGGTGGAACTGGGATATATGTTTGTCCTCCTGGGACCTACCCAGAACCCACCATGCTAGGTAGCTACCATGGTATTGATTGACAACTTCCAGGTCTGGAGAGGAAGAGGAACAACATGAAGAGGAAGTTCCTGTATAGATAAAAGCCAGTAGCGTCAGTCAGTAAAGGCAGGATCAAAAACCGGGATAGAACATGAAAGTGGGGCCCCAGAGCCCAAGGTTATAAATAGAAGCAGGGTCAGAACCAGAACTAAGCAAGTCCAGAGTCTAGAGTTTAGCATAGGCCCTGGTATACAATAAAGGTTTAATAAATGCTTATTGCCTATCTGTCAAGAGCCTGGTAAGGATGGAGATCTGAGCATTACCCAACCCCTACCATGCTGAGGTAAGACAACAGGCAAATGAGCTTGGCAGACTCTGCACTTAACTTTCTATCAGTGTTTGTGTATTTAGATGGCATCATGGTTCAATAGATATGGTGCTAGAACTGATATGAGAAAGATCTGGGTTCAGATCCTGTTTCTGACATTTATTAGCTGAGTGATGTGGGCAAAGCATTCAACCTCTCTGACCCTCAGTTTCCTCTTCTGAGAAATGTTGTTGCTGTTCAGTCATATCCAACTCCTCATGACCCCATTTGTGATTTTCTTTTCAAAGACATTGGAGTGATTTGCCATTTTCTTTGCCAGCTCAGTTTACAGAAGAGGAAACTGAGGCAAACAGGAAAGAGAATCACACAGCTAGTAAATATCTGAGGTCTTCCTAACTGTAGGCCCAGCACTTTATCCACCGTGCCACCTAGCTGCCCCTTCTGCAAAATAGGGATAATAATACCTGTATTAAAAATCTCACATGGTCTCAGCTACTATTATGTATGGCCAGGGATGCCTGGCCTGGAGCTCAAGCTGCATCTGAATTCACCTCAGAAGAACAGTGTCTTCTGCCATGGCCCTTCTCATCCTCTGTGGCAATAGCCATCTCTGGCTAGTCAATCATGTTGTCACTGTGAAAGAACAATAACTCAGGGAAAAACTCTGACTGAGACAAACCATCCTTTTGTCAGAGCCCTGTGCTAGTCTCATGATATTTTCTCCAGATACTTCTGTGCTGACCTTGGATGGCTGCTGTGAATTTCTTCATATCTATTGTTTATCCCTTAGGATTGTTTGTCCCATGAACTTTGGCCTGATCTGGTGTGATATTGCTTTTTATACTCTCAGGTTATGATGGGGCATGTGCCCCTTTCCCCAGTAAGGTCCTCTCCCTCAGACTTTGTTATTTACTCTAATCAATATCAGCCATAGGCTTCATCTCAGCAGGATTCAAGAGTCTGATAATCTTGGCTCAGGCAGTATCTCTTTCCCTACATTCCATTGTTTTATGGCAATGACTTGCTAGCTACATCTAGCCCTCTGCTGCACTGATTTCACTGTGGACCTAGAGTAGACAGCAGCAGACAAAATGGCCCCAAGTGTTGCAGACCTTATTGAACTCTTGGGCTCACTGGAAAATGAGGTGAGCCTGAGGAGTTTCCTGGACTTTCCTCTCCTCCCCATAAACCTAGATAATGACATTCTTATGCAAAATCTGGCACAATATATGTTTGTCCTCCTGGGACCTACCCAGAACCCACCATGCTAGGTAGCTACCATGGTATTGATTGACAAGTTCCAGGTCTGGAGAGGAAGAGGAACAACATGAAGAGGAAGTTCCTGTATAGATAAAAGCCAGTAGCATCAGTCAGTAAAGGGAGGATCAAAAACTGGGATAGAACATGAAAGTGGGGCCCCAGAGCCCAAGGTTATAAATAGAAGCAGGGTCAGAACCAGAACTAAGCAAGTCCAGAGTCTAGAGTTTAGCATAGGCACTTTTGCTTAGTCATCATCACTGTCCACATTTTTCTCCCTATAAACTTCTGGCACCTCTGTAGCTAATAGCAAAACCTCTTAGACTCACCTTGGTCTGTATCTACACACTGAGTATTTGGGAGGAAAGTATATTGAATAACCATGTAACTTGTTTTCAAAATCTATGATTTCTAACTTTTCCTTCATCTCCCTGAACTTCCCTTCCAATCTCTGTTTCCTCCACTTCACCCCCCCCCAAAAAAAACAACATACATGCAAGACGTTGGACTATTACATATTCAATCAATTGCTTAATAATTAATAAGTGTTGAAATATGAAATATGAAATATCTTCTATGTATCAGGCATCATACTATGTACTGAGAATGCAAAGAAAAAAATCAGTCTCTGCCCTTAAAGCACTGATATTCTATTGGAGTACTTGGTCTCTGTCCCTTGGTTCTCTTGGCTGGAGCTAGGTCTCCATATAACCTTCCCAACTATTTCCACACCAGGGTGACATTTCCACACCATGCTGCTTTAGACATATCCCTCAATCCCCTCTCCTTTCCTGTTCCCTTTGATATGTTGTATTCCCCCATTAGAATTCAAACTCTTATCTATCTGTCCATCTCTGTGTGTGTGTGTGTGTGTGTGTGATGTATTCAAAATAAATACAAGGTAATTTGGAGAAGGAGGGCACTAGCAGCTGATGGTGGTCAGGAAGCACAAAGCTGTACTTGATCTGAGCTATGAAGGACACAGGAAAGGAGGGAGTGTCCCAGAGATGGGGGAAAGTCAATGCAAAGGCAGGAAGAAGAGGGATGTATGTCTCTTAAGATCATCAAGAAGGTGAGTTTGGAGGCCCCCCCCCCCCAATGTGGGAAGGAATGATATCATATGATAAGATTGGAAAAGTTGGGGCCAGATTGAAAATGACTTTTAAATGTCAAACAAAGAAGTTAATATTGGCCCAAGGGATTGGTAGATATTCCAGGTCTGTAATGTATTTCCAGAGAACCACGTACAAGTGGAAATACACTGTACCAAAAATCCAGATTGAAAGGAAAAAGAAAGAGAAGGTGCCTGCTATTATCTCAAAGCCAGCTGGTGGTGATAAGAATAGAGGAACCCGTGTGGTAAAGAGTTGCAAAATGCCTCGGTGTTACCTTACTGAGGATGTGCCTTAGAAAGCTGCTAAGTCATGGCAAAAAGCCCTTCAGCCAGCAACCTAAGGACGCTTCCAGCTAGCATCACCTGGGCACTGTTCTGATCATACTGACCGGCCACCACAGTGGCAAGTGAGTGGTTTTCCTGAAGCAACTGGCTAGTGGCTTGCTGCTGGGGACTGGACCTCTGACCATCAACCGTGTTCCTCTGAGAAGGACCCATCAGAAACCTGTCATTGCTACTTCTACCTGGGTTAACCTTTGAGGTGTGAAAATTCCAAATCATCTTACTGATGCTTACTTCAAGAAGAGGATCCATAAACCTAGACATCAAGGAGAGATTTTCGACAGAGAAAAAGAGAAATACGAGATTACAGAGCAGCGCAAGGCTGATCAGAAGGTCCTTCCTCTCAGGTCCTTCCCCCAAACAAGAAGATTCCTCAGCTCCGTGGCTACCTGTGTTCTGTCTTCTCTCTCTCCAATGGAGTTTATCCTTACAAACTGGTGTTTTAAATACATTGCAGAGAACTCTTATTAAAATATTTGGAAGAGCTAAAAAACCAAACAACAACAAAAACCATCCAGTCCAATCCTCCCTTCCTCTCCCCATTTAACAGATAATGAACCCGAGACCTAGAGAGGTTAAATTTCCTGAGGTCATACAAGTAGTAAACATCAAAGGCATAGCTTTTCCTCTCTCTCTCTCTCTCTCTCTCTCTCTCTCTCTCTCTCTCTCTCTCTCTCTCTCTCTCTCCCTCCTTGTCTCTCTCTGTCTCTGTGTCTCTGTGTCTGTCTGTGTCTGTGTCTCCCTCTCTTCAAAGGCTTTTACATCTGCTAGACTGCGTGGAAAAGAGGCAGATTGTCTCCTCTTTTATCATGGAATTGGCTCTGCTATTGCAGACCAGAGTGGAAATCGGGTTGGATTTGCTTTTCCCATTTTTTTGCCCTATGACTGCTGGTCGAGAGCCAACCTATTTCAAGGGTTCCCCATAGAAATCACTAACCACACTGATGGCACCTAGTGCAGTGCCTAGAAGGTAGCCCATGCTTCATTGGTATTTATGGAATTAAATCAAACTAATTGCCAGTCAACACCAAAGGTAAAAATCAGCCTGTTGCTGGGTAGAATGAATTGAAAAGTCAGACATCTCAAGCCAAGGCTGAATCTGGCTGAAACCTTCCACCACTTCCAGTGCTATTTATACCAGATTCAGCTGGAACATACAATCCATCTTGAAGGATAAGATCTAGATACCTCAGGAAATGGCTCTTCCATTGTTTACTTTCTCATGACCTTCCATCACATGTCATGCAGCAGGTGCTTTCAGAAGAATTGTCTCTAAAAAAATGGGGATGATTTCTCAGTTGATAGCCCTATATGGAACATACCACCATGGATGATTAATCGAAGCTAGAATGTCCTTATGTTAGGGAAACAATGAAAGTCACTTGATCTTCTCAACCTTCTGCCAATCACTAGTCAAGGAACTTAGCTAAGATCTTGGGAAATGTCCAAGTTCTCACTATTCATCTGTGATATAGCACCAATAGAATAGAAGCCTAGGAAATCACCTGACTCTCTTTCATTTCACATGTTTGTGATCTTGTATTTCTGTCTCCAGACATTATTCTGTAATAATAAACACCATAGAACTACTTGGGAAGATGGAGGAAACTTTTAAATGCTGAGGAAGATGGATGAAATACTTACTGGAAAGGAGGGAAAGATGATGAGGCATTATTTTGGAATGGATCTAAATTGCTAATGAAAAGGGGGAAATATAGCAAGAGAAGGGGATGTATTATGAATGAACTGTTGTTTAGTTAAAACATTATTTTCTAATTTTGCTGGGTGGGCAAAATGGAATCTTAGAATTTTCCTTCCTATTAAGATACCAAAGAACCTTGCTCATTCATTTTTATCAATCATATTTTTCCCCCAGGAAAGTAGACTGCATTGACAGATAATAAGGGAGAATGCAAACAGCTCCCTGAACAATGCAGTAGTGTCAAGTTAAAAAGCACAAAGCCAATATATTGTTTAGAATTTTACTTAGAGTCAGGGCAAAGTGGGCAACCAAATGTGCAAAGGGATATTTGCCTGTGTGATGCCTTCCCTTACCCCCTAGCTAAACCCTAAACTCTCAACCCTTTATCTTTTCAACTTAAATCTTTGGTTTATGAAAACTTTCTGCAGGAGCAATGTAAGTGTAGTGTAGTAGTCACCAGTCAATCACATTTTAGTGTAAATGAGTTTTTGTTTTTAATCCTTCCCTGAAATTCAACTTATAAAGTCACTGATTTAGAGTTGAGAGGGACCTTTTAGGTCATTTAATCTAAAGGCTCCTTTTACAAGACCCAAAGAGACCAAATGGTTTTCCCATGGTCATGTGGATAGTAAATCCGAGAACCAGAATCTAAACTCAAGTCCACTGATTCCAAATTAATTGCTCTTTTCACAGCACCATTCCTGAAATAATGAAGCATTTATTAAAAAGCCTTATGCACATGTCAGTGTGCTACATGTTACAGGAGATAACTTTAAATAGAACATGGTTCTACCCTCTTGGAATTTACAGACATAGATACTAACTCTAATACAAATTAATGTGTGCTAAATTTATAGAAGTGTGAACCCTATGCTATATAGGATTGGAGAGAGAAAATGTTAGAGAAGCTTAGGAGGGGGTGAAAGAAGAATGCCCAGGCTTCATGGAGGATAGGGAGAAGGAATGGTATTTAGGGTGAAATATCTCAGAATGGAGAGTCTGAAGGTACAAAAAGCAAACTACTGGCATTACCCTTTTGTACAAAGCTGACTTTGCTTTGAAGAATGGAATAGTTTTTTTTTTTTTTTTAGTCTTTGTCATGCCTGTACTTTAAAAAAGCAAGAAAGATATTGACTGCATTGACTATATGTTACAAAGGACTAGTTTTCCTTTGTCCTCAATTGGAGGGGGCAGTAGGGAGGGAGGTGGAAGTTAGGGATAAGGTTGTCTAAAAAAGAATAGAGGGATAGAAAAGAAGACCATTGAAATATATTTATGAAATTCACAAAAGACAACAGAAGAAAGCCCAGCCAGAATCACAGGCAAGCAGGATAGCTTTGAAAGTAACATGTTCAATTTACTATATGCTTTAAAAAAGGCAAACTGAACATAAAAAAGATTTGTAATTACATGTACAATCACCCTTCTGTGTTCTACCATGTATAGGAGAAGTGTTAATTTAGTTGATTTTTTTAAAGTTCAAGTTAAAAAAAGCAGGGGAAAAACCCTCTTTAAAAAAGAAGGTAAATCAACCCAGGGTAATGAAGTTAAGCATATTATAATTATTATACATTACATTATAATTTATTATATATTTATATAATTGTATAATATATAAATTAAGGATGTTATAGTATAAAAAAGTGGTCTTATCTGTAAGAGATTTGCTTGGTTATTGTAGTTGAGTGTTATCTGACTCTTTGAGACTACGTTTGAGATTTTCTTTGGGGTAAAGATACTGGAGTGGTTTGCCATTTCCTTGTCTAGTTCACTTTACAAATGAGGAAACTGAGGCAAGCAGAGGCTAATTGACTTGCCCAGAGACACACAGCTAATAAGTGTTTGAACCGGGATTCTAATTCAGGCCTTCTTAACTCCAGGCCTGGTGCTCTATCTACTTTATCTCCTAGCTGCCTGGGTTAATGAAAGTCAAGGCTTAACCTTCTCCATAAGGTAAGTGTAGGAGGGTGGGGGAGGATGGGCATGGGGAGGAGTGGGGACATGAAGAGGGGCTGGGAACAGGGTGTCAGACCCTTCACAGGATGTAATTTTCTACTTAATTCACAAACATTAAATACTTACTATGTTCATGGAGTTGTGATAAGCATTGTAGATACAATAATAAAATACAAGAAAGAAAACAGTTCTAGCCCTCTGTGAGCTAACTTTTGATTAATTTGAACACAGCAATGGAAGCTTATTCCCAAGGAGCAAAGTAAATAAAAGGAGTGGCTAAGAAGTACCAAATAGCAAGAAAATATACTCTGATGAGGAAATGCAAAAACACTGGGAAAAATATGGTGGAGCACCTTTGGGTGAGAATCAGTGGAGGGAGAAATCAAAGTACTAATTGGTCAGAAGGAAAAACTATACAATAAATTCAGAGAGCAGGTCTCAAAGTTGAAAAGTGACACAGAAGTAGTTTGAGGCTTCATCTACCTGGTTATCTCTTGTTTATTTTCTAGTTGCTAAAAGTAGAACAGCCGATAAATTCTTGACTTATTGATAATTTCACTATTTAAATGGTGGCTCATGGTTCCATTCTGACTGATAAGGAGGAACTGGTTGCTGAGATAGAGATGACAGGAAGTATGGGAGGAAATGGCCACACTATCTTTCCAGCATGAAATCTACTTGAAAATTCTGTTTGGAAAAATGTTTTCTTTGATTTTATTTCCAAAGAAATAGGGAGTGAGTCCTACATTCTTTTTCTTTCCTATTATCAAAGGCTCTTCCACCACTAAGTAATTTAAATGGTTATTGACTGACTGATTTCATCTTCTTCTTGGTCCAAAAATACATTTAAAAAAAGATCCTAATTTGTGCTCCTTAGCAGTCATTACAAACCTCATTCTAGTTAGTATTCCTAACATTCTTATTGAACTTTCTTACTTATCCTCAGTTACCTGTCTTTGCTGCTATCATCTGTACATGCTTTTTCAAAGTCTAAACAAATTTATTCCTTCCCTATTCAATCTTTAAATTGTTCTTTTTTCCTCCTTAGAATCATTTGTGTTCCTGTCATTCTTATTCCCATCTCTTTTAAATCATATTCTTTGGAAAATTTTAGACCATAGAATGTCACCAATCTTTTCCCTAAGTTCTGACATTTATTCTCCCAAAATCAAGGGGTTTGGTCATAACCAATATTTTCCTCCTTATTTTTCTGATTAAAGACTTCCAAAGAGGGAAATCCATAATCTCTTGAGATAGTCCATTGTACTTTTGGACAACTCTAATTTTTAGGAAGTTTTTTGTTTCTTTTTTCTTTTTTTTTTTTAAGCAATTGGGGTTAAGTAACTTGCTCAGGGTTACACGGCTAGTCATTATTTATGTGTGGGTGCTCATTTTCTGAGGCCGGATTTGATCTTGGGTCATCCCAACCCCGAGGCCGGCGCTCTTACTCACTGCGCCACCTAGCTGCCCCTTTTTTAGGGCAATTGGGGTTAAGTAACTTGCCCAAGGTCACACTGCTAGGTTTTTTTTTTGTTTGTGTGGGTTAAGTGTCTGAGGCCGGATCCGAACTCAGGTCCTTCTGACTCCAGGGCCAGTGCTCTACTCACTGCGCCACCTAGCCGCCCCTTCCTTTTGTTTTTTCTTGATACCAGGACTAAATTTGCCTCTTGGCAACTCCTACCCGTAGTTCCTTGTTCTTTTCTTTAGGGCAAAATGGCTCAAGCCTAGTTCCTGAAAGATGAGATGGCCTCTTAAAATAGCTGAAGCTGCTGTCTCCTCCTAAGCTTCTCTTCTCTAGGCTAACCATGCCTAGGTTCCTTCAGCCAGTCTTCTTGTAAGGGACACAAGAGCCTTCACCATCAATAATAATTACTTAAGCCCTTATTATATTCCAAGCACTGTTTTAATACAAAGAAAAGCAAAAACACGGTTCCTGCTTTTGATATGAGATACAAATAACTATGTGTGTATAAGATCTCTACGTGCAAATGGAAAGTCATCTCAGAGGGAAGGGCATAACTAGAGGAAGGGTGGTGGTAGAGGGCTAGACTAGAGAAGGTGTCCTGTAGGAGGTGGGATTTGAGTTGACTTTTGAAGAAAGCCAGAAAAGCTAGCAGTTAAAGATGAACACTGAGCATTCCAGGCATGGTGAACAGCCAGTATAAATGCATAGAAAGGGAGGGAAAGGGAATAAGCATTCATTTAGTCCCTACTATGTGCCAGATACCATGCTAACTACTTTACAGACATTTTATTTTCACTAAACATTATTTATTTATGCTAATTAATTTCAATCCAGCCATCACCACTACATGTCAATACTTACTCTTCTCCTGATTTATTATTTGTCACCATATCATCTGCCCTAGACCTTCTCTTTTCTACTGAAACTACCTGTACTATCCCATCCCTCCCTCCTTCCTCTCAAAAGAGAGCAGCACTTCATACTTTACTGAAGAAATTAAAGTCATCTGTTTCAATCTCTTTCTTTTTTTAAATTAATTTATTAGTTTAGTTTCAGTTAACAAGAATCAATTCCATAGTTCCTTGATTTTCAAATTTCCTTTACTTTCCTCCCCCCTCCCCCCATGACAGCATATAGTCCAGTATAGGATCTGCAAATACATTCATATTAGACATTAGTCCAATTACAAAGGCATATTGTACTAGGTGGGATGAAAGATGGTAGAGAAGAAATAAAACCAAACAATGAAAAGGAAAAGACCATTTAGTTTGCTTCCATCAGGATTCAGACTCAGTTCTTTCTAGATGTATCTCTGGATGGCACATTTCTCTCTTTCTTGAGTCTTTCGGGATTGACTTATATCACTGCATTGCTGAAAAGAGTCTAGTCTGTCATAATTGGTCATCACAGATATGGTATGTCTGTGATTGTATACAAATCTGTTCTGATTCTACTCTTCTCGCTCAGCATCAGTTTGTATAAGTCTCTCCAGGTAATTATGAAATCTGTCACCTCCTCATTTCTTATAGCACAATGATATTCCATTACATTCATATACCACAACTTGTTTAGCCATTCCCCAATTGATGGGCACCCCTTTAGTTTCCAATTCTTTGCAACCACAAAAAGGGCTGCTATAAATATGTTTGTACATATGGGTCTTTCTCCCACTTCTATGATCTCTTTGGGATATAACCCTAGAAGTGGTATTGCTGGGTCAAAGGGTATGAAATTATTTATAGCCCTTTGGGCATAATTCCAGATTGCTCTCCAGAATGGTTGGATAAGTTCACAACTCCACCAGCAAAGCATTAGTGTTCCAATTTCTCCACATCCTCTCCAGCATTTGTCGCTTTCTTGTTTTGTCATCTTAGCCAATCTGACTGGAGAGATGTGATATCTCAGAGTTGTTTTGATTTGCATTTCTCTAATTAATAGTGATTTAGAGCATTTCTTCATATGCTTATAGATATCTTTAATTTATTTCTCTGAAAGCTGCCTGTTCATATCCTTTGACCATTTATCAATTGGGGAATGACTTGTATTCATATAGATTTGGCTCAGTTCTCTATAAATTTTAGAAATGAGTCCTTTATCAGAGACACAAGTTGTAAAAATTCTTTCCCAATTTCCCACCTCAATCTTGATCTTGGTTACATTGGCTTTGTTTGTGCAGAAGCTTTTCAATTTAATGTAATCAAAATTATCCATTTTGCATTTTATAATGCTCTCTAATTCTTGTTTGGTCCTAAAGTCTTCTCCTCTCCACAAATCTGTCAGGTAAACTATTATTGCTTTCCCAAATTGCTTACAATATTATCCTTTACACCTAGATCATGCACCCATTTAGACTTGATTTTGGTATATGGTGTTAGATAGTGATCTATGCCCAGTTTCTGCCATACTGTATTCCAGTTTTCCCAGCAGATTTTGTCAAATAGTGCATTCTTATCCCAAAAACTGGGGTCTTTGGGTTTATCGAACAATAGATTACTATATTCATTAACTGCTGGGTCTCCTGCACCTAATCTATTCCATTGATCCACTACTCTACACCTCTGCCAGTACCAAGCAGTTTTGATAACTGCTGCTGTATAATACAGATTAAGATCTGGCATAGCTAGTCCACCTTCCCTAGTGTTTCTTTTCATTAATTCCCTTGATATTATAGACCGTTTGCTTTTCCAAATAAATTTTGTTATTAATTTGTCTAACTCTACAAAGTAGTATTTTGGCAAATTGATTGGTATGGCACTAAATATATAGTTTAGTTTGGGTAAAATTGTCATTTTTATTATATTAGCTCAACCCAGCCACAAGCAATTGATATTTTCCCAACTATTTAGATCTGATTTTATTTGTGTGAGAAGTTTTTTGTAGTTGTGATCATATAGATTCTGGGTTTGTTTTAGCAAATAGATTCCCAAATATTTTATAATGTCTACAGTGACTTTAAATGGGATTTCTCTTTCTATCTCTTGCTGTTGAGTTTCATTAGAGATGTACAGGAATGCTGAGGATTTATGTGGGTTTATTTTATATCCTGCAACTTTGCCAAATTTATTTATTGTCTCAAGTAATTTTTTACTTGATTCTCTAGGATTCTCTAAGTATATCATCATATCATCTGCAAAGAGTGACAGCTTGGTCACTTCTTTGCCTAATTTGATCCCTTTGATTTATTTTTCTTCTCTAATTGCTACTGCTAACATTTCTAGTACCAGATTGAATAAGAGGGGTGATAGTGGACACCCTTGTTTCACTCCTGATCTTATTGGAAAGGCTTCTAGTTTATCCCCATTGCATATAATACTTGCTGATGGTTTTAAATAGATGCTACCAACTATTTTAAGGAAGGCTCCATTTATTCCTATACTTTCTAGTGTTTTTAATAGGAATGGATATTGTACTTTGTCAAAAGCCTTTTCTGCATCTATTGAGATGATCATGTGGTTTCTGCTAGTTTTATTGTTGATATGCTCAATTATACTGATGGTTTTCTTAATATTAAACGATCCTTGCATTCCTGGAATGAATCCTACCTGATCAGGGTGTATTATTTTTGTGATAAGTTGTTGGAGTCTCTTGGCTAATATTTTATTTAGAATTTTTGCGTCTAAATTCATGAGGGAAATTGGTTTATAATTTTCTTTCTCTGTTTTATCTCTTCCTAATTTAGGAATCAGTACCATATTTGTGTCATAGAAAGAGTTTGGTAGGACTCCTTCTTCACTAATTTTCCCAAATAGTTTGTAGAGTACTGGAATCAATTGTTCTTTAAATGTTTTATAGAATTCACTAGTAAACCCATTTGGCCCTGGAGATTTTTTTCCTAGGGAGTTCATTGATGGCTTGTTTGATTTCTTTTTCTGAGATGGGGTTATTTAGGTAATTCACTTCCTCTTCAGTTAATCTGGGCAACTTGTGATTTTGTAAATATTCATCCATTTCACTAAGATTGTCATATTTATGTGCATACAACTGGGAAAATAATTCCTCATTATTTTTTTGATTTCCTCTTCATTGGAGGTAGATTCACCCTTTTTATTTTTGATACTCATAATTTGGTTTCCTTCTTTCTTTTTTTTTATCATATTGACTAAGGATCTATCAATTTTATTAATTTTTTCATAAAACCAGCTCTTAGTTTTATTTATTAATTCAATAGTTTACTTAATTTCAATTTTATTAATCTCACCCTTGGCTTTCAATATTTCTAATTTAGTATTAAATTGGGGATTTTCAATTTGTTCTTTTTCTAGCTTTTTCAATTGCATGTCCAATTCATTGACCTCACTTCTCTCTGCTTTAATTAAGTATGCACTCAGGGATATAAAACTTCCCCCGAGAAATGCCTTTAGTGCATCCCACAAATTTTGGTATGTTGTCTCATTATTATCATTCTCTTGAATGTAATTATTGATTGTTTCTATAATTTCTTGTTTGACCCACCAATTTTTTAGGATTAAATTGTTTAATTTCCAATTAGTTTTTAGTCTATCTTTCCATGGCCCTTTATTGCATATAATTTTTATTGCATCATGATCTGAGAATGATGTGCTTAATATTTCTGCCTTTCTGCCCTGGATTGTGAGGTTTTTATGCCCTAGTACATGGTCTATTTTTGAGTATGTACCATGCACTGCTGAGAAGAAAGTAAATTCCTTTTTATCCCCATTCAGTTTTCTCCAGAGATCCATCATATCTAGTCTCTCTAAGATTCTATTCACCTCCTTGACTTCTTTCTTGTTTATTTTGAGGTTGGATTTATCGAGTTCAGAGAGGGGGAGATTAAGGTCCCCCACTAGTATAGTTTTGCTATCTATTTCTTCCTCTAATTCCTTTAACTTCTCCTCTAGGAATTTGGATGCTATACCACTTGGTGCATATGTATTAAGTAGTGATATTGCTTCATTCTCAATGGTACCTTTTAGTAGGATATACTTTCCTTCCTTATCTCTTTTAATTAGATCTATTTTTGCTTTTGCTTTATCTGAGATAAGTATTGCTACCCCTGCTTTTTTTTTCCTTTAGCTGAGGCATAATAAATTTTACTCCAACCTTTTACCTTTACCCTGTGGGTATCCCTTTGTTTCAAATGTGTTTCTTGTAGACAGCATATTGTAGGATTATGGTTTTTAATCCATTCTGCTATCTGCCTCTGTTTTATGTGAGAGTTCATCCCATTCACATTCACAGCAATGATGACTATCTGTCTCTTCCCCTTCATCCTATTCCCTCCCCTGTTTATGTTTTTGTTTCTTCCTTCTCCCTTCCCCTCCTTGAAGTTTTCCCTTTTGACTGCCCCCTCCCTCAGTGTTCCCACCCAGAGACCCCCCTTCTTAACCTACCCTCTCCCCTTACTACTATTTCCCTCCCTTCTAATCCCCCCCTTTAGTCTCCTCCTTTTCACCCCCCCACTTACCCTCCCACTATCTGTAGGACACAATAAATTTTTATACTTATTAGAGTACATTACTCCCCATTTGATTCCAAACCAATGAGAGTAAATTTCAAACACTGCTCCTCTCCCTCCCTCCTTTTCCTCTATTTAATGAATTTATGTGTCTATTCACATTAGAATCTTAAACTTCACTGATTAAGTTGATCCCTCTTTGAACTAGAACCAGTGAGAATAGTGTTTAAATGATGTTCCTCTCCCTCTTTCTTTCCCCTCTTCTATAGTGTGTTTTAATGCCTCTTCAGATGGCATATTTTACCTTTTCCTATCTCATCCTTTCCTTTTTCCCATTACAGTCCCTTTGATCCCCTTAATATTTTTTTTTTTAGACTTTGGGTTAGTGCATTCATACCCACACCCTCTATCTAAGTATAACCCTTTTGAAGGTCATGATAATCACAAAGATTTCGAATATTGACAGTTATTAGCTCCACATATAGGGATGTGAACATTTTGCTCTTGTTGCATCCCAAGTAATGAGCATGTGCTTGTGGGTGTAGGTGTGTGCACTTATGCATGTGTGAGTTTGTGTTTCTCTTGTTTACCTTTTTATGTTTTTCTAGACTTCCAGGCTGGGGGCCAATAGCTGCAAGAGAAGCTGCTGTATCTGCTGGGGGCCCGACTCTCCTACCTACCTCCTCCTGTCACCTCATGGGACGAAGGTGATTTGACTGAGATTCATCCTTGGCAAGTCTGCAGGCTGGGGCTTTTTCTCTCTCTGGTGTAGTCTGCTTGTCTGCTCTTAGGTCTGAGCTGTGCAGACCCCACACACTCTGCGCTTGACCTGTGTGGACACACTGGGCAACCTCCTGGGCTGGACTGTGCCACGCTCTGTCTTCCAGTGGGCTCCGTCACTCTGGAATCCCCTCAGATTCACCCTTTGAGACTTAGTGACTGAGGAGCTCAGCGAGGTTAGTGCTTCCTTTCTGCCATCTTGGCTCCTCCCCTACAGACATTGTTTAATCCTCACAACAACCCTGGAATATAGGTGCAATTGTGACCCCCATTTTATAGTTGAGGAAACTGGGACAAGCAGAAGTTAAATGACTTGCCCAAGGTCACACAGCTAATTAGTATCTGCTGTCAGATTTGAACTCAAGTCTTTTTGACTGCAGGCCCAGCACTCTATTTACTTTGCTTGTAGTCAAGAAATTTGGGTGTTATGTCCCAGGGGCTGTGAATCAATGTATGTGGGTTATAGAGTGCCTAGTGGGGGAGTAAAGTGCAAGAAACCTGAAAAATTTAAGTAGAGGCCAGGTGGTAACAAGGACAGATAGTGCAGTTCATAGAATGCTGGGCCTGGAGTCAGGAAAACTCATCTTCCTGAGTTCAAATCTGGCCTCAGACACTTACTAGCTGTGTGACCCTTGGCATGTCACTTGACCCTATTTGCCTTAGTTTCTTCACCTTGTAAAATGATCTAGAGATCCACTTAAATATCTCTGCCCAAAAATCTGCAAATGGAGTCAGAGATAGTGGGACTGGACTGAAATAACTGGTGGCAAAGGGCATTAAATGTCAAACAGATGATTTTATATTTGATCCTGGAGGTAATAAGGAGCCACTAGAGTTTAATGAGTAGAGAGAAAGGGTGACATGGGTGTGCTGGTAAATGTTTAACAAGTGGTTCACTGTGGGTGGGGAGTGGTGGTGTTGATGTATGCTGGACACACTGTAAGTTTAATCTGTCTTATTAATTAATGTTTTAGCTATCATTTTTTAAAAGTCTAAACAATCAGCTAGGTGGCACAGTCAATAGAGCACCAGCCCTGGAGTCAGGAGGACCTGAGTTTGAATCCAGGCTCAAACATTTGACACACTTACTAGCCATGTGACCTTGGGCAAGTCACTTAACCCCAAATGCCCAGCCTTCTCCCTCCAACCCCCCCCAAAAATAGTCTAAACAATCAACAATACAGTAAATCAAGCCCTGATTTATAGGGTCTGTCCATTTCTAAGATTTAAATGCTCATACTGAAAATTTAACAATTGGGTCCTTGATCTGCTGCATCATTTATTCTACTCTTCGGAGAAATCACCTTGGCAGATGAGTGCAGGGACAAAGTGGAGTGGGCAGAGACTTGTGGCTGGGACATCAATTAGAAGCTCATCCTAATAGTACAGGTGAGAGGTGATGCAGGTGTCTGCATGAGAGAAGAGAACTAGATATATGTGAGAGACATTATGAAGGGAAAAGTGACAAGACAACCATCAATTTTAGATGGAGTGAGTGTAAATGAGAAGCTAAGGATGCCAAGCCTGGTTGATTGGTGGTGCCCTTGCCAGTAATAGCAAACTTGGAAAGACAAGCGAGTGTGGTGTTAGGTGGTGGTGGGGTCTTGGGGGGCAACAAAGTGAGTCCCATTTTGGTTTCAGAGATGCTTACAGGATATTTAATTTGATATATAGGAAAGGTAGTTGGTGCTTTAATACCAGAATTCAGGTCAGAGGTTAGGACTAGACAGATAAATCTGGGAATAATGTGCATAGACATGGTTATTGAACCCAAGGAACCTGAGGGCATCATCAAAGAGAATAGTATAGAGGGAAACGAGAAGAGAGCCTAGGACAGAATCCCAGGGGACACCCTCCTCTTGAAACTCTTCAGCTTATCAAAGTCAACTTATCAATGCCAATGGCCTCTTTATTAGTCAGGTGTTTTTGCAGTTCCAGACAATTTAGAAAATGGTGGTGGTGTGGGTGGTTATAATGCTGGAAACTCTTGGATCAGAAATGCTCAGGTGTTTTATAAGGAGAGGAAAGGCTATGCCTAGGTCCATCTGATTGGGTTCTCATTCAGGGGGTACTTATTAGCTGAGGCACCAGAAGTTTCTTTCTTATCATATTCCAAATATTATTGTTCGCAGAATTGGGGGCTTCTAAGAAAGGGCTGAGATGGGGAATAAACAGATAACCCTTGGACCCTGGGGGACATGACTAGGGAACAATTGGTCCATTGCAGGGGGAAAAATGCAGAGATTTTTACAGACTGTTAATATAAGCTTTGTGTTTATACTTTTCTCAACTATCATTATCAGTGTTAATGGCACAGGACCATGCCTAGATCTTTGGGGCACTTTGCTGGAGACCGCCTTCCAAGATGACATCCACCCATTAATGACGGACCTTTGAGTCTGACCAGTTATCCAGCTCTGGATCCCTCAGATTTGGCTGATTTTATAGATCATCATCTTTTCCCTAAGAGAAGTATGTGTTTTATTCTATCAAATTCTTGGTTAAAATACACCCCCAGTATTGCCCTTGAGCCTCCACACATGTTCTCTTAAAATCTCTTTCCCTGAGTGTCCACTTTCTCTTGTCAGAGGGAGGCAGTGAGGTGGTATGGTAGTTAGAGGGCTGGGTCTGAAGTCAGAAAGATACAAGTTCAATTCCAGCCTTAGACACTTGCTAGTTTTATCACCCTGGGCAAGTCACTTAATCTTTATGTGACTCAGTTTCTTCAGCTATAAAGTGAGGTTAATAGTATCACCTCTCTCCCAAGGTCATTGTGAGGACTGAATGACTTAGCAGTAGTAAAATAATTGGCAAGGTGCCCAATGCATAATAGGTGCTTAATAAATGATTATTTCCTTTCCTTCCCCCAACAAAGTTAAGAAAACACCCCTTTTTTGTTCTCCATGAGCTTTCTTTGCCAGTTTCAATCCATCCTGAGTTTTAGTATTCCTGACATTCATCTCATCACTCTGTGCCACGTTTTTTGTATTGATTCTGTTCATTGCCCTTTCCCTATCTTCTGTCCACAACCTTTAGTATCTCAGCTGGTGGTGCATCCATATTAGTCTTTTCAGACAACTCTGCTGTTTCCTCTTCATTTAAATTGTTTCCCTTCTTATCTTCAGAATTTCATTCTTGAGAGTTTTCAATTGCTCCTTTGACTGACTTCTCCTATAGAATGTTATTCTGTGAGATCCCAGTTACTTTTTTTTTACTTTTTTATAGTTTTCAATTATTTATTTTAATCACCTTTAAGAAAAAAAATTACTTACTATTCAAATGGCTAAGTTTAGGGAAGTGTTACTAGATAAGCTTAACAGTAAGGAAATGTAACCTGTCACTCAACCACTTTTTAAAATATATAACATTCTGGAGTAATACCCCCAAGTTTCTGTGAACAGGGTAGTTCTCCTCTCTCAACAGAATAACAATCAGAAGTTTTCCAACTATTTTTCCTATGAATCCTTTGAAATCCACTCTCCCCAAATTCCCATAGTATACTGTCTGGCTTTCTTCTCCTCTGTCTAGGGTGTAGCAGTTTCCTATCATTTCAACCCCAGGGATCAACTCCTCCCTGTTGGGGAGAATTTGATTCAGAATAGTTAAACCGCCCTAACTTGGTTCCCTGACCTCCTCCCACAACCCTTTCTTTCCTTTTGGTCAGCATTACTAGAGTGATAACTGAGAGAATGCTATAGATATATAATATAACTGTCTTCCACAAAGGCTTTGGTAGTTTTTCATAATCTTCTTATCAGGAAAGTAGAGAGGTGTGGTGTGAATGATGGCACTTAGGTAGATTCCAAACTGGTTAAACTAGAGTAGTGATTAATGACTTGAAGGCAACCCAGGACATTTTTTAGAGAAGTAGCCTAAGACATTAACTTTACAGTTGACACAAAGCTAAGGGAGATAACTATGGGCAACTAGGTGGCACAATGGATGTAGCACTATTCCTGGAGGCAGGAAGACCCATTTCCCTGAATTCAAATCTGGTCTCAAACACCAACCATGTGACGCTGGACAAATCACACAACCCTGTTTGCCTCAGTTTCCTCATCTGTAAAATGAGTTGGAGAAGAAAGTGGTGAACCACTCTAGTATTTTTGCCAAGAAAACCCCAAATGGAGTCACAGAGAGCTGGACACAACTGAAATGGCTGAACAACAAAAGAGAAGTAACTAAAATATTGTATCGTGTAATCAGGATCCAAATAAAAAATCTAAACAGGCTGGAAAAATAGGTTAAATATAGTGAGATTGACATTGTTTTTATGAGACCTCAGATTTCATGGGTATGGAATATTCCTGATGAGGAAACCTCTCTTCACAGTGCAGATTGGTACCTGCTCTGCAATTTAGAGATTATGAGATAAATGTAAAGTCTTATATTTGGGTTTATGGCAATATGAGAATTCATGAAAACAGACCTTGGGGTTTTAGTGTGCTCCAAGTCAAGGGTATGAAATGGTAGCACTTAATCCTTGGAGCACTGGCATAGCTTGCTTGAAACTAACACTAACTTGACACTGACTCTCTCATTTGCCACTTTCTTTCTATTGGAACTGCTAAAGAAGCAACTGGTTTTTTGGTACTTGTTGCTGCTCATCTGGACTATTTTCATAGCCACCTAATTTCCCCAGTGGCGATCTCTAGTCTTTTCTTTCTTTTCCTATTTGAATGCCTACTTTATTTCTGCCAGCTGATATTATACTTATCCCCCAGGATATTCATCTTTGCCTAACATACAGTCCCCCAAAGCAGATACAATACACCCATCAATTTGAATTAAGCCTGTCAGTTCTTAATTAAGTGGAGAAAATAGCATCTTGTGAAGGAGCATGAACAATCTGTAATTTGTTAGGGTGTTGTCCTGAAAGTCTTTGCTTTTGAAATGGCGGAACTACCAGCCACTCCAGGCTTAAGACTAAATCCTAATACTAAAGATTGACAGCTTGTAAATCCATGAAGTATACATTTAGCTACCAGATCACTCCCTCCCACAATGACATCAGCAGCCAGTTTTGCATATTTTCACTGTGCTCCAGGAAGGTGGACTTAACTGTCACCATAGCAAGACTAAGAATGAGGAAGTTACCAGGAAATTGAAGACTTAAGAGGTGAGGATGGCTTGTGAGCTCAGAAGTAGGAAGCCCAAAGCATAGTGTGATGAAGAGAGTAACATCAATAGTCCTTTTACAGTTGACCCAGCTCCTCCTTGTGTTTGGATTGGCTGCAATGCAATTAAATTCAGTTCATGTTTATTGAGTTTCTACTACATGTCAGACAGTACTAGGTGGTGGGGAGAGATAGAGAGAGAGACAGAGAGAAGGATAGAGAGAGAGAGAAAGAGAGAGGCAGACAGACAGAGGGAGGGAGAGACACAGAGAGAAGGATGGAGAAAGAGACAGAGGGAGATAAAAAGAGAGACAGAGAGAGACAGAGATTGGGGGGGGAGAGAGACCAAAGGATATATATATATATATATATATATATATATATAGAGAGAGAGAGAGAGAGAGAGAGAGAGAGAGAGAGAGAGAGAGAGAGAGAGATGGAGATAGAGAGTGGGAGAGAGAAAGAAGGAAGGAAGGAAAAATGAAGAAAGAGAAAGGAAGAAAAGGAAATGAGAAAAAATGAAAAAGAAAGAAAAAAGAAAGAACAAAGGAAGAAAAGAAGGAAGAAAAAAATGAAGGGAGGGAAGGAGAAAGGAGTAAAGGGAAAGAAAGTCACTGACCAAAAGCACTTTACATTCAGCTAGAGGAAAATAATATGTACAGAGATTAACAAATTTTAAAATATGTCTAAAATAAATATAAAATCATTTTAGGAAGAAAGGGAAGAAACTAACCACTGAGGTGGGGAGAGGGGGTAAGAATCTAGAAAGTCCTTATGTAGGAGATGGCACCTGACCTCTACTTTAAAGTAAGCTAAGGCTTCTTCATAGGAGAGGTGCATTCCAGGCACGAAGAACAACCTATGCAAAGGCATTCAGAACATGGAATATCATGTATGTAGAATAGCAAGTAAGTTAATTTGGTTATAACATAGCATGGTAGGAGTTGAGGGGAAGGGGAATTTGTCTGGAAAAGTAGGGTGGAGCCAGAAATTCAAGGAATTTAAATTATAAATGACAGACTTTATATTTTATCCTAGAAACAATAGGGAGTCATGGAAGTTTCTTGTGGGAGTGAATGGTCAGAGCTGTACTTTATGGATTTCATTTTGGCAGCCAGTTGGAGTAAAGATTAGAAAAGAGAGAGGCTGAAAACTGGGAGATCAATTAGGAAGCTATTGTAATAGTCCTTGTGAGAAGTTAAGGTCTACACTAGCATAATCTCTGCATGAGTAGAGAGGAGGGGACTGAAATGGGGGATATCATGGAGATGGTGCCGATAGGAATTGACTGTTGATTAGATATGGAGGCAGAGAAGAAAGATGATTTAAGAATGACTTTGAAATTGAGGACTTGGGTAAATGCAGGATAGTGGTACCCTTAAAGGGGATAGATGAGAGATGTAGAATTATGGAGTGGAAAGAACAGTGGTCTTGGAATCAAGAGGATGTGTGTTCAAATGTCACCTTAGATGCTTACTATTTGTGTTTGGATTCTCTGTGCCAAGTTTCTTTATCTGCAAAATTTGGGAGGAATAGACGATGTACAATAAATCCAACTCAAAGGCCTGGATATCACAGGATCATGGGTGTGAGAATTGGGAAGTACCTCAGCAAATATCTATATAATACACATATATGTATATATTTTGTTTAGTAATTTTAAAGTCCTGTTCAACTTTCTGTGACCCCATTTTTTTGGTCACAGATACCAGAGTGATTTGCCATTTCCTTCCCCAACTCATTTTACAGATAAGGAAACTGAGGCAGACAAGGTTCAGTGACTTGCCCAGGTTCACACAGCTAGTAAGTTCTATATTTCAACAAATATACATTGAGAGGGTGGAGCCAAGATGGCGGAGTAGAAACAGCACTTCCAAGGCACTCTCGCCCACGCCACTTCAAAATCATGTAAAAGGGGACTCTGAACAACTTCTGGAGCTCCAGCACCCACAGAATGACACAGAGAAGCTAACCTCCCGCTGAGGACAGCACAGCAGCCCTACAGGGAGCAGCCAGCACAGCACTCTGGGAACTGACAGCGCAGCAGTCTGGGAGCTGAGCCCAGGCCCCCATGAGTCGAGGTTTTAGCCGCAGGGTAGCCAGGCCAGCAGTGGGCTGGAGGGACCCCAGAACACCAGCAGCTGTGGTGATCCCAGAAATATCAACATAGATATGCCTAGGACAAAGTGAGAGGTTAGTGCCCTATGGACTTTGAGACCAGTATCTGGGAATGAGTAGGCTTCCTCCCCTGGGGGTGAGAAGTGGCTGAGGAAATGCGGCACAGCTGCCATTTTGCAGCTTCAGTTGCAGCTTTACCTCCTGTCCTGCGAACTGTAGGGAGAACCAGCAATCAGTCTGGGGGTTAATCACTCTTGCTTTAACCTCCCTGGATCTGGATTGCAGTTTGGGGTAGAGGTCTTGGGGTGGATATCCAGCTTGCCAGAGCATGTTGAGGCTTCACAGAGGCCACCCAACTAATACCTCTGGAAGTTGAGAATACCCCAACATTTGGGATGAAAGTTCCCCTGTCTGGTGGCTGAGTCCTACTGTGGCAACAAGCCCAAAAGTAATTGAATGGCAACATGACTAGGCAAAGGAAACAAAACAAACAGAAAAATTCAACATTAGACTCCTATTTGGGGGGCAAAGAGGATCGAAGCATGGAATAGGAGGAGGACTGTGAGGTCAGAACTCCTGCACCAAAAGCCCCAAATGAAAATACAAGTGTGTTACAGGCCATAGAGGACCTTAAGAAGGATTTTAAAGACCAAATAAGAGAAGTGGAGGAAAAATTGGCAAGAGAAATGAGAAGGATGCAAGAAAAGTAAGAAATGAGAGTCAACAGCCTAACTGAGGAAAATAACACCTTAAAAAACAGATTAACTCAAATGGCAAAGGAGGCTCAAAAGGGCAATGAGGAGAAGAATGCCTTAAAAAGCCAAATTTGCCAGATGGAAAACGAATCTCAAAAGCTCACTGAGGAGATTCATTCCTTCAGAGTTAGACTGGAGCAAATGGAAGCTAGTGACTTTATGAGGAATCAAGATGCTGTTAAACAGATCCAAACAAATGAAAGAATAGAAGGCAATGTGAAATATCTCATGGGAAAAACCACTGACCTAGAAAATAGATCCAGGAGAGATAATTTAAAAATTATTGGACTACCTGAAAGCCATGATCAAAGAAAGAACCTAGGGATCATTCTTCAAGAAATTCTCAAGGAAAATTGCCCTGATGTTTTAGACCCAGAGGATGAACTAGAGGTTGAAAGAATCCACAGATCACCTCCTGAGAAAGATCCCAAAAAGAAAACTCCTAGGAATATTATAGCCAGGTTCCAGAATTCCCAGATCAAGGAGAAAATACTACAAGCAGCCAGGAAGAAAAAATTTCAATATTGTGGAAACACAATCAGAATAGCCCAGGACCTGGCAGCTTCTACAATGAGGGACTGAAGGGCATGGAATATGATATTCCAGAGGGCAAAAGAACTGGGAATGAACCCAAGGGTCACCTACCCAGCAAAACTGAGTATTTTGTTTCAGGGGAAAATATGGTCATTCAGTGGAATAGAGGGCTTTCAATCATTCTTGAGGAAAAAAAACCAGAGCTGAATAGAAAATTTGACATTCAGACACAAGAAGCAAGAGATGCTTGAGAAGGTAATCAGGGAAAAGAAATCAAAAGGAACTTATCAAAGTTGAACTATTTATATTCCTACATGGAAAAACAATAACTGTGACTGCTGAAACCTTTCTCATTATGAAAATAATTGAAGGGTATATGGGCATATGAATACATATATGAATGTGTGTATATATGTTTACAGGTATACATGGATAGAGGGCACAGGTTGAATTTGGTGGGAAGGGATGATACTTAAGGGGTGAAGTTAAGAGGCGAGAGAATAAAGTGGCAAGAGGAGATGGGGAGAGATAGGGTAGGGTAAACTATCCCATGTAGAAGAAGCAAGGGGAAGGGAAGAACAGGAAGACAAAAAGGCAAAACTATATTCTCATTGAATTTGGCTTAGGGAGACAATGACATACATACTGAAAGGGGTATCTCACCCTGCAGGAGAGTAGGGGGAAGGGGGATGAGAGGGGAGGCTGATGGAGGGGAGGGCATTCTGGGGCGAGGGGAGGTTGGAGGTATCCACTTTCAAAGAGGGACAGGATCAAAGTGGGAATGGACCAGGTGGGGGGTGGGATGGGTGGAAGGGAAATATAAGCAGTCTTTTACAATATATCTACTATGGTAATGTTTTGCATAGCTAGACATGTACAACATATACTGAATTGCTTATCTACCCAGAGGGAGTGGGTGACAAGGGAGAAAGCGAATGCATCTGGAATTCAAAGTTTTAAAATTGAATGTTTCAAATATATATAAATACTACTATTAATACTATTTTGCATGTAATTGGGAGATAAGATGTGCAGGCATTGGGTCACAGAGATTCACCTTGCCCTAATGGTAAAGTCGAAGGTGTATGGGAGAAGATATGGGAGAGAGCAGATTGGATGAGTGGATATCTTGTGGGACTGCTATTCTGGGGTGGTGGGTAGGGGAAAAATGGGGAAAAAATTGTAACTCAAAAATCTGGTGGAAATGAATGATGTAAACCAGAAGTTAATAAAGCATTTGTTGAAAAAAATATTATACATTGAATATATGTTATATTCAATGTATAATATTTGTATAATATATTCAATGTATAATACTATATATAGTATAACTATGTAAACATACTGTATACATACACACGTATACACTTAATGTGTTTATATGCAGGTATGTGTGTGTGTGTGTGTGTGTGTGTGTGTGTGTGTGTGTGTGATATATATATATATGCACATCATCATCATTAAATACAGGAGATTTAGGCAAGGCATCAACAAAGAAGTGATCAAGAAAGGTATCAGACAAAGGATGTTGCTTGAGCTGTGCCTTAGAGAAAGTGATGGATGTGATGTGGTATGGGTGAAAAGGAAGGCATTGCAGCTATAGAAAACAGCCAGTGCAAAAGAACAGAGATGAGATATGGGTGCATAGTGTGGCTGGAGAATACAGCACAAGGTGGACGACAGTATGTAGGAAGACTAGAAAGGGGCCAGCTTATCCAAGAAGTTTCTATTTGATCTTAGAGGCAATATTGAGTTGCTGGTGTTTAATGAGAAGAAGAGTGATGTGATCCTTGAGGAAGATCACTTGGATGGCTTGTGAAGGGTGGAGCAAAATAGGAAGAGGACTGAGGCAGAGGGAACAAATATTCTGAGACTAGAATTATTATACCCTAAAAGACACGAGTTCAGACTTTACTTCTGCCTCATACTGGCTCTCTAACCCTGGACAAGTCACTTAACCTTTCAGGGTCCTCACCAACTCTACAAATAAAATGTAGAGTTGGTGCTGGGCACTAGTAGAGGAGTTACCTGTATCAATGAAATTCAAGCCCTACCCCTATTTTGTGCCAGGCACTGTACCATATGCTGGACAGCGAGTATAAAAAGCATTAGAAAAGTAAATTAATAGGGAAGTGAATTTACTAAATGAGGTGAATTTAAGTATAGAATCAAGATGCCAATTTCAGCACATGTATTCCAACTGCTGATAAGCTTTTAGCTTTCATCAGAGAACAAAGTCTTTAATAAGGACAGTAACAAATTGTGAGTCCCATTAGTCATGTTCTTGGGTTGGTTTCCCCTTAATATAATCTTTAAGTGGTCCAAACATGTAAAAATCCTAAGACACAAGATCAAGACTGAATGGTGGATACGGTAGGGGCTCAGGTGCTGATCTAGGGAAGCTCTTCAGGGTTATTTTCGAATCTGTGAACATTGTCCTGGGGCAGGGAAAAACCAAACCAAACCAAATTAAAAAATCAAGAATTGTTATTAACACAATATGTCTTTTCAAACAAATCACTGTCTTGAAAGAAGTAAGGCACTGGAAGCAATAACCACTTAACATGTTTTAGTCTTTGGGAAATGGTACCACTTAAGGTTCTCCCAGCTAGTTAAAAAAACAAACTAAGATTTCTTTTTGACACCACTAGAAAGCTCTGTAGACTGCTATAAAACCACATAAGAAAACACCACAACAAATCAAAATCTCAATCTGGCTATTTTTTCTTCTGGGACTAGGGGATTGCTGAATGCTACCAAAGTCTGGAATTGTTAAAAAATATAATAATTAATTTTCCCATCTCTTTTTGCACTCTCTTCTTTGTATGCTGAATTTAGTCGTTTTCAAAAATAAAGCCTATTTGATTTTTAAAAACATCTCTGTCACTTTCCAGTGACCACACACACACATGCTCAAAATTCTCCTTTGAAACAAAGGAATAATTACAAAAGCAAACCATCACATTGGTTTTCTCTGTAGGCTTCAATTTGCCCTTGTCATCTGAAACCAAGATTAGTCATTGTGCTATTCTTCAATGGATTTTCCACCTTAAGATTACTGAAGTTCTTATACAAATTGTTTGTTTCTGCTTACTCCACTTTACATCACTTTATACAAGTCTGTCCGAGTTTCTCCAAAGTTTTCATAGCCATTTTTTTAATATCACAATAACATTCCATCATATTTACAAGGCTTAATTTATCTAGCTATTCCTTAACTGATGAGTACTCCCCCTGCTTCCAGTTTTTGCTACTACAAACAGTGCTACTAATAACATTTTGGTAGATCTGCCTTTGATATTCTTAATGTATCTATCTATCTATATGCATATATATGCACACACACACACACACACACACACACACACACACACACACAGAGCCAGAAACACAGAAACAGACAAATACAGAGACAGCGAGACAGAGAGATAGAGAGACATATATATATGTATATATATATGTATGTATGTGTACATATATATGTGTGTGTGTGTATCATAGTATTAGAACAGTTAAGTGAATTTTCTGATATAATTTCAAATTGTTTTCCATAACTATTGTATTAAGACACAGCTCAATCAATGGAAATTACTGTGCCTGTCTTCCCACAGCTTCACCAACGATGACCATTTTTTTGTCTTTTTAAATTTTTTATTGCATTTACTTTTAAGTATTCTCAGTATTTCCAATGAGGACTGTGGTTGAGCAGAGTAGAATGCTATGACTTGTTAACTGTTAAAGAGACTCAGGACATGGGAGCTCTGCAGCTCACCCCCTTTGCTTCCAGATAACATGATGAGATACCTCTTTCTTGGGTCTGGTTAAATAGTTATGCAACCATGTCTTAGTACTGATGCTATGAAGCCTCAACATGTGGAAAGTTTTTAAGAGACAAGATGCTCATCGGAAAAACAACAGAATTTCTTTTAAAAAATTTATTTTTGAACCTTTTCTTTTTAAAATTTGAGTTCCAGATTTTCTTTCTCCCTTCCAACCTTCCCCCACCCACTTAGGATGCAAACAATATGATATCAATTATACATGTGAAATCATATAAAATATTTCCACATTAGCCATATTACAAAAAAGCCCCCTCAAAAGCAAGAAAATTATATTTAAATTTGCACTCGGAATTCATCAGTTCCCTTTCTGGAGGAGGATGGCATTTTTTTCATCATGAGTCCTTTGGAATTGTCTTGGATCATTATATTGATTAGAGTATCCAAGCCTTTCTCAATTGATCCTCATTATAACGTTGCTGTTACTGTGCAGAATGATCTCCAGGTTCTTCTAATTTAACTTTGCATCATTTCATATATGTCTTGCCATCTTTTTTTCTGAAACTACCCCTCTGTCATTTCCCATAACTCGATAGTACTCCACCACAATTATATGCCACAACTTGTTCAGTCATTCCCCAGTTGCCACCACAAATGAATATGAATATTTTTGTATATATAGGTCCTTTCCCCTTTTTTGAATCTCTTTGTGGTATAGACCTAGTAGTAGTATTGCTGAGTCAAAGTATATGTACAGGTTTATAGTCCTTTGGACATAGTTCCAAACTGTTTTCCAGAATGGTTGGACCAAATAATTCACAACTTCACCAGTAGTTCACTAACGTACCCATTTTCCTTCATTCCCTCCAGCATTTGTAATTTCTTATAGGCATGAGGTGGTATCTCAGAGTTGTTTTATTTTGCCTTTCTCTAATGAACAGTGATTTAGAGCATTTTTTTTTCAGATGACTATAAATAGTTTTGATTTCTTCTTCTGAAAAGTATGTGTTTATATCCTTTGACAAAAAGGATTGTCAGTTGGGGAATGGCCCATTTTAATAAATTTGATTCAGTTCCCTACATATTTGAAAAATGAGGCCTTTATTAGAGAAACATGCTATAGAAAATTTGCCTATTAGTTCCTTGTGTATGGTATCTTTTAGCAAAATGTAGTTTCCCTGATTATCTCTTTTAATTAGGTTTATTTGTGGTTTTACTTTGAGATCATGATTGCTACCCTTGCCCCTCCTTTTTTTTTTACTTCAAGTGAAATATAATGGATTATTCTCCAGCCCCTTATTTTAACTCTGCATGTTTCTCTGTTTCAAGTGTATTTCTTGTAAAAAAAAACATATTGTTGGATTCTGGTTTCTAATCCATTCTGATATCTGCTTCTGTTTTCTGGGTGAGCTCATTCCATTTATATTCATGGTTAAGACTGTTAACTCCTATTTCCCTCTATACTTTTACCCTCAAATTGGTTTTGCTTGTCTGCTGAGACTGTTTTACTGGGGTTTGGCTGCTACATTTCTACAGCTTCTTGGAACCACAGGTGAGAGCTGAGTGAAAGATGGACACCAAAGGTGGGCGAGTGCCCTGAAAAGCGCTAGAGCTTCTAGCAATGGCAGTCCTCAAGCTAGCATCAGACTTTTTCATGCTGATGTTTTTATAGGCAGATTTGAGGGTCTGCAAGTTTTCAGTGCTTCCAAGGTTGTATGATCTGGGGAGAAGTATGGTCACTGCTTTCTTTGTCTGTGCTCTAGTATTTACCTAGGAAGGACCCTTCCCTTTCCTGTAGCCACAAGTACTGGTGTTCCTCTTGGCCTCGGAGCTGTGACTAGGTCCCCTGCTGCTTTGTGACTGACCACAAACACTCCTCTCTGCCCTGGAGCTGCACTCAGAGCTACACCTGAGTCATAGCACTGCCAGTCAATGCCAGCTGCACCTAGGGCCAGCAAAGGCTCCTCTGTAATCTCTTTCTGGACAGTTGTCTGACCCCCTTACTGTCTCTGGGTTGACCACTTTTATGGCTACCTCCAAGGCCCACTTCTGGTGCTCCTGTTGCATGCTGGGTTTCACAAACCTCTCCTGCTGACCTCCTGAGTTGTCTTACACTGGAAAAATGTCTTTCTCTGACCTTTTGTTAGCTGTCCTCCTCCAAAATTTGATTTGAAGCATTATTTTAAAGTCCTTTGGAGGGGAACGTTGGGAGAGGTTAGCTGGGTCCTGGCTTGTACTCTGCCATCTTGTCTCCTCATCTTGAAGAATTTCTTTAATACAGAAAAACCTCTCTTCTCTAAGATTTTTTTTTTAATTTTGTTTTTCTTTTTGGAGGGTAATTGGGGTTAAATAACTTGCCCAAGATCACACAGCTAGGTTGTGTGTGTGTGTGTGTGTGTGTGTGTGTGTGTGTGTGTGTGTGTTAAGTGTCTGAGGCCGGATCCAAACTCAGGTCCTCCTGACTCCAGGGCTGGCACTCTACTCCCTGTGCCACCTAGCCGCCCCCTCTAAGTTTTTTTTGATATTTTGGGAATTTACAGATATTCTGTGATTCAGATTTAGTGAACATGCCATGAGCAGCTTTTCTAATGGTCATTAGGCAGTCATGATGTGCTCTTTATAAACTGTAATAACCTTGGGGAAGATGTGCACACTACAAGCAGGTCCCTGTGTGCTTCCATGTGCGGTAAGGACTTCAGCAATCCCACCTGGCCCGGGGGCAATGTACAATGTTGTTCTTGCAAAGTGAAACAGCTCTGTTCCGGTTTCTAATTAAAACACAGACAGAGCCTGATGTTAGAACAATGCTAAGTGTCTGAAAAAAGTCCCTGAAAGCAGGATGATGTAGGCAGATGAAGCTGGAACTCGGCCCTTTGCCCAGGCTTTTGTGTCTCTATATAATATATTAAGTTATCTATGGTACCACTCTGAAACCTCATTACAGGTAGGGAAAGTAAAGTGAGTTATAGGAAGAAGTTCTGCTCTAAAGAAAGTCTCAGAGTGGGCAGGCCAAAAATACAACCAGTATATTTTTTCTCATACTGGAAGTGGTCATAAGGCTCTGATAAATGAAAGCTTTTGTCTCAGGTCCTGTGCTTGAGGCAGGGAGAGGGGGCTGCCCTGCCTTGGGACCAGGCAGTGATGCTGAGGCCAGGGGAAGATGACTGCCCCAGCTAAAAACAAGGCTGGTAGGAATAATAATCTGCCGCCAGCACCCAGGCAAATCATAGCAGACTGTCATCCCTTGCCTCTTCTCCATACCTTTTCCATCTCTTGGGCTGCCTTTCAGGAACACTGTTTTATATCTTCAGAAGTACCCTCACCATTTATTCTCATCTGCTGCTGGGCTAGTCTTTCATTACTCATATTCAGCTAGTATCAGGGGGAGGGAAGCTGGGGCCTCTAGGTCCTCAAATACAGCTTTTTGACTGAATCCAGACTCCAAATCTTGTGAAGTTTGGGTTCAGTCAAAGGGCCACACTTGAGGACCTACAGGGCCATGTGTGGCCTTGAGGCTATAGGTTCCCTGAGCTGGTTAATTGAAAATAGACATTACATAATTCAGAAGGCATCCAGTTGGAAGGGGGCAAAAAGGGAATAATAATAGCTAGCTGAGTGAAAGTGTATATATAGTGTATTGAAGTTAAAGCACTTTATATATATATATATATATATATATATATATATATATACATATACATACACACACACACACACACACATATATATATATACATACACATATATATATATAATTTGATCTTCACAAAAATCCTGGGAGATAGGTTTAGTTATTATCTCCATTTTATCTTTTTAAAAAATCTTCTATTTATTTATTTTTGCTTTTTGGAGGGGGGAATTCAGGGCAATTGGGGTTAAGTGACTTACCCAAGGTCACACAGCTAGCACGTGCTAAGTGTCTGAGGCTGGATTTGAACTCAGGTCCTTCTGACTCCAAGGCTGGTGCCCTATTCACTGTGCCACCTAGCCACCCCTATTATCTCCATTTTGCAAATTGAGGAAACTGAGACTGAGAGGTGACATCCAGGGTCACATATCTAATAAATATCTTAGTTCATTACTCTATCCACTTGCCTCCTAGATGCCTGTGTAATGATGGTTAGGTTACTAAGCCAGAGTTCTTTCCTATTTTGATCTATGATGATTATAATAATAATAGTGGCTTATGTTCCTGTGGCACTTTAAGGTTTGTAAAAACTTTATATCTAGTACCTCAATTCATTAATTACTATGAGTCTATAGATTCACACGCATCTATTCCATCCAAAGAAATCCACGTGGGTATGGTGAGCTTTCTGGTACCCAAAGCCCTATACTGCTCCAAATCTTTTCAGCCCATTGGTTATCTGAATGCCACACTTTCTCCATGCCCTGATCTGTTTCCAAAGAGGGTGGTCCAGTGGGGAGCTGCAGCAGTGCTAGAGGACAAGTGGGCAGCAATCCCTACTAATGTCACACAACTGGGACAAGCCTTAGACCTATCACTTGCTAGGTAGGAGATGTTGGGAGAAGGGAGATCTCAATGCTACCTGCAGGAGGCAAGATATATTCTTGGTCTCACAGCACAAAAATCTCACAGAGGCACTGTTACCTAAAAGAGGTAGGTTTTTATAATGAATGAATATAATGAAATATACTATACTTCACAGGTCCCAAAGTAGGATTATTACTTCCCAATAGCTAGCCTTTGTATAGTGCTTTAGGGTTTTACAAAGCATTTTACAAATATTATCAATTCTGCTTCCCTCATAACAATCCCTTGGAGGTGAGGAAACTAAGGCAGACAGAGAATAAGTGACTTACCCAGGGTCCCACAGCTAATAAGTATCTGAGGTGGGATTTGAATTCAGTCTTCTAGATTCTGAGTCCTGTTATCTATGCATCTTTTTGACATCACTATGTTTGTTACCTTTCAGTTTGTTTCCTATGTTCGAAGCCTTGATGTCAGTTTTGATGCTTTCTTTCCTCTCATCTATTATACTGACTGGTTCCCAAGCCCTGTTAATCTGACCTCAGTCAATCAATCAAGCGTTTATGAAGCATCTACTATGTTCCAGGTGCTATGATAGGCACTGGGCATATAAAGACCAGCAATGAACAAGCCCGCCTCTCAAGGAGCTTGCATTTTGGACATGATTCTTGGAGATATGTGCATTTATGAGTACATATAGCTTAAATATGCCCCCACCTCCCAAAGCAAGGTAGTTAGATAACAAGATTTTAGGGAAGAAGGGAGTAAGCAGTAGAGGGAGCCAGGGATAGCTTAATCTAGAATGTGGTGCTTGAGCCATGCTTTGATGAAGATTCTCTGATGAAGGTGAGGACGGAGTGCATTTCAGGCATGGAGGGCAGCCAGGGCGAAGGAGTAATAATGAGAGATGATGCCTTGTGTGTAATGCATGGGGTGGACAGTTTGGCTGCATCACAGAGTACCAGAAATAATGAAAACTAAGAGAGAAAAGAAAATTGAGACCAAGTTTAAGAGTACCTTAAAAGCTAAACAGGCAAATTTATATTTTTATCCTAGAGACAATAGGGAGCCACTGGAGATTCTTGAGTAGAGAAGTGAAATATTCTATTTGAGGTTGAGGAAAATCACTTTGGCAGCTATATAGTGGCTGCATTGCAGAAGGCAGGGACATGAGGCAGGGAGACCAACTAGGAGTTCAATGCAATAGTCCGTTTATGATGCGATGAGAGACTTAATTTTGGCAGTGATTGTGTTAGTGGAGAGAAAGACATGGGCACAAAAGATGTTATCAAGGAAGAAACAGTAAGATTTGGCAATAGCCTGGGTCTGAAGGATGAGGGAACCTGAGGAATTGAATGATAACCTGGGAGACTGCAACAATGGCAGTGGCATCAACAGAAATAGGAAAGTTTAGCAGAGGGTGGTTTGGGAAAGAAACCTTCCCAACATCTCTTGTATCTACCCCTGTTTTCTCTTCCCATGTTACCTGAGCCCAGCACTTGAATTCTATCCCTCTAAATTAATGCAGTCCCCTCTCATAGATCTTCCCATCTCCAATCTCTCTCTCTCTCTCTCTCTCTCTCTCTCTCTCTCTCTCTCTCTCTCTCTCTCTCTCTCTCTCTCTCCTTACTTGAATATCCTTTCTTAGGAAAAGATTTGGTCAAGAAGGAAGGAAACAAGAATTTACTAAGCACCTACTATGTGACAGGTACTATTAAACACTTTACAAATATTAGGTCACTTGATCCTCACAGCATCCCTGAGAGATAGGTGCTATTATTATTCCTATTTTACAGCTGAGGAAACTGAGGCAGGTAAGTGGCTTGCCTAGGTGAGGCTGGATTCGAATTCAGGTCTTCCTGACTCCAGACCTAGTGCTCTATCCACTGTACTACCTAGCCAGTTGTAGGTCAGCTTGTGCCTCTTGAAACTGTGGTGGCTCCCAATTACCTACTGTATACAGTTCAAATTCCTTTGCCTGAAATTCAAGGTTGAAACAGTTTGGTGCCCCCCTAACTTTGCCATCATTTACTCATTGTATTCTCCACTATATATCATATGCTTCTGTCACATTAGACTATTAGATATCCCTGATACTATTCCTCTATTTCTCATCCCTGAACTTTTTCTCACACTGTTCCCCAAGTGTGTAAACTCCACCCTCACATCCCATCTCCCCCTTTTAAGCCTGAGGCAGCATGGCACAGTGAGAGAAGTAGAATAACATAGAAAGAAGAAGGGTATATACTCTGTGACGACTGACTACCTGCACTGCTTAATCAATTTTTGATTGTAGTCAAAGCATCTGGTAAATTCCCCATCTGCCTAATGCATTCTGAGTGTCATTTCCCTTACCCTTAATATAAGGGATTTCTACTAAGATCATTTCTGCTCTAAATCTGATGAAATGCCCTTTCTTTCCCCAAGTCTTCCTTATTGCCTCTAGTTAGCCACAATCCTTCCCACCTCAGCCCTTGAACAACCCTGTCATTTGGACCAGATTTATAATGTCATCAGTATGGGGAAACTCCTTGTACCCATGCTGCTTGTCTCTTCCCAGTACTGGTGGAGTTGAGAGACTAAAGCAATTTTGGTTTTATAAGTGATGCAGACAATACAATCCTATTGCTCTTGGTAGTTATTAAGTTTGGTTGGGTAAAGGGAGAGAAATAAATTTATTTAATCCTTGCTACGTCAAAATCCACAAATAGTAAACCGTGTTTCAAGGATATCATATGATCTGTCTCTGACAGCAAAAAAGATCTGTTGGGCTGAGGATTAGAATTGTATTTATTTTCATGAACTATATTTCTCATTGAAGATCTTTCTATCTCTAATGAAGATTATCATTGAAGAAAACGTGGACTATTTTCTAATGGATTTTTCTTTAGGTGGATATCGTTGCATGCAAAGGGCAGACATAATGTTATTAATACTTCTTGCAAATTCTTTAAAAGTATTTCAGGCCACTAGAGCACCATGCAATGTGTCATATTTTCTCCAGGAATAAAACTGCATGTGGACTTTATTCATGACAGATCTTAGGCATAAGGACTTGATATCATTCCCATCTTATACTTGGAAAGTGGTTTTCACACTATGAATAACCTGACTGAGGATGATGTCCAGCTAAGGCTGAGATGTATGTTTCTGTCTTCTTCAGTACTTTAATGGGTTTGTGATCTGCTTGATGTAGGTCCTCTCTCCAGTAGTAAAAGTCACAACCTGTCATTCTTGCAACTCTTGTCCATGTCTTCCCATAAATCTTTGTGCATTTATTAGATAGTCTGCTTATAGTGCTGGGGACCTTTCTCTAATTCTCGTGACATTTCATAACAAAGATGGAACACATATATATGCTTTTCATCAGATGTCCCTTGCTCTTTTCATATGCCTTCTCTTTTGGTCATTCTTCATCAATAAACATTTATTAAGTATTTACCATGTGCCAGGCATCATGCTAATGACAATTCTTTATGTCACTTCTGTGCAATTTGGTCTTGAATAAATATAGGACTCATTTCTCTCCCTATAGTCAGATTTGTTAGAGAAAAGATCAAAATCGATAGCAAACTAATAGATAAAGTACATATAAGCAATTATGGTATACAACTGTCTTTTTAAAACAAGCTGTTGATGTAAAAAATTATATAATGTCAATAGAAGATATTACCATTTTGTAAAAAATTTTAATGTCAATTTCTTGCCATAGCTAGGAGACTAAAAGTGCTTAGAAGGCACCTAAGCCAACCAGCATTTAATCTCCCTGCCAACTGGGGAGATACGACAGCTAAGCAGATAAACTTCCTTGTAGGAGCTTATGGTTCCTACTGTCATTGTTGCTGTCACTGTTAACCAAAGGTCTTTACTTTGGTGGGGGAAGAAAGAAAGAACTTTAGGGTCTTCAAACACAGAAAAGAAAATTTAGCTCAGTAAAACCCTGTCTGTGTGCAGAACATGGTGCTTGAGCTGAGAGAAGTACAAAGATGTAATGTAGGTCCTTGTATTCACAAAACTGACAATTTAATGAGGGTGGGGGGGAGAGACTGGCATACATACATGTCTGCCATACAAAGTAGTACATCAGTGGATAATTGAGGTGAGAAACAAAGAGCTAGGTGGCTTTTGATGGGGAAAATAAATCAGAAACATCCTTGTGGAACATTTGAGTAGAACTTCAATGACGGGTAGGAATTTGTCAGATGAGGAAGGGGAATGAGGTCATTCCAGGTATGGCAAGCAGTCTGGGCAAAGGCATGAAAGTGAGGAAACCTAGAGATTGTTGGGCATAAGACAAGACATCTAGTTTGACTGGAAAGTATGTGATAGCAATAGTGATAATAATAACCAACATTTTCATAGTATTATAAGTTTTTTAAAATGCCATATGTGTGTGGATATAGCTTTATATACAAACATATATTTTATTATGTATAACATATAATACTATGTCATATATATATATATGCTATGCATATATAAATTATATACTATATATTTAATATAAAATTATGTAGGGGATATGGGGTGTTCAGGGAAGACTAGTTCATCTCGTATGATGGCTTGCCAAGTCCTTTTCAAGGCTGCTCCTCCACCTTTGATGCCCACTTTCACCCAACTCTTACCTGGGGCTCTAAGAGGCTAGAACATGTGCAAAGGCCACATGCTGGCAAAACTGTCTCATCAGACAAGCTACACCAGATTGAAGGTAACCAACATGTTTCAAACACGTCACCGAATTGGGGCAATGTCTCCCCCAAACATGTGAAGATCCTTCTGCTGGAATGGGCAGGTGAGAACAATTTGTTCTGATGGACATAAAGGGTGATGAAGCAGGAGCTGTGGAGCGCTTAGAGGTTGGTCAGACATTGAAGAAGCCAAGGTCATCCACAGCATCCTGGGCCATAGCCAATCATCTTGACTTCTGTCTTGGCACTGGACTTTGATGACTGGAAGAGAGAGTGAGGACGATTACTTCATGCATCTCTGCCTCCCTTACATCCAATTCATATGCAAGTCAAGACATCATCCTGTGATATCCTTGGTCTTTTTTCAAAATGAAGGATGAGGAAGAACAATGATAGATATAGACATATATGTGCATCTATTTATATCTTTTTCTGTATCTGTATTATGCAGCAAGGAACCGGAGGTGAGAGGGGCTAAGTGACTTTGCAGGATCCAGGAAGCTAATGTCTCTTAGGCAGCATTAGAGCTAGTCCAACCTGGTTTTCATTTTCACAGATGAAAAAACTGAGATCCTGTAAGGTGAAGGGTCCTGCTTCAGGTCTCCTGGGTAGTCATTGGCAGAATTCTGGGTTTGAGCACAGGGTCTCTGACTCCAAATGCAGTGAGTGACCTTCACTCTACCATGCTTCCTCTTAATGATAAAACCAAAGATTGGAACATGAGAGCCTGGATGAATAGTGATGCTTCTGATAGAAATGGTGAAATAAGGAGAAGTGGAAAGAGAGGGAAAGATAGGAAAAAGTTTAGAGAAACTAGAACTCTTTGTGGCCCTCAAGTACAATATGGGTTTCCATTTCTATCAGTTCCGTGGGGTCAAGAGCCCATCCAGGGGTGAGGGATAGAGTCCATTTCCTAAAGGCAAGGAAGACCCTAGAGGGCAAGATATGTTTTCTTCATATATTTGATGTTTGAAATGGAGCATCTACAGCCTTGAAAAATGCTCAGTAGCATTTTTTTTCTGGGATTGGATCACTCAGTCAATGAATATTTATTATATAGCTACCATGTGCTAAGTCCTGGGGACATGAAGAAAGAAAAAAAAAAGCAGCCCCTGCTCTCAAGTTTACAGTCTAATGGGGGAAATGACATGCAGACAACTATGCATAAACAAAATAGATTTATGATGAATTGGAGATAATTAACAGAAAGAATGAACTACTGTAAAGGAAGACTGGGAAAGGCTTTATATAGGAGGTGAGATTTTAGATGGGGTTTGAAGGAAGTCAGGGAAGCTGAGAGGTAAGAATGAGGGAGAACATTTCAGGTACGGGGGAGAGTCAGAGAAAATGCCTGAAGTTGGGAGATAGTTTTGTTTGAGGAATAGCAAAAAGGCCAGTTACTGGAAGGACTTTGAATGTCTAACAGGGGACCTTTTATTTGATCTTGGAGGTTATAGGGGGACACTGGATTTCAATGATTGGGGGGAAGAGGTGGCATGGTCAGACATTTAGGTGCTTTAGGAAGATTTCTTTGACAGATGAATGGAGGAGGGACTGGAGTGGGGAGAGACTTGATCAGTCAGCAATCTCTTGAAATATTCCAAGCATGAGGTGATGAGAGTCTGTACCATGGTTGTGACAATGTCAATGAAGGGAGCACATCTGATGTTACAAAGGCAGAGTTCAAAGGAAGAAAAAAGAAATCTCTCAAATTTTGACAATGCCTTCAAAGTAGGTTGAGGATTCAAGGTTGTACAAGGTACTTAATTAACACTTGTTGACTGACTGACTTGCTGTAGAAGGACCCAAAAGATGCACGCTAGCCATGACCTCTACAACAGTAGAGATGCAATGTATGAGCATACATTGATATGCTACAGAGCAGATCAATGGAACACCTTCAGACACAAAGCAAGACATTAATGAAATGACACCGGAACATTCGCTGTTATGCTCTAGTAAAAATAAATACATTTGAAAGACTAAATTAAAAAATGAGAAATGGAGACATATCTGAGAATTTTGTATGGATGACAGGGTGCTTCTGACATGATGAATTGGGAGTAGGCAATTGCTAATATATTCATTCATTTAAAACTTCTGTGTACTACTTTGGAGAGGAAACCTAATGAGTAAACTCCAGGCTTGAGGGATCCATCAAACTAATCATTGTAAATTTTTAGTTCTTATATGTCAGTTTTAATCTCATTTATACAGTGCTGCCATGAAACTGGGCTTGGAGTTGGTCAGGAGCCGGCTTACTGAGGGAAGCTTCCTGCTTTTGTCTATTTCTTGTCCTTTCTGAAAAATATATTTGCACATACACACACACATGCTGCTATATTTCTAATTGCAGCTGTTTCTCTATGCCACCTCCTCCCTCCTTTACTGCAGAGTGTGATGGTAAATGTTTGATAACAAGCTCCAATGGGGGAAAACGTACACTGGAAAGGGGTGTAGCAGAATAAGCACTTATTAAGCACCTACTATGTGTTGGGCATTGTGCTAAGCTCCACAAATATGATCTCTGGATACACTTTTAAGTTCAATCTGCATTATTAATATTTTTCTATCACTTTAAGTATCAACAATCAGCACAATGATAAATCATGCCCTGATTTATTTCATTTGTCAATTTCCAGAAATAAATGCTCACACTGAACATTTAACAATTGGCTCTTAGGAGTTAGTAGCAGCTGGCTCCAGCCCAGCCCTGCCTCATCACTCTCCCTCCAGGCCATAATTCATGTGCAGTGGTACTTCAGTGAGAACTTAAAACATATCTGTTCACGCTGGCCTGACTGACTGACTGATCATCCCATTTCTAGTCACCATGCTAGGTGTTAGAAAGGTCAGCAGGACAACCTATTAGACCTGGCAAAGTAGTAAGGAACCACAGGTAGAGCTGTTTTGTGAGTGATTTAAATCTCCATTTCTAATTTTCACATAGCACTTAGCCAAGATGCTTAAGGAAGGAAATAGATGACAACTGCTGAACAAAATATTTTCTTTGGGGAATTTTCTAATTAGAAGTGAAAGGTAGACCCAACTATGACCAAAACAGGTCAGGGAGGGCACCACTGTGATTCTTTGTTTGGCTGATTGGGAACTTTTCTTTCTCTCTTGTGCTCAATGTGTCCTGGTGAGCTAATCTTCTAGGAAGGAAACTGGGGTGTGTGTATGTGTGTGATGTATCATGTTGTCCTATGCCTTACATGACTCATTCATAATGGCTGCCTTTGGTTGTTGTTGTTGTTGTTTGTCCTTTGTTTTGGTAGAGGACAAATGACATCACAGGGTGATGTTCTGACATGTACATGAATTGGATTGAAGACAGGACTGTGCAAAGCTGTCCACCTTACTCTCTCTTCCAGAGTCATTGAGGCCCAGTGACAGGACAAAAATCAGGACAACTAGCAATGATCCAGGGTGCATTGGATGATCTTGGCATCTTTAATGTCAAACTAAGCTCTAAGCCCTCCACAGTGACTACTGCAGCCATCTTCATGGCCCTTGGAACAAATTGTTCTCATCACCCACCAGGGAAAGTCTTCATATGCCTGGCATAGACATCTCCCTAACTCACCAAGGAGTCTGAGGTCCATTACTTACAATCAACTTGGCCAGTCTGCTGATGTAGTTTTGCCAGGGTGTGGCTACTGAATGTGCTACAGCTTCTTGGAGCCACAGGTGAGAATTGTGTGAATCAGGTGGACACCAAAGGTGGATGAAAAACCCTTGCTAAAGAATACTATCAAAACACATTATGGATAGCAGTCTGAATATGTGAGTCAGGTTTCTGGACAACAAGTCAGAAGCAATATTTCATAGTTTCAACCATCCATATAACCAATGCATATTATTTAGGTAATAAATAAAAGCAAATCTGAGATTTTATAACATGAGAGTACATACCACAGCATAAGAATGGCTAAGATTGGGAGGAATAGGATTTATGGCTAGATTATGATAATAAAAGGATATACCTCCCACAAAATAAATAGATTAGATATATAGACTGAGGAACTACTATGATATTTTGGGAAGATACATGTATACATGAAAATCTGTGAAATTAATGGAAGAAGAATGGAGGACAATAGGAAAGAGAAATTAAAGTGATATGGCCTTCTTATTAAATTAAAGTGATATGGCCTTCTTATTATCACTTATTATTAAGTGATAAGGCCAGAAATAGAGAATTCAGTTCAATTAAACAGATGAATTAATGGTTGGTGAATTCCTGATATAAGAATAAAACTAGCATAGCAGTTAAGATCTTCTGGATTTTTTTTTATTGGAGAGGGAATAGGCAGAGTTGATCAAGATACTTCTAATCAATTGATTTCTCTCCAGTCCAGTTAATTATATTAGAGAAGCTAAAAGAGCAGTAGCAGAGACATTAAGGTCTAAACAGAAGGCAAAATAGAATCTCTGTTCTGTTGATCTTTTATGAAGGGTGAAGTTGTTCTTTGGTAAAACTTGCCCAATTGGGAGGCAGCCAGTCACTGATGGACCAAAGTATCAGACACACCTCTGGGGACTTTTTAAAAAGCAGACTATCTCTCGGGAGTCAAGTTTAGTCCAAAGGCAGCTCTAAGGAGTGGGGGACTCTTGCCATCAAGAAGAGAACCAACTATGGAAGAAGACTCCAGCTTTTGAAAGGGAATTACCCCTTGCCACTTGTGGGGAAAAGATTTCTTTCCTCCCACCCTCACTAGCCTTGGTATCTTGCTTTTGAATAATATTTTGTTTTTCTCCATTTACGTGTAAAAAGAATTTTTAATATTCATTTCTTAAAATTTTGAGTTCAAATTTCTGCCTCCTCCCTTCCCAGAGATGGTATGCAATTTGATGTAGTTTTACCTTTGGCTTGAGACTAATTCAACAGGAGAAAGAGTACCTAGCAGGGAGCAAGCCCAATCACCCAAGGCAGGAAACACTGCGAAGGAACTGAGGTATGTGAGCACTGTGAGCTCCCACCTTTCCAGTACCTGTTGCATCTTCATTCCCTTTGGTTCCCTGGTTGAATCAGGGGAGTTGGAATACTCTTTACTCCTGACTAGCACTTCCAGGTTCTCTCCCTATCTCCTCACTCAGTTGAAGTTCATGCAGTTCATCTCTACCAACCAATCAAAATCCTGGTAGCTGCTGTTTATAGACTTCCTTCCTTGATGAGTTCAGTACAAGGCTCACAAATATTTTCTCCTCCCCAACTCCTGCCCTCTACCTAGGGGACTTCAACATGCACATTGACTTTTCTATAAACAGTCTAACCACTCATTTCCTCAACCTACTCACTTCCCATGATCTAATCTTCCACCCCACCTCAACTACACAAAAAGATCATCATACCCTTGATCTTGCCATAGTCCACAAACATACCACCTCCACATTCAGGAATCCTGAAATCCCCTCATCTCACCACAATCTTTTAGCTTTCCATTTTTCTCCTTGGATTACTTTACCAAACCCTACTCTTTGTTCATACGATGACCTCCAGTCCCTTGGTCCGTCCATTCTCTCCCAGACCATCTCCCTTGAGCTAGCCACTCTCATTTCCCCCTCCATTTTATCTTCTTAGTGAACCAACTCAGCTCTACACCAGCCTCCTCTTTTGAATTTCTATCCCCTTTATCAATTTGCCATTTGTGCTCTGAATCACCCTGAGTCACCCCCTCGATTTGCTGCCTTCACTTCTACACATGGGAAGCTGAATGAAGATGGAGAAAATCATGCAACCATTATGACTGGTTCCACTACAAACATATGTCATATAACCTCAATTGAGCCCTCTGTGCTGCTAGGCAACTCTACCGTACCTCCCTTGTCAACTTACTATACTACTCTCCAGTCTCTTCCAAATCTTTTCATCTGTCCTCAAACCTCCCATGGCTCTCTCCTTTACTCTTTACCAAAGCTAATATTTCTACTTGCTCAAGTGATCCCCTTCTATCTGATATTCTACAACAGATTGGCCCCTCTGTCATTCCCAATCCTATCACTTATTTTTAGTCTCTTATCTACTGGCTCCTTCTCTGCTGTTTACAGACATGTCCATGTCTTTCCTATCCTCAAAAAACTCTCACTTGATTTTTTTCATATCTGCTATCAATTCATATTTCTTCTTTTCTTTATGGCAAAACTCTTCCCAAGGACAGTCTAATAGGTACCTTCACTTTCTTTTCACTCTCTAATGAATTCCTTATAATCTGGTTTCCAATCTCATCATTCCACTGAAACTTCTTTCTCCAAAGTTGCCTATTCCAGTGACCTTTTCTCAATCTTCAGTCTCCTGAACCTCTTTGTGGCCTTTGATACTGTTTACTGTAATTTTCACCCTTAATATTCTCTTCTTCCTAGTTTTTGGGGACACCAGCTGGTTCTTTTCCTACCTATCTGACTATTTCTTCTCAGTCTCCTTTGCTAGAACCTCACCCAGATCATGCCCATTAACTGTCGGTTTTCCTTCTTATCATCCTCTATGCTACCTCACTTGATGGTTTCATTAGCTCCTAGGGATTTAATTCCCATCTCTCTGTTTATGCTTCTCACATCTACCTATCTGGCCCTACCCTCTCTGCTGACCTCCAGTCTTGCCTTTCAGACATCTTCACCTGGATGTTCAGTAAATATGTTACAGTCAACATGTCCAGACTCAAACTCATTTTCTTTCCCCATAAATTTTCCCTTCTCTTACCTTCCCCATTACTGTGGGGGGGCATCCCCATCTCCCAGACACTCAGACTTGCCACCTAGCTGCCCTCCTCAACTCCTCCCCATCTCTTCCCCATCATATTCAATCTATTGCCAAGGCCTGTCAATTTCACTCTTGCAACATCTCTGGCATATATCCCCTTCTCTCCTCTGACACTTCCATCGCCTTGGGGCAAGTCATTATCATCTCCTGTCTGGACTATTGCAATAGCCTGCTGGTGGGTGGGCCTGCCTCAGGTCTCTTTCCACTCTAATTCATCCTCCTTTTAACCACCAAAGTAATTTTCCTAAAGCAACAGTTCAACCACGTCACTCCCCTCCTCAAAAAATGCCTTATTGTCTCCAGGACCAGATGCAAAATGTTGTATTTGTTTCTCAAAGCCTTTCATAACCTGTGTCTCCCCTATCTTTTCTGTCTTCTTACATCATACCCCCAACAAAAGTCCAGTGACACTGGCCCCTTGGCTGTTCCAGAGAGAAGATCCTTTATTTCTTGGCTCTGGGAATTTTTCTCTCCCTTATCATTTCTGGCTTCCCTGGCCTTCTTCAGGACCCAACTAAAATCCTGTCTTCTACAGGAATACTTTCCCAAACTCTCTTAATTCTATCGCCTTCCCTTTCTTACTCATTTCCTATATATCTGTACAAAATTTATTTGTACATATTTATTTGCTTGTCTGTAACCCATTGAATGATTTAAAAAAATGAAAATCCTTTAGCTATCAATTCAGAAACTGGGAGAGAATTTCCAAGCTTTAAGAGAAAAATTATCGTTCAACAATTTCTCTCTTTCTCTCTCTCTCTCTCTCTCTCTCTCTCTCTCTCTCTCTCTCTCTCTCTCTCTCATATCTGTTTCTTTCAGTTAGACCTTGATAGGAAGCAAAGAAAATTGGGCAAATTAGGAACTAAACAATCTATTTTTGTTTCATGAAAGTTAACAATGTAAGATAAAGAGAAATAGAAATTAGTTAATTCAGCTGGCTCTGTCCAGCTGTCTGTTTGACAGCACCATGCTACTTAATGGCCAACGGACCATTCTGCTACAAAACAGTATAGACTAAGAGGCAGAATTGTTGCTTATCATATGCACCAGACAACTTTAAGACCCAACCCATCCAAATCGAAGTGATTCTTTTCAAAAGTTTTAATATGAGAGCATTAGGAACATAGCAGAATTGGCATTTCCCTCAAGATCTAGATACCGATTTAAATGTTTGATTTTAGGTAAAGTTAATCTACCTCCCTTATAGCTGAAAATGACCCATGGCTATAAAAGAGCTTGCATCCCTAGCATGTATGTGTTTTAGGAAGCAAAATACCTTGTAGCAGGAAACAGTTCATGATGAAACTGGTACCCAAACCCTCAAATGCAAAGGTAGAAGTGGGGAGATCGAGGTAAGATTTTGCAACTCTAGAGTCTAGTTGTCACTGAAAATACTCACAGAATTATCAATTTAGAGATAGAAAGGACCACAGAGGTTATTGAGTTTAACCCCCTCATTTTGCATTTGAGAAAACTGAAGCTAGAAAAGGGGGAGTGACTTGCCCCTTGCTATACAGCTATGGAATGTCTGAGGCAGGAGTCAAACCCAAGCTTCCTTGGCTCCAAGTCCAGGTCTCTATCCACTACAGCAATGTTTCTTGAACTTGTTAGAAGTAGGAAATTGGGGATTAAGTATTAAATGTAGTTGAGTGGTATTATCTAAAATCATAATAATTTCTAATGTGATTATTGATATTATTAGGTAGCCTCTTCTATTTAAGAATTCTGCCCCTCCCCTGCCCTTTTAGCTTGGGTATATCAAACTTTCCCATGAATATGAAGAATAAGGACGAATTAATAATCTAGCATCTTTCATTTCAAAGTGCAGGAGGGAAATGAATGAGGTCGATTGCTGTTGAGGAAAAGCTTTTTCAGATTTGAAAAGGTAAAGAAAAGACAGTTTTAAAGGTTATAAAGAACAGAATTTACCTTTTCTAAAAATAATTCAATATGCTTGCCAAGCAAGGAGATAATACCAGGCAATATCAGTTTATGCTACAAATTTATTTGCAAAGTGTTAAGAGGAATATAATGGAAGATTACAAACAGGCTCCTGGGTATGCACTCCAACAATCTGGATTACAACCTAGTCATATTTGTTTGTCCTCTGTAACTCTTGTCCCTGTCCATAACATTTGCTGCAGGGAGCATGGCCAATACACTTGGGGACCTCATTTGTTTTCTCTTGACTTCATGGGGATAAGAATGGATTACACAAGATGGGTATAGGTAATTCTCTCTGACCAAATGACCAGCCTATCTTCTTTTTGGTTCATACATGTCTTTATGCTATTCCCCCCATGTCAGTTCTTCAATGCCTTCAAAGTCATGTATAGTCTCAGAAAAACAGCTTGATGTGAGACAGCTAAGCTGAATCATTTCTTTTTTTTTTAACATTTTGATTTAAAATTTTGAGTTCCAAATTCTATCACTCCTTCCCTCCCCAAGATGGTAAGCAATCAGATGTAGATTATATATGTGCATTTATGTAAAACATTTCCATAGTAGTCATGTTGTACAAGAAGACTCAAATAAAAATGAAAGAAAGTGAAAAAGAGTGTGCTTTAGTCTGTATTCAATCGATATCAGTTCTTTCTCTGCAGGCAAATAATATGCTTCATCATTAGTCCTTTAGACTAATTGTGTTAAAGATCATTGTATTAAAGCTGAATTGCTTCAAGAACACTTATAAATGAAAATGGAAGAAAGAAAAAAAAAAAGCAGATGTCAAATCGAAAAGATCTGAGAGAGCAACTGCTTCCAGGATGAGGAAGAGGGTAGCTTAGGTAATGAAATTAGGCAATACTATTTGCCTCCACTAGATTTTCATGCAATCAGAGGCATATCACTAATAGCACACTAATATAAAAAGCAATGTTAAAACCAATAGTATAATTAAAGAAAGTTTGGTGGAAATGTTTTGGTTGCATGGTTATTCCCCCCTGAAATTCCTGAAGATATTTTGGTTATTGTTTTTGTAATTTTCTCCTTGAAAGAGACATTTTGTCTAGAATTCAACCACATCAGGATTCAAAGATATTGTTTATTAGATGTTCTGCAAGATGAAAGGATTCTCTACCTCTCTCTCTCTCTCTCTCTCTCTCTCTCTCTCTCTCTCTCTCTCTCTCTCTCTCCCAATCTCCTTCCATTTTCACTATTCCCTTTCTCTTTTCTTTCTTTCCCCTTCTTTCTCTTAAGTTTTCTTTTTTTCTTTCTTTTGCAATTAAAAAACTGCTTCACTCAGATCAATGGAATATTGCATTTATGAAAACAGCATTCTTATTCCGAGGTAATTAGGTGCTTTTCTGTGATGTAATGAACAGAAAAAAATGAAAGTTTCCATGTTAGGAAATGGAAACTGAATCTAACAAGAAGCCCAAATATCAATGTTTTTTCCTGTTGAACTAAACAAAGCTATTGCTGTTTTTCCTGCACTTCATCTAACATGTATAATCACAGCTAGATGAGGAAAAACTGTCCCCTTTGGTCCCATGGAAGTTTAATTTTCATCTTCATTTCATTCTATGCTGTGGGAATACATTCTACCCCATTTACATTTTTGTAGCACTGTCACTAGCAAATGAAGTTTACAGAGACTGGACTCCTCTTACCACCTACCTACAAGACAACAATTTTAGCAAGTGTACATCTGAAGGAAACTGTTTGGATGCTGATGGTAGAAGCTGATCATGGTTGTCAGAATGAAAAAAAGGAGGTGGGGAAGTAGTAAACTACAACACATTCTGTGATCCTGAACAAATTTTTTTTTTACCTATTTCCATACCAAATGGCCTGGAGCTCAGTCACTGATGTGCCTTATGAAGAAGTGGAAATGACACTAACAGAGATGAAATCAAGTTTTCGAGTAGCAAGACTACACCAAGTATACCCAGAGGAAATAACATTGAGGAGGAGAAACAACTTTGAAGGTGCTGAATTATCCTAAGGCATCTGAAAGAGGGAAAGGTACTGAGCAATTGTGAAGAACAATGACAAACAAGCCAGCAAACACATCGATTATTTTACTACCACAAAATTTGTGCTAGGATTTTCTACACATATAACAAGGGTACCTTTAATTAAAGTATTTGAAAGAAACAGTCTTTCAAAAAGGATTTTTATAACAGATCATATCTTCATAGTCCTATCTTTCAATAAAAGAGGAAGAACATGCAAAATCTCACTGTACTTTGTCCACTACAGAAAAGTATTTGGATTGAGTCAAGCAAAACAAAGCCCTGAAGTCTCTCCTCCAATAGCAAGTCTCACATGCATGTATTGAGATCATCAAGGGCAGAGGGGAAGGAATAGGCATTTACACAGTGCCTTTTGTGTACCAGAAACTGTGCAAAGCACATACAAATAATAACTCATTTAATCCTCACAACAACCTTTGGTGGTAGGTGCTATTATTATCCCCATTTTACAGTTGGGGAAACTGAGGCAAACAGAGATTAAGTGACTTACCTAGTCACACAGCTAATAATTGTCTGAGACCAGATTTGAAAACAGATCTTCCTGAGTTCAAGTAGATAGAGCCCAGTGCTCTGTCCACTGTGCAACCAGTTGTCTCATGAAAGTTTCCCCAGTAGATGTGAAAACATAGACAACTTTCTTCATTGATCTAATTATAGAGACCAAGCTAAGCATAAAAGAAGGAGCCATATGACTGTCAAAAGGTACTTGCCACTGTTACATAGGGTCTCCAAAGGGAAAAGAACTTTCTTATATGTGTTGAGGTCCTCCAGAAACTCCTGTTCATGGATGATGTGTCTACTGTATCAATTTCTGTGCCTGAATTAGATCTACCACCATTTAAAATAATTTGGCCTAATAATCTATGATCACTGGGTGAGGGAAAGGGAAAGAAGTGAAGGAAGAATGACCACTGTATACACAATGATATGCTTTTAGATTCAGATGTCTTTCTTCTGATACAGTACAGTTCTCTTGATCTTCTTGTCTCCTCCTGTTATCTTTTTCCTGGAACATTACTGTCTAAAAAATCAAAATGTGGGTGAACCAAAAGGCAATGGGTGGATGTATGGTGGGTTTAAATAGTTTTATGATGACTTTTTTTCAAGAAGTGGTATAAAATACAACTTTGGGGATCGTTTAGGGGATTGACCAATTATGTAGCAAACTGTGACATAACTATCCATAAAATGTTAGTAGAGCTAGAGAATTGCCTCCACTTTGTTGGGCAGAACCCTTTGGAGGATTCATGGGAAAATATGCACATGGGCTGGATGAAAAGGGGCAAATGGGATGTGGTATTCATTATTGAAATGAGGACCCACATCAACAAGATCATGAATTTATTGAACTATTTATTTAAGTAAATAAGAAGTGATTAGATGGAAATTAAGTACCCATACTACTTAAGAGTCACACATTTTTATTTTTTGTTGTTGCTTTTTAAAAATAAATTCTGGGAAAAGGGAAAAATGAGGGAGTGGGGTAACCTGGTTTTCCTTCCTTCACCAGAAAATCCAATCTTATAAGTCAATATGTATTGTGAAGTGTGTATAGTGGAAAAAAACAAAACAAAATATAATACTAGGAATCAACAGACCTGATTTATAGTCACTATTCTATGATTTACTAGCCATGTAATTGAAGTTGGCCAATCATATAACATTTCTGGCTTCAGGTTCTTATCTGTAACATGATGTGTTTGGATTAGATTATGTGATTTCTAAACCTTTTGCCTTTAAAATTCTATGCCCGAGAGTCTCTCTTTTGTCGTTGTTCTGTGCAGAGCCCTCTGCCAAATGCCTTAATAAGTGCCTATTAGCAATGCAAAAGGGACTGGTTTTGGAATCAGAAAATTTGAGTTTTAGGGGTGGCTAGGTGGTGCAGTGAATAGAGTACCGGCCCTGGAGTCAGGAGGAACTGAGTCCAAATCCAGCCTCAGAAACTTAATACTTACTAGTTGTGTGACTTTGGGCAAGTCACTTAACCCCCAATTGCCCTGCCTTCCCCCTTCCAAAAAAAAAAAGAAAATTTGAGTTTAAATCATGCTTCTGCTGCTCATACCTGTGTGGCCTTAGGCAAAAAATAACATCTCTGGACTTTACTTTCCTCTGTGAAATGATGAAGTTGGACTAGATGTTCTCAAATATCTCTTCTACATCTAATTCTTATAATCCTAAGAGAATACATGTTATTCTAAAAATCATGTGTGACATCAAAAATTTAATATCCAAATCAGGACTCTAATCACCTGAACTCATCTTGAACCAGCAAATATCATGAGATGATAGTAACAATAGTTTCAGATGTCAGTAATTTGAGAAATCTTAAAACTCATGGTGCTTAATTTGGATTTATGTCAGTCTCTAAACACTAATTTCTCTTAAATATCAGCTATAGTGAAATGAGATGTCAGTTATATCAAATGTTCAAGCTAACATTCCCAGGTCAAATCTGAAAATCAGTGGGTGGGATTTTTAAGTAGTGCAACTGACTAGGTATTAAACCACTGAGCACAGATCAAAGTAAACATGTATCTATTTCATTAATCATGGAAAAAGTCATTGTTAAACAAAATGGTTAAGTTGCTCCCCTTCCTAATAGGAAAGTTCTTGGATAGTTTAATTAGTAATCAGAAAGTTATTTGGTGAGCAAAAGTGATTCTTGAGCAAACAGCATAAGATAACCTTCAGAAACATTTTCTCTTAAATTTTTTATTATTTATTTATTTATTCATTCATTCATTTGTTTGTTTATTTATTTATTGCCTTTTGAAGGGCAATTGGGGTTAAGTAACTTGCCCAAGGTCACACGGCTAGGTATTGTTTTGTTTGTGTGTGCATTAAGTGTCTGAGGCTGGATCCAAACTCAGGTCTTTCTGACTTCAGGGCCAGCACTCTACTCACTGCACCACCTAGCCACCTCATTTATTTATTTTTAACATTTATTTATTTTTTAAATTTGGGTTCTAGATTATTTCCCTCTCTGGCATCCCTCCCCCACCCATTGTGAAGGCAAGCACTCATTAATTATACATATGAAATCATGCAAAAAAACCCAACATTTTTTCTGTATTAGTCATGTTGAAAAAAAAAAAGCTAGAAACATAAAGAAGGGGCGGCTAGGTGGCGCAGTGAGTAAGAGCGCCGGCCTCAGAGTTGGAATGACCCGGAATCGAAACTGGCCTCAGAAAATGAGCACCCACACATAAATCATGACTAGCCGTGTAACCTTAAGCAAGTTATTTAACCCCAATTGCTTTAAAAAAAAAAGAAACATAAAGAAAGTGAAAAAATATGCTTCAATCTGCACTTAGAATTCATCTGTTCCCTCTGTGGAGGTGGATAACACTTTTCATCATGGATCCTTTGGAATTGTCTTGGATCATTGTATTGATCAGAGTAGCTAAGGCTTTTGAAGATGATCATCCTCACAACACTGATGTTACTGTGTATCTTGTTCTCCTGGTTCTGTTCATTTCGTTTTCATTCAGTTCATATAAGTCTTCCTAGGTTTTTCTGGAACCATCCTTCTCATCGTTTCTAATATCACAATACAGGATGTCCTTAATGTCTGGACACATAGGAAATTTCATTAACTATGCATATTTTAAAGAAACGAAATGAAATTTTCAAACACATTTTATTTAACTATCATAAATTATAGCCATGACAATTTCATATGGAATAAAAGCTTTCATTAGCTATTGGGGATTATTTTCCATATTAATGAGTTTAATTAATGAAATTTCCTATGTTTCTCTTATGTCTTCCTATGGAATCTCATTTATGCTAATGTAGTATTCCATCACAATTATATATCACAGCTTGTTCTGTCATTCCTTAAGTGATTGAAATCAATATTTTTATACTCATTGGTCCTCCCCGCCGCCTTTTTTTATCTCTTTGGGATAGAGACTCAAAAGTGGTATTGCTGGATCAAATTGTTCTCCAGAATGGTTGGGTCAGTTTATAATTCCACCAACAGTGTATCAGTGTACCTAATTGTCCATATCCCCAGAAATATTTTCATCAAGCTGAAATACTTGAGTTAGGCTCTACTCAAGGAAGGGTGCTTTGTAGGTATCAAATTGAATATGTGCACTCAGCCTTATGTCATTTCCAAAAGTGAATTTTCTATTTAAGTATAAAGATTTGGTAGGATGTGGGTTCAATCAATATGTTTAAAATGGTTGGTTACACTTATACATGCATGCAATTTGCCAGACATTTTACTACATCCTTAAACCTATTTTTCTCTTCTATCCCTGTTATTTCTTCTCTTCAGCTTTTCTGACCAAGGTTAACCTATCCTGTATTGTCTCCTTCTAGATTTTGCTCATATTCTGTCTTGTGCTTTCATGTTCTCCCTCCACAGGTTTGTTTCCCTTTGTTATATCTCCACCAGAGTGTAGGGCTTGGAATACACTAGAGGACCAAGAAGAATTTACCAAACTGGGAGAGAATCAACCAGCCTTCTAAATTCTATGATCGTAGGAATGCAGCTGTAGACTCTGGCAGCCTCTTCCTATAAGAACATTCAGGTCTCCCCTAATCACACAGGACCTTCCTTTAATTCTGCTGCCTTTTGATTCTATCTCTCTTCCTACCTTTCAGGGCTAAACTTTTCAAAAGAGTATTCTATACCCAATATCTCCATCTCCTTAATACCCTCTCATAGAAACATAGGGATTAAAAATAGAATAGACCTTAGAGATTATCTGTTCTACCTCCCTCATTTTATAAATGAGAAAATTGACACCTGGAAACATGAAACAGCTTTGTCTTAAGGTCATACAAGCTTCAAGTAGAGAAGTTTGGAGTTCACTCAGGTCTTCTTAGTCCAAATCCTATACTCAGAATCACAAAATCATGGGATTGTCTGAGAAGGCACTTTAGAAGTCACCTAGTCAAGACCTTCATTGTGTAAGTGAGGAAACTGAGACCAAGAGAGACTAAGTAATTTGCCTATGGCCATGCATCTATTAAATAAAAGAGCTAGGGTTTGAACACAGATCTCCTGCCCCAATTCAACGCTCTTCTCTTCCAACATAGTGGTGGTATGCATCCAGCAGTATATGTAGTGAAAAAATGAAAGAATTGTAAATCACAGAGAGTAGTACTTTTCTTAAGGACCTAAGATAGATTGGTAACTCAGAGGAAGGTGAGTAACCCTTCCCCTAACCAGAACTGCTTGCCTTAGGGTCAGTAGGACTACTTATGGTTCCAGAGTCACTGGGTCTTTCTCTGCTTTTGGAAGTTATAAAACTATCACTTTCGTGAAACGCAACTCATGTCATCCTTCTTAACTATTTTCATAGCCATACACTGCTTCTTAGTGCTGTTCAAGATCCTCATGTCCTCCTTTTACTGTGTTTGTTTAGTTCTCTCCTTTCACAAGATTTCTACCCTCTCTTCCTCTTTAGTACCTGAGAGGGGAGAAGAGAGACTATCTTTTCATGCATAGCTATAGCTCTTTTTGTCTTTGAAGTAGAGTACATGAGGAATTGCTTTTGTGATTCACTGGCAGCCATTTCCAATGTCCACTCCACTTACACTACCTTACCACACTATTTTTTAACTCTTTGGAAAATAATTTGTTTCTCTCTATTTTTAAATACATTTTTACTTATTTCATTAAGTGTTTCCCAAATATATGTAAAAAATTGACATTTTTAAAGATTTTGAGTCCCATATTCCCTCCGTCCCTTCTACTTCCTTGAGAAAGTAAAGAATTTAATATCAATTATACTTGTGGGGTATAATTCCCTTTTCTTTGCTCCCTTTGGGATACAGACCTAGTAGTGGTATTGCTGGGTCAAAAAGTACGCACAGTTTTATTGCTCTTTGGGCAAAGCTCCAAATTGTTCTCCAGGGTAGTTGAACTAGTTCACAACTCCACTAACAGTGCATCAGTGTCCCATTTTTTCCCCCACATCTCCTCTGGCATTTATCATTTTCCTTTTCTATCATATTAACCAATCTGATAGGTATGAGGTGGTACCTGAGATTTGTTTTCATTTGCATTTCTCTAATCAATAGCAATTTAGAGAATTTTTCATGTAACTAATGAAAGCTTTGATTTCTTCTTTGGAAAACTGCCTGTTCGTACCCTTTGACCATTTATTAACTGGAGAATGCTTCTTATTTGAATATTAGGCTCAATTTCTATATATTTGAGAAATGAGGACTTTATCAGAGAAGCTTGCTATAATTCCCCATCCCAACCCTAGTTTCCTGTTTCTCTTATAATTTTGACTGCATTAGTGTTGTTTGTACAAAACCTTTTGAATTTCATGTATTCAAAATAATCTATTTTGCTTTCTGTGATCCTCTCTATCTTGTTTGGTCATAAATTCTTCCCTTCTCCATAGATCTGATATGTACATTTTTCTATGCTCCCTTAATTTACTTATGATATCACCTTCTGTATTTAAATCATTTATTTATTTTTACCTTATCTTGGTATATAATGCAAGAAGTTAGTCTATGCCAAGTTTCTCCTATACTGCTTGACATTTTTCTCAGAAATTTTTGTCAAATGATGAACCAAAGACTTAAATCTTTGGGTTTATCAAACTCTGAAATACTATGGTCATTTGCTACAATGTATTGTTTACCTAATCTATTCCACTCATCCAACACTCTATTTCATAGCTAATATCGGATTATTGTGATGATATCCAGTTTTTAATAGAGTTTGAAATCTAGAACTGTTAGGCTTCCCTCCTTCATGTTTCTTCATTGATTCTCTTGACATTTTTAAACAAAAGTTCTTCCAGATGAATTTTATTATTACTTTTTTCTAGCTCTACCAAATAATTCTTTGGTAGTTTGATTGATATGACACTGAATAAGTAAATTAACTTAGGTGCAATTATCATTTTTATTTTATTGACTTGGCCTCCCCATTAGCAATGTTTATTTCTCCAGTTGTTTAGATCTGTCTTTACTTGTGTGAAAAATGTTTTGTTATTGCGTTCATATAATCCCTGGTTTATTTTGGCATATGAACTCCCAAGAATTGTATATTATCTGGAATTTCTCTTTCTATCTCTTATTTACTGGATTTTGTTGGTAGTATATATAAATGATGATGATTTATGTGGGTTTGTCTCTTGCAACTTTACTGAAGTTGTTAATTGTTTCAACTAGTTTTTAATTGATTCTCTAGAGTTTTCTAAGTATACCATTATATTTTCTGCAAAGAGTTCGAGTTTTGTATCCTCATTGTCTATTTTTGTTCTTCAATTTTTTTCTTGATTTGTTGTTATACCTAGCATTTCTAGTACAATATTGAATAACAGGTAATAATAGACTCCTTTACTTCCCCCATGATCTTATTTGGAAAGTTTCAAGTTTACCTCTGTTATAGATAATGTTTACTCTTGGTTTTAGATAAATATTACTTATTTTAAGAAAGACTTCGTTGATTTCTGTGCTTTCTATTTTTAATAGTAATGTTTCTTGTATTTTGTCAAAGGCTTTTTCTGCATCTACTGAGATAATCATATGTTTTTTTTATTAGTGTTGTTATTGATATGGTCAATTATGCTGATAGTTTTCCTAATAGTGAAGCAGCTCTGCATTCCTGGCATAAATCTCACCTGGTCATAGTGTATTATCTTTGTAGATATATTGCTGTAATCTCCTTGCTAGTGTTTTATTTAAAATTTTCCATCCATATTTATTAAGAAAGTTGGTCTTCGCAGTGAATAGAGCGTCGGTCCTGGAATCAGAAGGACCTGAGTTCGGAGCCGGCCTCCGAAACTTAATCCACAAAAACCTAGCCGTGTAACCTTGGGCAAGTTACTTAACCCCAATTGCCCTAAAGGGGCGGCTAGGTGGCGCAGTGAGTAAGAGCGTTGGCCTCGGAGTTGGGATGACCCGAGATCAGATCCGGCCTCAGAAAATGAGCACCCATGCATAAATAATGACTAGCCGTGTAACCTTGAGCAAATTACTTAACCCCAATTGCTTTAAAAAAAAAAAAGTTGGTCTTAATTCCCCCCTTACCCCCCATTTTTGCTTTCTCTAGTTTAGGCATCAAAAATAGATGTGTGTCATAAAAGGAATTTGGTAGGACTCCTTTACATTTTCCCCCCAAATAGCTTATATTTCATTAGAAATAATTGTTACTTATATGTTTGTTTTCACTTGTAAATCCATTTGGTCCTGGGGATTTTTCCTTAGCTTATTGATGGTTTGTTTAATTTCTTTTTCTAAGTAGGGTTATTTAAGTATTCTACTTTTTCTGTTAATTTGGGCGATTGATTTTTTTGTACTTATTGATAAATTTCTTTTCTATTGTCAGTTTTACTTACATATAATTGGGCAAAATAATTCCTTAATTGTCTTAATTTCATCTTCATTGGTGATGCATTCACATTTTTCATTTTTGATACTGGTAATTTGTTTCTTTTCTTTCTTTCTTTCTTTCTTTCTTTCTTTCTTTCTTTCTTTCTTTCTTTCTTTCTTTCTTTCTTTCTTTCTTTTTTTTTTGGAGGGCAATTGGGATTAAGTAACTTGCCCAAGGTCACACGGCTAGGTTTTTGTTTGTGTGTACATTAAGTGTCTGAGGTTGGATCCGAACTCAGGTGCTTCTGACTCCAAGGCCAACGCTCTACTCACTGTGCCACCTAGCTGCCCCTTTTTCTTTCTTTTTAAAATAAAATTGACCAACAGTTTATCTTTTTTATTATTTTTTTAAATAAAACCAATTCCTAGTTTTATTCATTAGTGTAGTTTTCCTTTTTCCTTTTAATTGTATTAATCTCTTTGATTTTCAAGATTTTCATTTTGGTATTTGGTTGGGGATTTTTATTTGTTCTTTTTCTAGTTTAGTTTGTTTTTAGTTATATGCCCAATGCATTGATATCTTTTACTGATGTATATTTTAGAGAGAGAAATTTTCACCTAAGTACTACTTTGATTATATCCCATGAACTTCGAAATGTTTCTATGATTGTCTTTTTTTTTTTTATCCATTCATTCTTTAGGATTGGATGATTTAGTTTCCAATTAATTTTAATCTATACTACCACGGCCTTTATTAAATGTAATTTTTATTCCATTATTGTCTGGAAAGTATGTATTTGATATTTCTGCTTTTCTGAATTTAGTTGACATTTTTAATGCCCTAATACATAGTCAATTTTTGTTCCTTTTCTATTTTCACTCAGTTTTCCCCAGAGGCTTATCATATCTAACTTTTCTAAGATTTTATTTATCTCCTTGACTTCTTATTTTTTATTTTATGCTCAGTATTATCTAGCTCTGAAAGGAGAAAGTTGAGATCCCCCTTTAGTATAGTTTTCATGTCTGTTCTCTCCTGTAATTCATTCAACTTTTCCTATAAGAATTTTAATGCTGTGCCATTTGATGCATATGTTTAGTATTGATATTAATTCATTATCTATGGTTTATTTTTGTAAGATGTAGTTCCTCTGCTTATCCCTCTTATTTGAATCTATTTTTCCTTTTGCTTTGTTTGAGATTATGATTGCTACCCCTGCCTTTTTTTTTTTGCTTCAGCTTAAGTATAATAGATTTTGTTCCAGCACCTTATTTTTACTGTGTCTCTATTTGAAGTGTGTCTTGTAAGCAACATATTGTTGGATTCTGATCTCTAATACATTCTTGCATTTTACAGATGAGTTCATGCCATTCACATTCACAATTATTATTACTAATTGTGCTTTTCTCTCCATCCAATTTTATCCTTGTTTATCCTTCTCTCTTTCTTTTTATCCTGTCCCTTCTCTAAAGTCTGTTTTGTTTCTGACCATTGCCTTCTTTTGCCTGCCCTCTCTTTTATGATGCCTCCACCTTTCCTTTATCCCTTTCTCCTTCTACTCCCCTATTGGGTAAGATAGCTTTTTACACACAGCTGAGTATGTATGTATGTATGTATGTATGTATGTATGTATGCATGTATATGTGTGTATGTATGTTCTTCCCTCTTTGAATCTATTTAGATGTCAATGAAGTTTAAGCATTGCTGTTCCCCTCACTCCCAAACATTTTCCCCTCTGATGTAAAAGCTTGTCCTTGTATACGTCTTTATGTGAGATAATTTCCTCCATTCTTCCTCTCCCTTCCCCCTGGTCATCCATCTTTTTTGACTATCTATTTTTTATATAATTCCAATATATGTAGAATTCTTCTAACTACTTTTATAATGATAAAGTTCTTAGAAGTTACACATATCATCTTTCTATATTTAAAGGTAAAGAGTTTATCATATATCCCTTATGCTTTTCTCTTTCATGTTTACCTTTTTATTCTTCTCTTGAATCCTGCATATGAAAATCAGAATTTCTATTCTGTTCTGGTCTTTTCATCAGGAATGCTTGGAACACCGCTATTTCATTACATTTTTTTTTCAATTTTCAACCACAATTATCAGTTACAGTTTTTGTTTTGTTTTGTTTTTTTGGAGGTAGCAAGGTAGGGCAATTGGGGTTAAGTGACTTGCCCAAGGTCAAATGGCCAGCTTTGTGTTAAGTGTCTGATGCCAAATTTGAACTCAGGTCCTCTTGACTCCAGGGCCAGTGCTCTATTCACTTCACCACCTACCTGCCCCCAGGTATAGTTTTTTTTTTTTCCTGGAAGGATTACACTTAGTTTTGTTGGGTAGCTTATTTTTGGTTGTAATCCCAGCTCTGTTACATTTAGTAATATCACATTCCAACTCTTCTATTGTTTTAACATGGTAGCTGCTAAGTCTTATGTGATCCTGACTGGGACCACAGTATTTGAATGATTTCTTTATGGCTACTTGCAGTATTTTTTTTCTTTGACCTGGTAGCTTTGGAATTTGGTTATAATATTTCTTGGAGTTTTCATTTTACTGATTTTTTCAGGTGATGATCAGTGAATTCTTTCAATTTCTATTTCACCCTCCGATTTTAGGATATTGAGTCAGTTTTCCATCATAAGTTCTTGAAATATGATATATAGGGTCTTTTTTATCATGGCCTTCAGGTAGTAAAATAATTCTTAAATTATCTCTCTGCAATCTATTTTCTAGTTCAGTTGTTTTATCGATGGGATTCTTCACATTTATTTCTATTATTTCATTCTTTCTACTTTGTTTTATTATATGTTGATGTTTCATAGAATCATTAGCTTCTACTTGCCTAATTCTAATTTTTTTTTAATTAAACAAACGCTTTATTAACTTCTGGTTTACATCATTCATTTCCACCAGATTATGAGTTACATTTTCCCCCCATTTTTCCCTACCCACCACCCCAGAATAGCAGTCCCACCAGATATCACCTCATCCAATCTGCTCTCTCCCATATCTTCTCCCATACCCCCTTCGACTTTGCCATTAGGGCAAGGTGAATCTCTGAGCCCCACTGCCTGGACATCTTATGAAACATTTAATTTTAAAACTTCGATTTTCAGATCCATTCCCTTTCTCCCCTGTCACCCACTCCCTCTGAGAAGATAAGCAATTCAGTATGTGTTGTACATGTATATCTATGCAAAACATTACCATAGTAGATATATTGTAAAAGACTGCTTATATTTCCCTCCCACCTGTCTCACCTCCCACCTGGTCCATTCCCTACTTTGATCCTGTCCCTCTTTGATAGTGGGTACTTCTAACCTCCCCTCTCCCCAGAATGCCCTCCCCTCCATCATCCCCCCTCTCATCCCCCTTTCCCCTACTCAGGAGAGTGAGTGAGGGTAAGATATTCCATTTAGTATGTATGTGATTCTCTCCTTGAGCCAACTTCAATGAGAATATGCTTTTGCCTTTTTACCTTCCTGTTCTTCCCCTCCCCTGCAACTACTTCCCCTTGCCTCTTCTACATGAGATGGTTTGCCCTACCCTGTCTCTCTCCATCTCCTCTTGCCACTTCCCTCTCTCACCTCTTGACTTCACCCCTTAAGAATCATTCCTTCCTTGGGGTGGCTAGGTGGCGCAGTGAACAGTGAGCCAGCCCTGGAGCCAGAAGGACCCAAGATCGGATCCGGCCCCAGACACCCAACACACAAACAAAAACGCAGCCACATGAACCTGGGCAAGTCACCCAACCCCAATTGTCCTCCAAAAAATAAATAATCATCCCTTCCCATCAAATTCAACCTGTGCCCTCTATCCATGTATACCTGTGAACATATGCCATGTACTCTTCTTCAATTATTTTCATAATGAGAAAGGTTTCATCAAACACAGATATTGTTTTTCCATGTAGGGCTGTAAATACTCCAACTTTGATAAGTTCCTTTTGATTTCTTTTCCTTGATTGCCTTCTCAAGCATCTCTTGCTTCTTGTGTCTGAATGTCAAATTTTCTATTCAACTCTGGTTTTTTCATCAGGAATGCTTGAAAGTCCTCTATTCCACTGAATGACCATATTTTCCCCTGAAACAAAATACTCAGTTTTGCTGGGTAGGTGACCCTTGGGTTCATTTCCAGTTCTTTTGCCCTCTGGAATATCATATTCCATGCCCTTCGATCCCTCAGTGTAGAAGCTGCCAGGTCCTGGGCTATTCTGATTGTGTTTCCACAATATTGAAATTGTTTCTTCCTGGCTGCTTGTAGTATTTTCTCCTTGATCTGGGGATTCTGGAACCTGGCTATAATATTCCTGGGAGTTTTCTTTTTGGGATCTTTTTCAGGAGGTGATCTGTGGATTCTTTCAACCTCTATTTTGCCCTCTGGATCTAAAACATCAGGGCAATTTTCCTTGAGAATTTCTTGAAGGGTGATTTCTAGGTTCTTTCTTTGATCATGGCTTTCAGGTAGTCCTATAATTTTTAAATTATCTCTCCTGGATCTATTTTCCAGGTCAGTGGTTTTTCCCATGAGATATTTCACATTGCCTTCTATTCTTTCATTTGTTTGAATCTGTTTAATCGTATCTTGATTTCTCATAAAGTCACTAGCTTCCCTTTGCTCCAGTCTAACTCTGAAGGAATGAATCTCCTCAGTGAGCTTTTGAGATTCTTTTTCCATCTGGCAAATTCGACTTTTTAAGGCATTCTTCTCCTCATTGCCTTTCTGAGCCTCTTTTGCCATTTGAGTTGGTCTATTTTTTAAGGTGTTATTTTCCTCAGTCAGGCTGTTGACTGTCATTTCATACTTTTCTTGCATCTTTTTCATTTCTCTTCCTAAATTTTCCCCCACTTCTCTTATCTGCTTCTTAAGGTCCTCTATGGCCTGTAGCCAGCTTGTATTTTCATTTGGGGCTTTTGGTGGAGGAGTTCTGACCTCACAGTCCTCCTCCATGCTTTGAGCCTCTTTGCCCCTAAAATAGGAGTCCAATGTTGAACTTTTTTGTTTATTTTGTTTCATTTGCCTAGGCATGTTGCCACTTAATTATTTGATTTTTGGGCTTGTTGCCACAGTGGGACTCTGCCACCAGACAGGGGAGCTTCCGCCCAAACGTGGGGTCTTCACAACTTCCGCCAGTTGTGTGGCCTCTGTAAAGCCTCCACCCACTCTGGCAAGTTGGATACCCACCCCAAACTTCCCCCCCAGACCACAATCCAGATCCAGGCAGTTTAAAGCAAAAGCGATTAACCCCCAGAATGATTGCTGGATCTTGCTACAATTTGCAGACCAGGAGCTAGAGCCACTACTGACGCTGCCAAATGGCTTCTGTGCAGCTATTTCTTCAGCAGCTTTTTGCCTCCAGGGGAGAAAGCCACGTGTTCCCCAAATACTGGTCCCAAAGTCCATAGGGCACTAACCTCTCACTTTGTCCTAGGCATATCTGTGCTGATAATTCTGGAATCACCACAATTGCTGGTGTTCTGGGGTTCCACCAGCTGGCTGAAGGCCGGGCCGCCCTGGGGCTAAAACCTCGGACCTGGACTCGGCTCTGCAGGCTGAGCTGTCGGTTCCCAGCATACTGTGCTGCCTGCTCTCAGAGTGCTGTGCTGGCCGCTCCCTGCAGGGGTGCTGGGCTGTCCTCAGCAGGAGGTTAGCTTCTCTGTGCCGTTCTGTGGGTGCTGGGGCTCCAGAAGTTGTTTGGAGCTCCCTTTCACATTGTTTGAAATTTGTGTGGGGCAGAGCACATTGGGAATGCTGTTTCTACTCCGCCATCTTGGCTCCGCCCCCCCAATTCTAAGTTTTAAAGAATTGTTTCCTTCAGTGAGCATTTTTAGCCTCCTTTTCCATTTGAGAAATTCTGCTTTTTAAGGATTTGTTTTCCTCAGTGAATTTTTGTGCAATTTTTTTTCTATTTGAGCAATTCTGCTTTTTTAAGGTATTATTTTCTTCAGCATTTTTTGGACCTCTTTTACCAAACTACTATCTTTTTATAATTTTATTCCTTTGCTTTCATTTCTTTATATATTTTTCCTTCATCAGTTTTATTTAGTTTTGAAAATATTTTTTTTAGCTCTTCCAGAAATTCCTGTTGGGCTTTTCCAAATTTACTTTTTTTCTCCCTTTGAGGCTTTGCTTATACCTACATTGACTTCATTTTTTTTTTCTGTGTTTGTGTCTTAATCTTCTCTGTCACCATGATAGCTTTTTATAGTTTTTGTTTTTGTTTTTGTTTTGCTCATCTTTCTACCATATTTCTTGCTTTTGAACTTTATTTTAAAGCTGGGCTCTGTTCCCGGTGTGTTTGGGGCAGGGAGTACAGGGGCACTAACACAAGCTTCAGACTTTCTTGAATTGCTATTTTCAGAGCTAGTTCTTTGGTTTGGGAAATTTTGGTACTTCCAAGGTAGCATGATCTGAGAATCACAGAGCTGCTCTACAACTCTGTACTTTGGTCCTTACCCAGGAATGGTCCCAGATTCTTAGGATTTTAATTGACACTACTCCTTAGCTCCCCTGATCCCTTGGGACTGTACTTTTCCTGACAGTCTCTGATGCCTTGTAACCAAAAGCAGTAGTGCCTATCAAGGCTCCAACTCCCTCTTGACTGAAAGTGCTCCTCTGCACCCTTAAACTATGATGCAGACGAGGGTATAGGTAATGGTTACCAAATGGTGTCTGGTCCTGTGTCCAGTGCTAGCACAAGGTTCCCCTGTAATCTCTTTTTGACTGGTTGCCAAGTCTCCTTTTTATCTCTGGCTTGAGAACTCCCAAGGCTGCTGCTGCTTTCACCACCTCCTAGTCCTACCATTCATGTTTCATGCATTAGGCTTCAGATTAGCCTCTACCTCCATGTTACAGATCTGTCTCTCTGACCTCTTAAGTCTTTGGCTGGAAGAATCTCTCACTGTGACTTTTGCTGGCTCTACCACTCCTGAGTTTGATTTGAGGCATTATTTTCAAGTTGTTTGAAAGGAAAAGTTGGGAGAACTTAGCTGAGTGCTTTCTTACTCTGCCATCTTTTTACCTCTACCCTTGGAAACATACCTCTTTCTATTGAAAGTGTTCTCTTGAAAGTAGTGAGTGACTTCCTAATCAAAATATTCAATAGCCCTTTCTTAGATCTCCTCCTTGATTTCTCTTAATCTTTTGACTGCTGACCTCTCCTTATTCCCTTTCTGAAGACTGTATCCTCCTTGGGCTTCCATGAAACTATATTCTCTTGGTTTTTCTTCTACCTCTTTGGTCATTCTCTTTTCAGTCTATTGTCTCTTTTCCCTTCAATTACCCATTGAAGATAGGTACTTCAAGTTTCTATCCTTGATCTCACCTCATCTGTCCTTTCTCCTTCCTTTTCTCCTCCCCACTATTCCCTTTTTCCTTCTTTCTTTACTTTTCCCTCCTCTTTTCTTCCTTTCCCTTTTCCTCTACTCTAGGCCTTCCCCTATCCATCTTCCCTCTCTTTCCCCTCCCTTCTCCTCCTCCTCCTCTCTTCTCCTCCCCTTTTCTGTCTTTCCCTCCCCCTTTCTCTTTCATCACTTTAAACACTTCCTCTTGGAGATTTAATCCATTCCCACAGCTTCAACTATTGCCTTTATAAAGATGACTTTAAAATTTCTGACCCTGCCCACAGTCTTTCTCACAAATGTCAAAGCTGCTTTTTCAATTGCACATAGATGCCAAGTCAGCACCTCAGATTCTATATGTATAGAATAAAACTCATCATTTTTGCCTTTAATCTAACCTAGCTTAATCTTTCCTCTCCCATAAATCCTCACCTTTACCCTAGTCTCTAATTTGCTCTCCCTTCAAACACCTCAGCATTTGAAGTTTGGTACCAATAAATAAATTTTAAAAGCCATCACTTATTGTTGCTATAGCAAGATCCTCCTTCCTATAAATATCTCCTGGATATCATCAAACAGTTGGTAGTTTCATGGGTGCACCTCAGAGTCATATGCGTTTATGGTGGAGCTGCTATTAGATAAGGAAATGAACAAACAAGAGACTCATAGGCAGTTTAAATATCTGACTTCAGCAATTAGATTCAACAAGGATGTATAAATGGAGTCACTAGTAAACCAGTTACCCAGACTTTGAGCCTCAGATTAAACTTTGACCTTTCTTTTTATCTTGCCTTCACCATTTAATCAATTTTTTTTTTCACTGTTAGAATAACTTTAATTTATCTTGCATTTTACAGAAGTCTAGGAACGGTTTTTAAAAAGCACCTCCTCCTTTCCCCATCATGTTTCTCTGACAGTTGTTAAAATATTCAATGAGCATGTGAACAGCTTGAGGATCTGCATCTTGCAAGGATTTCACAGACCAACCAACCCAATGCCAAATGAGAACTTGGCAGCTTTTAGATCTTGCTTTTTAATACAATGGTAAATCCACTCTGATTGTAAACCTGTCCAGCCACATCTCCAAAACACTTTGCAAAATCCAGTGTTGATTAGCAAATTAGTTGGCTTTGGCACGGAGCTGTGCTCGCTTGCCTGTGACGGCCTGGAACCCAGTTTTGATGCTGGCGACGGAGCAGCGAGAATGGCAGGTCTCACACTGTAAGAAGTAGAGTCGTGTGTCCTTCTGCAGGATTGTGTCTGGTGACCGACACGTATGGCAGGTGACATACTCCTTGATATATCTTCTCAAAACGTTTTCTATTTGTTTCTGTTGGAATCTTCCTTTGATTACAAGTTGGTTATTACCATCTATGGAACCACTTGTACCCAATTCAGCCAATAAAAATGCCAGGAGATGTTTGGGCTGACGATGTAATAGTTTACAGATATCTGTGAAGTTGACAAAAGAAGTTTTCTTGGTTCCTACTCTAACAACCTGTGGAGGTTTCATGACAAATTTCCTTTTTTCTCCAGCAACCATATCTGGATTCTTTTCCCTCATTATGTTGAATACTCGATTCAGCAACTCATCATAAGTATAATCTCTTTCTGAGCCTGCCCATGCAGGGCCTGTCTGATTGCTGAAGGAGATTCCATCATCCTTTTTGCTGTCTTCATCTTCTAAAGCTTCATCTTTCTCTAGGATTTCATCCTCATCTGGGAACTTAACATTCTTCTTTTTCTTCTTTTTATTGCCAAGCATGATATCAAGGTCATCTTCTGGCTCTGCTGGTTCTTGTACATCACTTTCAATCTTTAGGTCCTTTATACCTTCTTCAGTTTCCTCAATATCAAATATCTTTTTTGTTTTTTTCTTCTTTTTCTTTTGATTGAAAAAGTTTAAGTCATCCAAGTCATCAGAAGCATCTTTCTTCCTGCCGTCCTCCTCGTCAGCTTCCACATCCCTGTCCTCGCTCGGCTCTGGTTCGGTCTCCTTTGTCTCTGAGGGCTGCGTTTCTTCTGTTTGTGCGTCGCCTTCTTCATCCAGCATAAAAGGCTTCTTCTTCTTCTTCTTCTTTTTGCTCATAGTAGGATCGAAAATCATCTCGTCCCCGGACATGGCTGTGGCTAGAGTGGATTCGGTGCGGACGGAGAGTTGGACGGCTCAGTCTCCGCTTCGGGCCCTGGTCCGGCAGCACTGCTGAGGATCCTGCCGCTCCCAGCGCCGCACTCCATTTAATCAATTTTTAAGTCTTATTGATTCTGTCCCTGCTGGGTCTCTTAAATGAGCCTTCCAGTGTCCATTCTCATTATCACAAACCTTTTTTCTGGTTCTCATTAATTCTCACCTGGACTATGGCAATAAACTCCTAATGGATCTTCCTCCCTCCAGTCTGTCCCTGTTCAATCCATGCCGCCCAACACAGCCAGAGTAATCCTTCTCATACATAGCTCTCAGCATATTGCAAAACTATTCAATGATTCCCCAGTGTCTACCAAGTCAAGGGGGCACAGTCCTTATTCTGCCATTCCAGGGTCTACCTGGGGTGGGAAACCTGTAGCCTTGAGGTCACATGTTGCCTTCTAGGTCCTTTTGGCTGAGTCCAAGCTTTATGGAACAAATACTATTGTTAAGGATTTGTTCTGTGAAGTTGGGAATCAAAGGGCCATGCTTGGAGACCTCAAGGGCCACATGTGGCTTCAAGGCCACAGGTTCTCCACCCCTGGACAGTGTGGCTTCAAATTCAGATACCATTTCTTCCATGTAACAATCCCTGATCCCCACCCCCACCCCCCAGCTGTAATTTATTTATTTCTTCCTCTAATCCCGCAGCACTCAGTACTCCTATCCCTATGGATGGATATATACATGCATAGATATGTATACACATAAATGCATACACAAATGTAGATATATAGGAATTGAGTTTGCTAGTATGTCTAGCCCTTCCAGATCACTGTGACCTAGACAAACCTGCACCTCATTCCAACAGAGAATCATTGCTTACCAAAGAGCACCCTTTATATCAAAGTGCCACCTGACACCATTTTGAACTCCTTCACCTCACCATGTTAGTGATATTTTATTTTTTTAGTATTAATAATAGTATTTATATATATTTGAAACATTTGATTTTTAAAACTTCGAATTTCAGATCCATTCCCTTCCTCCCTTGTCACCCATTCCCTCTGGGAAGATAAGCAATTCAGTATGTGTTGTACATGTATAGCTATGCAAAACAATACCATAGTAAATACATAGTAAAAGACTGTTTATATTTCCTTTCCACCCATCCCACCCCCCACCTGGTACATTCCCTACTTTGATCCTGTCCCTCTTTGAAAGTGGATACCTCCAACCTCCCCTCTCCCCAGAATGCCCTCCCCTCCATCATCCTCCCCTCTCATCACCCTTCCCCCTACTCTCCTGCAGGGTGAGATACCCCATTTAGTATGTATGTTATTGTCTCCCTAAGCCAAATTCAATGAGAATATAGTTTTGCCTTTTTGTCTTCCTGTTCTTCCCTTCCCCTTGCTTCTTCTACATGGGATAGTTTACCTTACCCTATCTCTCCCCATCTCCTCTTGCCACTTTATTCTCTCGACTCTTAACTTCACCCCTTAAGTACCATCCCTTCCCACCAAATTCAACCTGTGCCCTCTATCCATGTATACCTGTAAACATATATACACACATTCATATATGTATTCATATGCCCATATACCATTCTTCAATTATTTTCATAATGAGAACGGTTTCATCAGTCACAGTTATTGTTTTTCCATGTAGGAATATAAATAGTTCAACTTTGATATGGACCTTTTGATTTCTTTTCCCTGATTACCTTCTCAAGCATCTCTTGCTTCTTGTGTCTGAATGTCAAATTTTCTCTTCAGCTCTGGTTTTTTCCTCAAGAATGATTGAAAGCCCTCTATTCCACTGAATGACCATATTTTCCCCTGAAACAAAATACTCAGTTTTGCTGGGTATGTGATTCTTGGTTTTAGTCCCAGATCCTTTGCCCTCTGGAATATCATATTCCATGCCCTTCAATCCCTCATTGTAGAAGCTGCCAGGTCCTGGGCTATTCTGATTGTGTTTCCACAATATTGAAATTGTTTCTTCCTGGCTGCTTGTAGTATTTTCTCCTTGATCTGGGAATTCTGGAACCTGGCTATAATATTCCTAGGAGTTTTCTTTTTGGGATCTTTCTCAGGAGGTGATCTGTGGATTCTTTCAACCTCTAGTTCATCCTCTGGGTCTAAAACATCAGGGCAATTTTCCTTGAGAATTTCTTGAAGAATGATCTCTAGGTTCTTTCTTTGATCATGGCTTTCAGGTAGTCCAATAATTTTTAAATTGTCTCTCCTGGATCTATTTTCCAGGTCAGTGGTTTTTCCCATGAGATATTTCACATTGCCTTCTATTCTTTCATTTGTTTGGATCTGTTTAACAGCATCTTGATTCCTCATAAAGTCACTAGCTTCCATTTGCTCCAGTCTAACTCTGAAGGAATGAATCTCCTCAGTGAGCTTTTGAGATTCTTTTTCCATCTGGCAAATTCGACTTTTTAAGGAATTCTTTTCCTGATTGCCCTTTTGGGACTCTTTTGCCATTTGAATTAATCTATTTTTTAAGGTGTTATTTTCCTCAGTCAGGCTGTTGATTCTCATTTCATACTTTTCCTGCATCCTCCTCATTTCTCTTGCCAATATTTCCTCCACTTCTCTTATTTGGTTTTTAAAATCCTTCTTAAGGTCCTCTATGGCCTGTAACCCACTCATATTTTCATTTGGGGCTTTTGGTGCAGGATTTCTGACCTCACAGCCCTCTTCCTGTTCCATGCCTTGATCATCTCTGCCCCCCAAATAGGAGTCTAATGTTTCATTTTTCTATTTATTTTGTTTCCTTTGCCTGGGCATGTTGCCACTTAATTACTTGATTTTTGGGTTTGTTGCCACAGTAGGATTCTGCCACCAGACAAGGGAGCTTCTGTCCCAAATGTTGGGGTCTTCACAACTTCCGGAGGTATTCATTGGGTGGCCTCTTTGGAGCCTCCAAACACTCTGGCTAGTTGGATACCCACCCCAGACCTCCCCCCTAGACCGAAATCCAGATCCAGGGAGGTTAAAGCAAGAGCAATTACACCCCCAAGACTGACCGCTGGATCTCCCTATAGTTCACAGGCCAGCAGCTGAAGGTGCCTCTGAAGCTGCAAAATGTCGACTGTGCCGGGTCTCCTCAGCTGCTTCTTGCCCCCAGAGGAAGAAGCTGATGCATTCCCCAAATACTGGTCCCGAAGTCCAGAGGACACTAACCTCTCACTTTGTCCTAGGCATATCTGTGTTGATAATTCTGGAATCACCACAGCTGCTGGTGTTCTGGAGTCCCTGGAGCTGGCTGCTAGCCTGGCTGCCCTGGGGCTAAAACCTCAATTCACGGGGGCCTGGGCTCAGCTCCCAGAGTGCTGCGCTGTCAGTTCCCAGCATGCTGAGCTGCCCGCTCTCAGAATGCTGTTCTGGCTGCTCCCTGCAGGGCTGCCAGACTGTCCTCAGTGGGAGGTTAGCTTCTCTGTGTCATTCTGTGGGTACTGGAGCTCCAGAAGTTGTTCAGAGTCCACCTTTCACATTGTTTGGAAGTGGTGTGTGGGGGAGCACCTTGGAAGTGCTATTTCTACTCCGCCATCTTGGCTCTGCCCCTGGCTAGTGATATTTTTGCAGATCATTCATGCATCCATTCATTTAAGATTCATCCAATAAACATCTTTTAAGTGCCTTCTATGAAAAGAACACTGCATTTTGCAAAGATGACTAAAATGTATTTTTTGTCATCAAGGAACTAATCATGTAATAAGGCTAAAAAGAGAGATGACATATTTAGGGTAAAGAATGATGTGTGTGTTTGTGTGTGTGTGTGTGTGTGTGTTTGTGTGTATTCATACTGCCCATAAGGAGAATTTGTTTTGCTGGACTATGTATTTTTTTTTTTTAAAAGGAATCTGTTTTTCTTTTTTCCTCATTGAGAGGAGTGGGAGGGAGAAATATCTGCTATTTATTTATTTATTGCTTTTTTAGAGGGCAATTGGGGTTAAGTAACTTGCCCAAGGTCACACGGCTAGGTTTTTGTTTGTGCGTTAAGTGTCTGAGGTCAGATCCGAACTCAGGTCCTTCTGACTCCAGGGTCGACGCTCTACTCACTGTGCCACCTTTCTGCCTCCATGCTATTTATTTTTTAATGCATACAAAAGATAGAAAGGTGAAGAGGTGGGGTGATGTGACAGATGTGGAATGTTGCATGCAGTTTCAGATGAGGTCTCTGTATTGTTAATTTTATTTAACTCTGTTACTTTGTTACAAGAGACTTCTCATGGAGTAGGGGTAATCTGTAAGTGTTTTTAATATAAAGAACACACAAATAAAACCTTTGCAAAAAATTAAAGTTGTCATGATTATCAATGTTTTACTTTCCTTTAATCCATAATAAATAACAGTTTTCAATAAAAAAGATGCCATGCATATCTATTTTATAATATATATATATATATATATATATATACACATAGATACACATTCATATATGTGTATGTGCATCTGTCAACAAAGGTATATGTGTTTATAGCTGCATGCAATCCACAGGGGTTATGAGAGTACATAAAATATTTAATATAATATGTACATTATCTCTTATCAGCCTTAATAGATCATAATCTCATTGAGGACCAGGAATGTATCTTATTCAGCTTCATCTTTTACAGTGTCTAGTACAGTGTTCTCTACATAGGAGACATTTAGTAGATATTTGTTGAATGAATGGGCAAATGAATAAATGATCAGCATCATCACCTGTTGAGGTTGAAATGTACCCAATGGTTTCAGCTGGTGCTTTGATGTAAAGGGTGTTCCCTCTCTTGGGTAAATAATAACTACCACTTGGAGCATAGGACTGTCTAGGTCATGAAAACCTAGCAGGGATAAACCTAATACAAAGTCTGGCAAACTGGATTTAGGGCAGACAGGTTCAGTCTGATTTTTTGTGCATGGAAGGACTAGGCTTGGCCCTTGATTAAAGGTCCCAGATTAGCAACTTGGCAGGCAGCTAGCCAGGAAATACTTTATCAAGGTCAGTTGTAGCTTAAGGAGACCTCTAAGAAAAGAGATACTCAAAGATGAAACCTCTTCAGATTGAATCCTATTGTTCCAGAAGATCAGAGTAACTCTACTGGCTTTGACCTTCTGAGTATTAAAGATACACTCCTCTAACGTGGGAGAATCCTCCTCAATCAGTCACGTGCCCTTGGTGTTTCTATCATTATGTACTATCTTTGGAATTTTGCTAGACTATTGTTCATGATGGGTCAGGCATCCAAGCAGGACTTCATCATCTTAGAATATTAGTTTTAAGGTTCAAGTCTAAAGGAATATTAAAGTATTCTATTCTCTCATTTCAGAGAGAATGAAACTGAGGTTCAGTGGGTAAGTGGCTTATCTCAAATGAAAAGATATTTGTAAAACACTTAATACACTGTCTGGCACAGGGTAGGCACTTCATAAAAGCTTTTTCTCTTCCTTACCCTCCCCCACCTTGTCCAAAATCACAGAGTTGGAAGAGATGTATTCCGTTGTTCCATGTGGTGCCTGAATGTATCAGCAGTGGTAGCTCTCTTCTCAATGACAGAACCCTTGGCTTTTCTAGAGTAGGGGTTGTGGTTCAGGTTACAGGAAACGTGGTAGACATTTACCAGTGTTTAGACAATTAGGCTCCATGATTAGGTTTTGCCTTATTGGTTCATTTGTTTTTATAGGTCACTTTATTTTTGTCATATTAACCAATATGTTGTAGCTTGAAAGCTGCTTCCTCTATGAGACCCTATCTTGTCTCCTCCTTGGGGTTTCGTGTACTTTCTTCCTCTTGAAATGAAATTCTCTTATTCTGTATTTACTTGGGCAAATATTGTAAATCAGTAGCAGGTGAACTCATTGAGGGCAGGAATTCTTTCTTTCTGTCTCTGTATCCCTAGGGCTTAGCACAGTACTTTTTTGCTTGGTAGAACTTTAAAAAAAGCCTTCTGGAATTTATTTGAATTTACTTTCCCAGTTCTCTATTGAGGAAGCAATAAATCTAGTGAATTTCTTCAACTAAAACTTTCAATTAAAGATTTCCTTTTCAATATTTTGTTGGCCATTCTTCATTTCCTTCTTCCTTCTAATTTCATAGTCAGGACAGGTATAGGATTTCATGTGATTCTATAATTGAGGTAAGAAGTGAGGTCAAAAAGTTATATATGCAGAAGTAATAAGAATTTATATCCACCTTTATGTCTGAAAATATTGTAAAGTCATTAATCTTCTCCAAACTACTTTCAGATGGGTGATTGTCATTTCAGTCCACTCTAGACTTTTCAAAAACTGATTATTCAACTTTCAAGTTATCCACTCTTCTTCTTTTCACTTTAGTTATCAACTTCTTGTCCATTTCTTTACGCAGTTCTTCACCAAAAAACAAAAAAAAAATAAGTAAAGGAAATCAAAGGATGTAAAGCTTAACCTGTTGTAGAAAAGTATGATAGACTAAGAAAACTAAAGACAAGTTAGCAAAATGGAGAACAATCCAGACATTGAGTCAGGAGACCTGGGCTCAAATTCTGCCTCCAGCATTTACCATCTCTGGTATATAAGTCATATAAATTTCTTCCCCTCCAATTGTTTGAAACTTAGAATTATAGAAATGCAGTTATTACTAAATCAGGGCTTTTAGTTACCAATAGGTAGATTGTTTCTACACATTCATTTCCTTCTATATTCCATCAATTCAGCAATATATACCTATTAATGCAGCAAAGCACATGTATCAATGGAATATCTGTTTCTGTGATGCTACCTTAGAGATAATTATAGCAAGGAAGTGTTATTATAAAGGGTTTGGTGCAAATGGAGCCTTCTGTTTTGTCATTGGCCTCCATGCTATATAATCTCTGGTAGTGGAATCTTGGGTCTGAGAATATAACTTTTTTCACATAATTCCAAATTAATTTCTTTTATATTTGGATCAATTCATATCTCCACCAAAAGCACATTTGTATACCCATCTTTTTATGTCTCCTCCAATGTGGACTATTCTCACTTTTTGTTATCATTGACAAAAGGCAATGAGGTGATACAGTGGATAAAAGACTAGATGAGGAGTGAGGAAAACCTGGGATCAAATCCCACCTCATAAACTTACTAGGTGTGTGACTCTGGACAAGTCAATTAACCTTTCTCAGACTCAGTGTGCTTACCTATAAAACAAGACCAACAATAGTATCTATTTCACACAGTGCTCAACTTCGACAATATATGTAAGATAATATATTTTTTCTACTTTGAAAACCTTAAAGTGTTACCTAAATCCTGTTGTTATCTCTCCCAATTTTGCAGATGTGAGGTAAAACTTCAGAATTGTTTTCATTTATATTTCTTCTATTATAACTGATTTGGAGCAATCTTTAATGGGGCTGTTAATTGTTTACATTTCTTCTCTTGAGAAGTCCATATTCTTTGACAATTTCTCTACTGGGGAATGACTTTTGGTCTAATATATTTTGGTTAGTTGTCTATATGTCTTGTATCTCAAACAGTTACTAAAGATCTTCAATAGAAAGACATTTTCCTTACCCTAGTTGGATTAATTTTGTCATGGAAAAACATTTTTAATGTCCAGTAATTAAATGTATATATTTTATTTCTTGAATTAGCCACTATGAGAGCCTATTATTTGTTATAAGGAATGTTTCTCAAAAGCAGTTCCTATTACCATTGCAGTCTCTACTGTAGGGACCTCCCAACTTGGGACTTGGAGACAGATTATTAATGAGATTAACAGGCTTCTATATTTGGCATCAGAAAGCAGTCAACCAAAAATGTAATCAGTGTAAAACAATTTCTTAACTTATGGAATGTAATGTGCTATGAAAGTAAATTGGAATGAAGATGGATGATATAAAGACAGAAGCATTCAATCATATTTATATTTTGATCCTACTGTGGGTTAAACATAATCTTAAGTGCTGGAAATACATAGAAAAAAAGGAAATACTGCTCTCCTTATGTAGTCTACATCTTAATGGGGTAGACAATATACATTGTATAGATGTATAATATATGAATGCATACGTGTATATATGTGTTGATATATACCTACACATTTGTACGTATATGTACTTACACATACTTATATAATATGTGTATATGTATATATATATATATATATACATATATATATACATATACACACAATAGAAAATACATACAAATGAGATATAAGATAATCTCAGGGAAGAAGGGACTCATAGCTGGAGGGACCAGGAAAGACCTCCTATAGAAGAGAACAACTGAGGTGTCTTGAAGGAAACCAGGGATTCCCAATGGTGGAAGCAAGGAGGGAGAACTTTCCAGTTAGAGGAGGTAGCCAGTGAAAAGGTATGCAAATGAGAGAGGGAGTATTGTGTGTGAGAAACTGTAAGTCAGTAGGCCGGCATTGTAGAGTGAATGGGGGGGAGGGGAGGGCGGTAGGTGGCACAGTGAATAGAGCACCGGCCCAGGAGTCAGTAGAAGCTGAGTTCAAATACAGCCTCAGACACTTAACACAAAAACTAGCCATGTGACCTTGGGCAAGTCACTTAGCCCCAATTGCCCTACCTTCCGCCCTGCAAAAAACCAAAAACATAAAAAATAAATTTAAAAAATCAATGAAAGGGGAAAACTGGTTAAGAGGACTAGAAACACAGGAAAAATCCAGGTTCTGAAGAGCTCTAAATGCCAAAAGGAAGAATCCAATGCCAAACAGAAAGTGTTTTGAAATAAAGGTGGATGATAAAATGACAGAATAAAAGAAAGTGGCCTTCTTCATGGAATCTAGGGAGCAGAGCTGAAGAGAAAAAAAAACTTATGAATGTTTAACATTATCTAAGAGAGGTCATGTGTGTTCAGGTGTCATCAGTGGCCATGAGGATTCTGATCTGGGTGGCAGGTATTAATGAAGAGTATGACTCATCATGTTTTAAATCCGTTTCAGTTCACTAAGTATTTCTTTTGACTCCGTGAGGTCCAAAGCAGAAGCAAAATGACACAGTTGAAGTTATGGTTCAAGTTCCACCTTTGATATCTACTAGCTATGAGACCCTGGGTCAGTTCTGAGACCCTAGATAAGTCTCTATGTTTGTGCTTTAGCTAATTCTCTAGGACCTAGTGACTATGTCAATAGACCAGAGATGCTCTGTGTTAGTGGAGTCCCAACTTTAGAGATTCCCTTTCATGATCATTCATGGCTTATGTGCATAGCACTTTACTAGAGTCAGAAGACACAAGTTCGCATTCTCACTTTGCCACTTACCATCTGTGTATGACCTTGGGAAGGTTGTACAAACTTTCTGGGCCTTACACCTATAAAAAAGATAAACTCTGAGGTTCTTTCTAGGTCCTTGTCCCATCATCCAATGAAAATATTTCTCATGGGCATCCTTTTCTTTGCTTTAGTCAGACAACAAGGATTTATTAAGCACCTACTATGTGCCAAGCAATTTGCCAAGTGCTGGGGATATAAAGAAAGGCAAACAAACAAAACAAAAACAAATAAATTCTCTGCTCTCAAGAAGCTCATGGTCTAATGATGCAACAACATACAAACAACTATGTACAAATGATACATGGGATAGACTGGGGGTAGGCTTAGAGGGAAGGGACTAAGATTAAGGAAGACTGGGAATAGCTTCATGCAGAATGTGACAATTGAACTGAGACCTGAAGGAAGTCTGGGAAGCTAGGAGGTAGATATAAAAAAGAAGAGAAGGCCAGGCATGGGGGATGGCCAGTGAAAATGCTCAGAGTCAAGGGTAGGAACAGCACAGAAGATAAGAGTCACTGGATCACAGAGTGCATGAAGTAGAATAAAGTATAAGAAGACTGGGGAGGTAGGGAAGGGCCCATTTATGTGGGCCTTTGAAAACTGAACAGATTTTATATTTGATCCTAGGGGTAATAGAAAACCACTGAAGTTGGGGAGTGTGATATATTCAGTGTGGGGAAGGTGATATATTCAGATCTGTGTTTTAGGAAGATCATTTTTGACAGCTGAGCAGAGAATGGATTGGAGCGGGGAGAGATTGAGGCAGAGAAACCAGCAGGTAGGCTATTGCAATAGTCCATGTGTGAGGTGATGAGGGCCTACACCAGGCCACATCAGAAGAGAAAAGGGAGCCTTTGTTACAAAGATGAGAGCAACAGTGATTAACCACTGATTGGATATGGTGGGCAGAGAGGCGGGTGGGGAGGGGAGGAGAGAGAGACTGAGGAGTGGAGGATGACACATGAACTTGGAGCCTTGATCACTGGGAGGATGGTGGTACCCTACACAGCAATAAGAAAGTTCAGAAGTGGGGAAGGGCTTGGGAGAAGATATTGAGTTAGAGTTTGTTGATTTTAAGATGTCAATGTGACAGCCAGTTTAAGATATGTAAAAAGCAGCTGGAGATGTGTGTGGCTGGAGGTAGGGAGGGAAGTTAGGGGCTGGACAAGTCATCTGTATAAAGACATGAAATCTCCTCCTCCTGAAATGTGAAATTCCGTGCTCACAATGCCCGTTCCAGTGCTTATGGCATAGAGGTCTCCCATTTTAAGTTAGAAGAATGGTGTCTTTATCACTAAGTATTTGGCGAGTATGATTAGCATGAATCAGTCCCCCTAGAACGAGGTCAATTGATAATGTTTCATTTTTAGCTTTCAAAGTTGAGGACCAAGCCCTAGAATGAACAGTGGGAGAGAAACGGGAAGGTTTGCTGTGCATATGAACTGTGCCCGCATAGCTACATTCTTTTCTGGGACAGGCTGGAGCTTGCTGTCATGCAATTCTTTGAGAAGGGAGGAGCTATCCAATGAATAGAAAACCAAAAGGAAATGGGCTTAAGCTGCTATAGTAACCAGAGAACCTGAGTCCCAAGTGACTTCAGAGGCCATCTAATCCAGCTCCCTCTAAACCATGAATCTCATAATTGACTGACTGAAATCCCTTCAAACTCTGTATCTGTCATGGTGATCACTTAACGATGCATTGCTATACAAAATAAGGAAGACTTAATTGAACCTATAATGAGTGGTGCCAACCAATGTTCTTGAAGCATCCCCAAGGAGTAGCCATCCACCCTTCACACAGACATCTTAAAAAACTGGGAACTACCTAGCAGGGGTGATCTGAATGCTGGACTTCAAGTCAGGAAAAGCTTGGTTCAAATCCTGCCTTTGACACTGGCTATGTGATCCTAGGCAGGGGGTTCTCTGAGTCTCAGTTTCTCCATTTGTAGCATGGGTATGATTATAACCATAATACACAACTCATAGAAGTTCCCAAAGGAGGTTCAAATGAGATAATGTACCTAAATCCCTTTGAAAACTTTAAAGCAGGATGTAAATGTCAGTCAGTGTTATGATTGGATAGAAATAATTTGATAGAAAATTTCCCCTTGTGTTGTTAAAGTCTGCTTTGCTGTAACTTAGCCCTCATTCTGCCCTGGGGAAATTCTTATAATGAGCCCACACCGTCTTCCACTTGACAATCCTTCAGACACTTGAATTCATCAATCCTTTCTGCTTTAAGAATTCTTTTCACCAGGCGGAATATCCTTACCAGCTCTCATGTGATATTGTTTGGAGGCAGAGAGGATATTTAGACATGAGAATTTGTGCAGTTAGAATGGATTACCCAGAGTGTTTGTGTCATGGCCATGTCTTGGCTATCTTCAGAAAACAGTGTGTCTCATGTATATCCAGTATCTAATTGGTTACTAAATTAGGGAGACATAGGGAGGGAAGGATAGGATTTGGAACTCAAAACAAACAAAAAAAAATGCAAATACTTAAAAATTGTTTTAACATGTAATTGGGAAAAATAAAATATATTGAAAATATTAAATTGAAAAATAAAAATAAATAAAATGTATTAAGAAATAAAAATGTATTAAGCAATAAAAATATATAGCTGTCCCAAAAGTCTTGTGGGAGGCGGGATGGCGGTCGCGGCAGGGAGGGCAGGGGGGCGGAGGGGCACGCTCCCCATGGCGGGGCAGGGCTCTACACCACACTGCCCAGATCAACTAGGTTGTGGCACGACTTGGTTGCGGCTCTGCTCGGTACAGCTCGGCATGGCACAGCTCAGCATGGCACGGCTCCGCATGGCATGGCATGGCACAGCTCCACACTGCTAGGTGGGGCATGGCTCAGCCCGGCTCCCCACAAGTCCAGGTTCCATTTGGTTGCTGAGCCGAGCGCTTGGTGGGGTCGGGGCGGGGCGGGGGCGTGGCTCCACACCACACTGCCCAGCTCACCACCGCTGTGGCCCGGCACAGCGCAGCTCGGCTCCGCAGGGCTCAGCGCGGCACGGCTCGGCCCAGCTAGGCTCTGCTCACCACTGCCCGGCTCTGGCACAGCACGGTTCCACACCGCTCCACTTAACTCTGCACTGCGAATCTCTAGCTTTCCCCTCTTCCCCCAGGTTCTGGGCAAGCAGGCAAAACCTGAGAAATGAGGGGGGTGGGGCCTCGACCTTTCCCCTCCCTTCCCCCCCTCCTCCCCAGCAGCGGTCAGAGGTTGTCTGACATCCTGTGCAATCCGCTGTGGCTGTGGCTGGATGCTGCAGCTGCAGGGAACTCAAATGGGCGACAGGCTCCTGTGCCCGGGGAGAAGATGAAACATTTGTAAAGCTCCACAGAAGACCCTCTGGCTTCATTGGCCCACCCGGAGCTGGAGACAAACGGAATTAATGCTTTATACTTTCGGGTATAGGTTTGTTACCCACCTCCTGCCAAGTATTTAAAACCTCTAGAAACCCGCGACTTGACAATCAATGATTACACCATACTTTCAATGTGAATGTTCAAAGGCTTAACAAAATGGACTATCTTCTGCAGAAATCTTGCACACAGAAACCCCATGGAGGGTCTGGAGAAACAGAGGGTGACATTCTTGAGGCTCCTAGACCCTGCTTTTACTTCCTTTTGAGTGTTTTGTCGGCCTTCCCACAAATAGAGTAGATGTCCCCAAAGATGCACTTCCCTCCCCTTTTAACCCTGACTCTCAGTCTGGGCCTCAAATACCATAATTTCAGTACAAATTGCCTGCCCATTCCCTTTGCTCCTCCCCAAGGAGCTGAGGGTGCAGTCTGCACTTTTGTAATTTTTTGAGATTGGTGTGTCTCGATTATAAAATATTCTCTCTCTCTCTCTCTCTCTCTCTCTCTCTCTCTCTCTCTCTCTTGCTTTTCAGAGGGGGGAAGGTAGGGCAATTGGAGTTAAGTGACTTGTCCAAGGTCACACGCCTAGTTTATGTGTGTGTGTGTGTGTGTGTGTGTGTTGTGTTCAGGTTGGATTTGAACTCAGGTCCTTCTGACTCCAGGGCCAGTGCTCTATTCACTATGTCACCTAGCTGCCCCAATTTTCTCTCTTTCAAAAAAGAAAGAAAGAAAGAAAAGAAATAGAGGTTAAGTATCTGGTGTTATCCCTTGCTGGGATCAATGTTGGGAGTGTGTGCCTGGAATTTAGTACTACTCCATTAGCAACTGTGTAAATTTGTCTCTGTTGTACTTTTTCAGGTTTTGTCACTGGCGATCAATCCTGGGATGTTAAAGTTGAAATGGATTTTAGAGGCCTTTTCTAAGCCCAGATGGCACAAGCTTCCTCCCACATGGAGGAAACAACTTGCCCAAGGTGATATGCTGAAAGAATGGCAAAATTGAAAAAGCCTAGACTTTTTGTGATTTTCTTATTGTGAAAAAGAATAAATTCCTACAAAGCTAATGTTCACTTGTCCTTTAGGAACAGCACTCAGGAGCAGCCTCAATTTAAAGGTATTGATTTAAAGTCAATACCCTAGAAGCTTGGTCCACATCAAACATTGTCTAAACTCTAGTTTTGACCACTTATGTGAAGAATGCAATCTGAAAAAAAATTGTTGAAGGAAAATAACAGAAATGAGAGTTTGGTGAGCTGCAGGAATTTGTAGGAATGAATGCATTGCTATCTCTTGGGATTAATGATCAAGGCCACTTACACTACTGCTCTCCCTCCCCTTCCTCCCCCTCCTCCCCTGAGGATCCTCCCTTGGATCCCTCAGTTAATTTATAGAAATTTGAAACTGTTGTCCCATGGTTGACCTTGTTGAGCTATTTCCTAATGAGCCCCTCAATCCCAGTGGCTCAGCTCATGTCTCAGCATCCCTGGAGTGCGGAAGCCTGGGGATCAGAGGAACTGAGAGATGGAAGCCCCTGAAGGACCAAATCCTTCTCAGCCTCAGAACCAAATGGTCAATTGTTGATTTCTCTGAGCATCAAGCGTCACACTGGAGGGCCTTTCAAGTTTCCTGCATAGAAATAAGGGGCATCTGTCTTGCTCCTTGTATTACAACGTAAATAACACACAAGGAGAGAAAGAAAAAAAGAGAGATAGACATCCTTCATGCTGACTGACAGCATGCTTAATTGTGCAAAACATGCGGTTAACCAGCTGCTGGCTAAATTGCTGCTGAAGGAACTCTCTCTAGCCCTGCTGTGCTCTGTCTTCATGCCTTTGAGGTATTTTAGCATCAAGGGCTCCCTGCCTCAAGACAAATTCAGTATCTCATTAGGACCAAAAGTTGGGGCTAGAGGGGGTGTGGATGCTGTGACTAGATAATCGAGACTAGATGGTCTGGCCTAGAGACTGATTTCAAAACCAATCTCACACATTCAGCAGTCACATCAAAATTCACTGGAAGACATTGAGGAGGCACCAATCTGATTGACTCTAGAAGTTTCAAAACCAAGTTGTATAGTCAAAAGCAACTTCAGAAGTCACATAGTTCAGCTCTTGCCCAAAATGGGTTCCCATCATCTGGAAGTCCAGTAAATGTCTTAAACACATGTCTAAAACTGAATTCACTATCTTTCCCATTAAGCCTTCCTCCTTCCAAACTCCCTATTACTGTAGAGTGGGGGCACTAACATCCTCTTCATCCCTCAGGCTCACAGCTTAGGAGTCATCTTTGACCCCTCATGATCTCTCACCCCTCCTGGCCTGTTTGTTGCCAAGGCTTCCCAATTTCACCTTTGCAAAGTCTCTCAAACACACCCCTTTCTTTGCTATGATACAGCCACAGTCCTGATTAAGGCCTTCATTGCCCTACTCCTAGGCTATCACAATAGTCTGCCAGTGTGTGTCCTGCCCTCAGTGTCCCCCCAATTCCAGTCTAGCAGCCTCCATTCAACCACCAAAGTGATTTCCTAAAGCCCAGGTCCTACCATGTCAACCTCTAACTACCCTTCACCCACTCAATAAACTCCAGTGGCTCCCAGTACAGCCTCCTCTGTCTGACAAAACATGGCATTCAAAACGCTTCATAATATACTCCCTTCTCCCCACCCCAACACACCTTTCCCATCTTTTTAGACCATGCCTGAAATGCTCTTTCTCCTGATCTCTGCATGTTGGCTTCCCTGGTTACCTTACCTTCCAGTCCTAATTAAAATTCAATTTTCTACAGAAATAAAATGCATCTTAATTCTAGTGCCTTTTCTCTGTTAATTATTTCCTATTTATTGTATATAAAACTATTTTGTACATATTTGTTTATTGTCTCCTCCGTTAGATTGTATGCAACTTGAGGGCATGGACTGTCTTTTACCTTTTGTTACCTTTTCAGTGCTTAGCATAGCGCCTAGCTGACAGTAGGTGCCAAATAAATATCTATTAAAGGAAGGAATAGGCATTTATATAGCACCTACTATATGCCAGACACCAGACATAATGCAAAATACTTTTTTTTTACAAATATTATCTCATTTAATCCTTACAACAACCTTACAAGGTATTGCTATTGTTATCCCATCTTACAAATGAAATAAACAGAAGTTAAGTGACTTGTCCAGGGTCACAAACTAGTAATTGTCTGAGACTGGATTTGAACTCAGGATTTCCTGATCCCAGGCCAAGCACAGCCTGATCCCGGACCATTGTGATACCAGATACATCTATTGATTGACTCTATAATATTCAGTTTCTGCTTGGTGACTACTAGTGAAAGGTAGCTATGTGGAACTGTGGATAGAATATTTAGAGTTAGAAAGACATGAGTTCAAGTCCTTGCTTAGAGATTTACTAACCATGTGACCTTAGGTAAATAACAGCCGTTCTAATCTTCAGTTTCTTTACCCACAAAATGGTGTTGAAGCAGCTAGGTGGCACAGTGGATAGCTTGCTGGACCTAGAGTCAGGAAAACTCATCTTCGGGGTTCAAATATGACCTTAGATGCTTACTATTTGTGTGACCCTGGTCAAGTCATTTAATCCTATTTGCCTCTGTCTCCTCATCTGTAAAATGAGCTAGAGAAGGAAATGACAAATCACTGCAGTATCTGTCAAGAAAACTCCAAGTAGAGTCATGACTGAAAGAATTCAAAACAACAAATATGAGCAAATGTTTTAAAGGATTTCTTTAATGTCCCCAAAGTCACATAGCTAGGAAGAACCAGAGCCCTGATATGAAACTACAAATATGGTGCTCTTTCTACATTACCATAGGCCCTCATCAACCTTTTCACTATATAGAAGGGTCATTCAATCAACAAGCATTCGGAAAGTGCTTATTCTGTTCCTGGTATTAGAGAAACAAATAAAAAGGTGAATATTCCTGCCTTTAACAAGCTCATATTATCCTGAACTAAAGGGAAATAAGATGTAGACAGAGGTAAATTTTCTTAAGTAAAATAACACAGCTTGAGGCAGGAAAGGACTAGAATTTGCAACTACTGCTCAGGGTACTGATTTTTCCATCACATCATCCTTGATCTGCTGATGCTGAGAGGAGGAAATATTCTCATGGATTGACTGTTTGTCTTGAAGCCTTGCTTGGTAAATTCTCATCATCTTCTCTCTACCTCTTATGGTTGAGAGAACCACAAGAGAGTAGTTCCCAGGGAGGCAGGGTATTTGGGGGGAGGAGCAAGCCAGCAAAAGAGTGAGTTTCTCTAGGGTCTAGCTAAGGCAAGCAGGAATGAGTAACCCAGATGGGAGCAGAGAAATATGGAGGAATGTTGGAGGGATAGGAAGGCCAGCTGAAAGCAGAGACAAGGGAAGGCACTTTTTGATGACTTTCACGAAGTTAATGGGACTTGGCAGAGAGTAACAGACATCCCTCCAGAGGGAGCAAGTTGGATGGCATGGAATGCCTTCAGAATGTTACCTTCCAGACTGAAATATGATAAGGAATGGAAATCTGAGAGAGAGAGAGAGAGAGAGAGAGAGAGAGAGAGAGAGAGAGAGAGAGAGGCAGACAGAGAGAGAGAGAGAGAGAGAGAGAGAGAGAGAGAGGCAGACAGAGAGAGACAGAGAGAGACAGAGAGGAGGGAAATGTTTCAGGTCTCTAGTGCTTATTATATGATTTCTCAGATCATGACTGGGCCCCTCCCCTTCCCCTCTTCCCTTCCCAAAGAAAAAGAACCAGAAATATTTAAATGTGAGTCACTACTCCAGTTATTAATTTTTAATACTTAGCAATCATTTGTTCATTGTGAATTTAACCAAATCTGAAGGAAGAGCAAGGGACCAAAGCCTCAAAGGAAAATTTCCACCATTCAACACAACAAAAAATCAAATTAAAGAGTCCTTGTCCTCAAGGAATTTATATTTAACTAGGGCTATATAACAAAAAGTATAAGAATGATAGTTTGAGGAAGGAGAGAGAATTGATCTGTTCTTTAAAAATATTTAAATCTATTCCATTGAAACCATAAATCATATAAATAAAGTTTTAAAGCAGGAAGAAACTTTTGAGGCCATGTACATTTTCATTTTACAGCTAAGGAAACTGAGACCCAGAGAGATTAAACAACATACTAGGATTTGAACCCTGAGTTCTGGGACTCCCTTGACAATGATCTTTATATGACACTAACAAGTCTTTGCACTTATCTTAACTACTTTATCTTCTTGAGTCTCACTGCTACAAGGACTTGGAAACTGAATTATCACATTAAGCCATGCTAGTGAAAACACAAAGTAGCTTTTTAAAAAATCCTCCTCCTTGTTTTGTATGTACAATGTCATGAAAGTGAATTCATTCATTTTTTTTAATCCATTAAAGTAAATGCTCTTTTGAGTGTAAGGACAGACCGTTCCATTTGGGCATTATTTGTCCACAGTCTTTATTATTATTAAATTAATCATATTTTCAATTTGCAGAATAAAATAGGCCTTTCTATAACATAGTATCATAAAAATTTCCTTAACGTGCCTCTTACTTTATACACGAGGAGACTCAGTCTCAGGGAAGTTGGAAATTGCCCAAGTTCACACAGGGAAAAAAAACCAAGCACTTCTCAAGGACCGTGTACAAGGCACTGTGCTAGGCAATTTACATATATTATCTCATTTGATGCTCACAGCAATCATGTGAGGTGGGTGCTATGTTCCCCATTCTGTAGTTGAAGAAACTGGAGCAGAGGGAATGTAAGTGACTCGTCTAGCATCACACAGTAAGAGTCGGAAGATGGATTTTAACTCAGATTTTCCCAACCCCAGGGCCAATGCTAGCTGCTTCTAAGGTTCATTTTCCCCCTCTAGGATTATAATCACTTTTGTAGGGCAAATTATTATTGGTTATAAGGCCATATTGTTTACCCTTTGGAATACTGTAGCCACTATTCCAAAGGGACATCCTCTTATTTACAGTAGAAGCTGGCAAGTCTGTGTGGCTGGTATGCAATATTCTATACCTGTAGTTCCCCACCTCCCTAACGAGAGGGGGGAAGGGAGATGTGTTTCTTTACCTCTTCTCCAAGAAGGACATTGTTACCTGTAACTGTATGATGTTTTGCTGCCTTTTTGTATTATTCTCATTAATATTCTTGTATCTTTTTCCCCCCTCTTAGTCTCCTGGTTCTGCTTTTCCTTCTCCTGTCCCTATGTCTTTGCCATGGGGATCCCTTTTAACTTCCACCCCTTAGAATTCCTGCTCCCTTTAAGACTCAGTTCCTGGGCCACCTCCTACAGTAACCTTTACCAGGGACCCCAGAAGCTAATGCCTTTTCCCCCTAAAGCTACCTTTCATTTAATTTATGTTTATTTTGTGTGTATTGCTTTCTGCATGTATGGCAAGACTGTCCCTCACGTGTACTCTGAGAGTGTTGTGTGGCTTAAAGGGAGGAAAAATAGCGATCTCTAGCTTTTTCTCTTTGTCCCTTTCTCCAAGGGAGACTTTATTTCCTTCCAGGAAGAAAAGCAAGAGATTGGGGCCAGGCACTTGGCCACTCTGTTCTTCTCAGAGCCTCTCTGGGCTAAAATTATATCTCCCTACTCTCTTAAATATTGTTAGTCTACTGGACTAGACTAATGGGGTCCAGATTTCTATTCATTAGTTGGAGGGGGGAGGAGGAGCTTTATATCCAATGCCTGACTCCCTAAACATCAGCTCTACAATGAACCCACATGGGAAGTAGCAAAGAAACCCATTTATCCAAGCTGATAGCAAAATAGAAATCAGAGAAAATGTACAAGGGAGACGACCAGTCAGACAAGGCAGAGTGAAGGAGCTTTCCCCCTCTGTGTCAGGTACCTTAGCTCAGCCAGGACAGGTAGGAGCTGATTTTGTTCTGAGAGAAGCTCCTCAAAGTCTCTAGTGTCTGGGAATAACAACCTGGGAATAAGGATGTGATGGAGACTACTAGCTCCTCTCTTGTCAGTTTCTATCTTTCCAGTTCAAAGAGGCAACTTCTTTAAAAGTGGAATTGGATGAAAAATCTACCTTGTAGAATTTGCTTAAGGGGAGCAATGAGAATAAAAGTTAGGGGAGCAATTTCCAAAATAGCCTGGATACTACTGGCTTAGGGCCCTTCTCCACCCTCACCAAAGAGAAGTGGGGTCCAGAATAGGCTTTGCCATTGTTAAAGGTAGAGAATTCTAAGACCACCGAATTGGATGGTTGTAGTACAAAGGTCCCTGTCTAAGCCCCGTGTGCCAGAGGATTAAAAATACTAGTCCTGGATAACCTGGCAATGGAAATGAGTTAATATCAAATCCCAAAACTGAGAAAAAAGCTCACAGTTCTAAAGCAAAGATGCTTAACTTTGACTCATGGACTTAATAAATGTTTGTTGACTGACTTCCCTTGTAAAATCAATGCTCTAGTGTTTAGCACATGGTGGACATTTAATAAATATTTATTGGATTGAATTTTATGGAGAGACTGCCAATTCCTGAAATCCTGGTAGCCTTGTAAAATTTAGTTTTTAGGTTGTTGTTTTTTTTTTTAATACTCTTAAACAAAGCAGAACATTGAGTGATTGTACTGAACAATCTTGGCCTTGAGGTGAGAGAGAGAGAGAGAGAGAGAGAGAGAGAGAGAGAGAGAGAGAGAGAGAATGCACCTCCCTCTTTTCCAAAGAGCAATTGAGGACTATGGGTAGAAACTGTGTGTTGCCTGTGCATGCAGATAATTCCACTACATTGGGTTTTTTTCTTTTCCTTTTCCTTCCTTCCTTCCTTCCTTCCTTCCTTTCTTCCACCAGGGAGGGATGGCATTTTGGGTGATTATGGGAGGTATATTTGTAAATTACTATGATGCAAATAATTTTTATAAACAGAATTTTAGAAATTTAGAGTCCTAAAGAGTTGTCTAGGGCAGTTGTGTCAAACCCAAATAGAAAGGGCAGCATGTTGACTTAAAACCACAGATTAGCATTGTATATGTTGTATTGTATTTTTATTTATTTTGTTAAATGTTTTCCGATTACCTTCTCCTTTTGGACATTTCATTTTTTCCCAATTATATGCAAATATATCTAAAGTTTTTTTTTGTTTAAATTTTGAGTTTCAAATTCTTTCCCTCTCTCCCTCCCCTTCTACCTCCCTGAGATGGCAAGCAATTTTATGTTATACATGTTCAATCATGCAGAACTTGTTTCCATATTAGTCATGTTGTGAATTCCAATTACACTTTAGTCTGATTCCTACCTGGGAGTTTGCAGAATGAATGTATCTAGTACCTCTAGCCTAGGTCACTAAAAGGTTAAGTGACTTGCTCCAGGCTCTACAACCAGTGTCACAGGCAGGGCTTGAACCTCACTTTTCCTGGCTTCAGGGGAATCTATCTCTCCCCTATACAGCAACCACCTCTTTTTGGTCATAGATGTTCTAAGTGATCAGAGATCAGAGATCCTGCACTTTTAAAAAACTTTTTGGAGGTGGGAAGGCAGTGCAATTGGGGTTAAGTGACTTGCCCAAGCTCACATGGCTACTAAGTGTTAAGTGTCTGAGGTCGGATTTGAGCTCAGGTCATCCAAAGTCCAGGGCTGGTGCTCTATTCACTGCAATACCAAGCCGCCCCAATCCTGCATTTTCAACTGCCTATAGGATATCTCCAACTGGATGTCCCCTAGACATCTCAAACAATACACGTTCAAAACAAATCTTAATATTTCTCCCCAAACTTTTCCCTCTGCCTTCCCACCTTCCCTATTTCCATTGTAGGCTTCGCCCTCCTATTAGTCATCCATCTCTGCTATTCTCCATCCTTCACCTTCACTCACCTCCCCCACATCCTATCGATTGGCAAGTCATGTATATTCTCTTTCTTCTCTTCCCTTCCCTCCACTCACATCCAAAGCACCCTCACTTTAGGCCATCATCTCCTCTTTCCAGGATACCACACAAGTGCCCTAATTGTCCTTCCTCCATTCAGTCTCTCCCTTCTCTAGACCCTCATTCACACAGTTGCCCAAGTGACATTCCTAAGAAATAGATCTAACCATGTCACTCCAGCTCATGGACCTCCTGGGCATCTCTTTTAGCCTTTAGGATAAAATACAAACTCTACTATTTGTCTTTCAAGGAAGTTCACCAAATGGATCCATCCTTCCTTTCTAGACTTAGTACGTACTCTTTTCTTTCACACACTGTATGTTTCAGCTAAACTGAACAACTTACTTTTCCCCATACAAAATGTTCCCATTCCTGTTGGTACATCTGTACCTTGGCACGGAGGCTTGAATTGCATTCCCCCTCTACATTTAAGTATCCCTGGCTTCAACAACATCTGCAAAACTTATCTTGACACTCCCTGTTACTACTGTCCTCTCTCCCTCACCCACTGAAATTACTTTGTGTCTAATTTTCATGTATCTGGGTTTGCTTTTTCTGTATTCATGTTGTTCCCCTTAATGGTGTGAAAGCTCATTGAGAATATAATTATTTTGTCCTTGCCTTTGTAACTCTCCCTGCCCAGCATGGTGCCTGGCTATAGAAGAGCTTAATAAATGCTTGCTGAAGGAATAAGTAGAATGAATAGAAGTTAGGGTCATAGATCTAGAGTGTTAAGGAACCTTAAGGGTCATTGAGCGTACCCCTTCATGTTATAGATGAGGAAACTGAGGTTCAGAGAGGTCTGATGCTTTTAAGCCACTTCCTACCCACAAGGGAGTCCAATGGTCCCCACCATACTCACATGATAATTCATTAAAATATTACCTTTTCCCAAGGTTATTTTTACCAGTCCTTCATCTGAAGAGGTGAAGAGAAGAGAGGATTGTATCTCCTGAATCTCCTGTATCTCAGTTTTCAAGGGGAGAGGAATGAGAATGGGAAGAGGGAGGCCAGAGCCCCTCCCTTTCAGGTCGTCATCTCCTAATGGTCCACTTCACTCAGAGAGGAAGATGTGCTGGAGCACTTGCTCTAAGCCAGAGCAGCTAATCTAAGTTTGTTGCTCCCTAGTCTCTCATTTGTGCCACGGTGACTGAATGATATTCAGAATAACAACACTATTTCCTCTAAATCAGAGTGTGCTTTCCAAGGAATTTAGTACATTGTGCACAGATCATGCCATTTATCCTTACAACATCCTTGAGGGACTGAAATGAGGAACATAATTATGAAATCTCAATTAAAGACAGAGAGGTGAAGTGAGTTCTTTTTCAAGACCTCACCATCAGGCAGTTAAAGAATAGAGTCCAGATTTGGTTTGTTGTTCTTGGAAGTGGCCTGGTATGATGGAAGGAGCATTGGACCAGGATGCTCGGGTTTCTCTTCTCAATTCTACTCCTGACACGCTGTATGAGACTGGAGAAGTTACCAATACAAATGTAATAGGAGACAAATGCTTCAAGCCAGCTTAGGTTGGTGGATCATAGAGGGCATGTGCAGATATTCTAGCTTGGTTCAAATTTGACATGTGGAATTTGGGGGAGCCATTTGATAACTCTGACTGATTGAGGAATTGTTGGTGTGTGGTCATAAAGAGTCTTCTGGTTGTTTGAAAGCCAGAAGGATTAATGTCTCATGATTGGCTAAACTGGACCTGGGTGTGAATACAAAGGGGGTAATCTAACTCTTCTCCCCTTTTTGCTTCTTTTCTCACCTAGTGGGGAGAGATAGTACTGCCCTCTCTCCATAAGGACCTTCTATGTGCAGAAAGGAGGGGGGTCTCACTTTTCGAAGATTGTTTTAACTATAATACTTTTTATGCCTTCTCAGTCAATTTCTTTTCTAAAACAACAACAATAATAATGGAGTTCAATTGGTTTTTATTGATAATAGATGGGGGCTCAGGAGCTATAGTGTCATTCCAAGAGTTACACCTAGAACACTCTAGGAATCTAGCCTGGGAATATGAGTAGAATGAACTAGAAAGTCCATTGAGGGCACTTTTATGACATAACAAATATTTATTAAACACCAGCTGTGTACAAAGCACTGTTCTAGGTTGGGAGGGAGAACAAAGTATAATTTAAACAGATGCATTAGTCTTCCTAAACTGCTTTTTTTGTCTTTTTTTATTCTTTTAAAATACAGTGGTCTCCAAATTTTAATCATGTATTTCTATCAATAAAAATGTCAAGCATGTACACACAGTATTTATTTTAAAATTATGTATGTTTAATGATGTACTCATAAGTATGTATGCTATAAAACTTACACAGATATTTTTAAAAGGATGAGGAGAAAATGAAACAACATTAGATCTTAGAATCAATAGGGAACCACTGGGGTTTACTGATAGAGGAGTGACATGGTCAGACCTATAGTTTAGGAAAATCATTTTGACAGCTATATGGAGGAGGGGATGGGAGAGAAGAGATTTAAGGAAGGGAGACAAACTAAAAAACTGGTGCAGATGAGAGGTAATGAGAGGGTGAAGAGGGAGAGAAGCTCTTGGAGTTCTTCAAAGTCTGAGCTATTGAACTTAGAGGGATTGAAGAATTCCTTCTACTAGAGGTTGTGATGCAGTGCAGGGCTTACTGTGGCAGGCCAGATCACCTGGTTCAGGAATACAGCCAGCAAACTACCAAACTGAAAAGGATTACAGGAGGAATAATGTGTGATTGAATAACGACAGGGAAATAATTTGCAGTCTTTAAGAAGTCAGTCATTGTGCTGTAAGAAATGATGAGATGGTTGATTTTAAAAAAATATGGAAAGACTTTCATGAGATAATGAAGAGTCAGATGAGGAGAACCAAGAGCACGCTGTATACAATAACAGCAATATTGTTCTAAAAACAATTGTGAGCGACTAAGTTATTCTGAGTATATAAAGACTCAAATCAGCTACAAAGAACCTATGAAAGAAGATACCATCCTTCTCCAGAGAAAGAACTGATAAATAGAAGTATGCATAGTATGGTCTTAAATATATGTATGTTTTTAAACATATATACACATTCATACACACATACATGAACGCACATATATGTAGGGGAGGTCAAATTGTATCCTTCTCTAGTGTGGGGTGGGGAGGGAAGGAAGGAGTTTGGAACTTAAAATATAACAAAAAGCAAATTAAATATAAAAAAAATATATATATAAGAACAAAAAGAAGTCAACCACTGTAGCCCTGACTGTGCCAGTGTTCACCTGGTGCCAGGGTTGAGGGCAGAGAGGATGGGAGCAGAATGTGATTAATTTAGGTGCCATAAGAAATTGCATTGCTTAGTCATGAGATGGGGTACCAATTCCAATTGATGTTGATCTGAGATAAAGTGGTTATTATAGAAGGAAAGCCTCTGCGAAAAAATGTTAGTTTGTCAAGAAATCATCCTATTAGCTAGTCAAACTTGAGATCGATTAGTATTCAGGACAATAAACATAGCTATAGAGGTATTTGGTCTGCAGAGGTTGGGTCTATTCAAATCCATACTAGATTGGAGCTTGAACTGATGCATTTTCCCTGAGTATGTCACATATAGTTGGGTCTTTGAAGCCTTCTAAGCCTTTAATTATGGTTGAGAAGGCCTGACTCCAAAGTAATGTGTGGAAAATGCCCATGGAATGCTGTTTTCTGTGTATCAGCCTCTAAAGCCTTCTTTTGTCCATTTATTCCTCATTCTGAGTTTCAGCTCCTACTATACCAGATGAAAAAGCTAGTTAGAATTATATGTAAAATAAAAGTGCGTAGGATCTGAGAAGCTCCCTTATAAGTAAAGTGCAAGAAATGTGTACTTTAGTAGGTAGACCTTACGTCCTGGACGGTGGCTTCTCAGACCTTTTTGACTGCCTTCCCAATTGTCATATAAGTTCTGATTATTTGGAATTGCCAAATGAGGGAGGTTGAGATAAGTGAAGTGTAAGCATGTGCTTTCTCTAAAAGCATGCTTTTCCTCTTGTTTGTTCAGAGTTGCTATGGAGAGAGTTGGTTATATGCATAATAATGATAAATATATCATATTTATTTAACATTTTATAATTGACACATGTTCTTTCATTTGATCCTCATGATAGCTCTTTTAGGCAAGATAAATTTAATCTCCACTTTACAGATGGGAAACTGAGGCTCAAAATCATTAAGTGATTTGTTCCAGATCAATAAGCTGTAAGTCTTAGTCTTAGGCCTAGGACACAGGGCTTCAGATTCCTAATTCAGGGCTTTTTTTCTACCACTCTGGGCCAGGGGACTTCTAGATATAGAACCTGGTTTTCTAGTGGCACTACATTGGACAAGCCCAGAGGACAGTTGGTCATTTTCTTTGGATTGTCCTAGCTCCATCATCCTTCTCCATGTGTGGGGAGGGACGGGTATCAAATCCTTCATTCTGGAAACTCTATCTGATGGCCTGACATTGTGGCTTTTTTCCCTGCCTGCTTTCTGGAGGAAGACAGAGCTGTGCCATTGGTAATGAGCTCTGTTATTTAGGGAGTTATAATTAGGCCTCAGTAGGCCTTTTTAATTGATATGGTAAAAAGGGTGATTTGAAAATGACAATTTCATTCAACAATTGTTCTTAAAAGCTTTCTCCTAAAAGAGTAAAAATAGTCACAGAAACATGTGTAGAGTTGCCTACTCCAACGTGATTATTTTCAGAACCCTGTTATTGAATAAATCTGAGTCATAATCCCCTGAATGTGTGTGTGTGCCCCATGCCTTCTGTTAGCATTTTTTTGTGGGGAGAATCTGGGGTAAATCCACACAGATGCCATTAACATCTCTTGATTGGTATTCTGTATTCTTCAGTTTGGGACCTTGGCCTGTCTAGAAATATGTCTCTTCTGTCCTTAGGAGGACTGGACGGAGACTTGTCTAAACATTGCACATCCCTCAGCATCTAGCACCATGCTCTGTAAACAGCAGGTGCAAGATAACTTGTTTGGTGGGCGGCTAGGTGGAGCAGTGAGTAGAGTGCCGGCCCTGGAGTCAGAAGGACCTGAGTTCAGATCCGGCCTCAGACAATTAACACACACAAACAAAAACCTAACTGTGTGACCTTGGGCAGGTTACTTAACTCCAATTGCCCCCCAAAAAGCAAAAAAAAAGATACTTGTTTGGTGATTCTACTGGTGCTTCTTGGCTAAAAGTTTACATCTTCCCACTATCTCTGTATATTAAAGACAAAGCAAAACA